>JAHQIW010004967.1:0-256260 GCA_019055375.1 Parelaphostrongylus tenuis
TTGCGCTAGAGATAAATAAACCCGACGATACTACTAAGGACTACTTGGCAACCTTAGATTTTAGATAACTGGAGCTATAATGTTTTGTGTCGTCTCACCAATCTGAGTCCTTAGAAGTCCAAGGGTTAAGCTCGGTGTGTATAGTCAGCATCTCATTTTTTTAAAGCTAACGTCGTATAGCCCGGTGGTTAACGGTGCTCTGCAACACATGCGTGATCAAGTCTGTATTTAAATAAGCTTTCCGACATTAATATGTTGTGGCTTACGTACGTTTCGACGGCATCGCCCGCTTCATCAGGATCACCACGCCCCATAATCATCACTGCTTTATAGCAGGGATGAGGAGACGTGGGGTGGCAGACTGTGATTGTGGACCTCACCATTTTTTTAGTCGATGGATTACGGATGGTAATGAATGTAGGCAACCTTCCAATCGACTATTACCTCGCCATAAACATTCATTACAGTCTTGAGAATGTTTAAAGCCTTTTTAGATTGATACATCAGTGGCTTACGTACGCTTCGGCAGTATCGCCCATATCTACATTCATTACCAGCCGTAATCAATCGACCGAAAGAAATGTTAAAATCTGCAATAATGTGCTATCACTAAAATACGTTTCCACATCATTGCTATAGAGTAGGGATGAGTATGAGGGCGTGCGGCTCTGATGATGTAGCAACGTGTAAGCACAGTCGGTTGGAAGGATGTCTACACACGTGATTGATCGTAGTGGTTCCATGCGTCTCCCCGGACTTTTTCCAATCTCCGACACTTCCGGGATCGACGAATGCTCCACATTTGCCTTGGATTGGGGGCATAACAGCACTGACTTGATAAATCGCTAGGCCACACATTATTCTTTGGGCCAAATGTACGTTCGATCACTTACCGATATTCCATGAAGCGAAGTGCACTGCGCATCCCTCAGAGACTGATCAGCGTCAAACACTTTAATCTTTTTTTTTATAAATTGACTAAGACGCATCAAGAGTTTTGGCTAACGTTTTTGAAGTCTCTTTCAGATGGTATAAATGGGGCATCCACAGTAGTTCCCTATTGCAGTGCTGTTTTTAGTCATAATTTTAGTCAAATCAAATCCAATAAGGCGATACACCACGCAAATAAAGCGACCACACTCAGCAATAACTTCTTCTTTAGAACGGTAAATGCCATAACTCTTTAATAGTATGCAAATGTAATGCCGAGTGCCACAATGTTACGATGCGAATCGACTTCATAATGGCGAATTTTCATAAATAAACAATCAGCTGTTCATGTGATAGAGCGTTCATGGCCTTCCATGATCCACTCATAACCAAGTATTTCCTTTTTCATGTGTTGATTATTAAATTGCACTGAGCTATCTAAATTCACTATGACAACTGAGACAAAACTTTTACCAACTACCTACATACCCCATTCAGTGAACTCTGGCGCAAAATGGATTTGATCCTATGAGAACAAGAAATCTGTGGTGGGATTTGATAATCTTTGAATGGAATGTGCTATCTTCTTCATATATTTTCCTATATCCTTTTCTTCTGATTCTCCAAAATGCATCCCTGAAGCACCTTTTATTAATTTTTGTTTCATCAATTTTGCCACTTTAAATTCCCTTTTGTATAAGCTCTCTGAAGTACTCTAATCCAGTTGCTCGAAAAATCCACAAGTGGAAGATAAGAGCTCGAATGTGGACGAAAAGCGATCATTCATCTTCCGCATAGATAATCATCCAGCAGCAAAGATGAATGAATGCTCTACTGGTACCTTTCGCAGAGCAATCCATCTATTAGATCTTCTCATAAGTTTTGGTAGTAGAGCCATAAACACCAAGTTTATTAACCGAAAGTAATTGAAATTGCTTGACAACATTATATAAAAGTAGACGCTACTAGCTTGGACACATTTCTGCCTCTCTCAAGGTAACAAATCAATACCGCTTTGTGCAATTTTCTCAGCTTCTTGTGGTACCAAATTTCAATTCCCACATTATGGCCGCACAACAAAGCCTCTATCGCATTTTGCTGCTTTGCAAGTTCGAATGGGATTACGATACACAGGCCGCCTTCGAGAACATCAACTATGCAAAGGCTTAAATAATTGTGACCAGACGAACGGCGTTCTGAATCTCTGCTGAGTTTCGAGCCGGCAGCACCAACTTGGAGGCGCGGCTCTGCTTCGGGCGCCTACGTGGAGTTGATTGAGATTCTGTCATCGAAGCAACTGGATCCGGCGTTGACTATCAAGAAGTGGAGCACAGGGACGACCAACACCAAACGCTACTGTGAACAGAGCATATAGAGTATATATACAACAGAGCAGACTTTTTAAAATCCTTTAACGGCTACAAATATTTTTGTAATCTCGTATTTTTCGATTTGAACATCATTTTTCAAGGCAGCTCTTGTCACTGGGTGTGGGCATTGATTCAGATGTTCTATGCGATTCTTTTCCAAAAGTGTGCACCTTTGATATTGAAAAATGGAAATTTTTAAGACAATTAGGAGTTCTCTTTACTAGAACCACATTTACGAAAGCCTCTCTACTTAAATTCAAACTTACTTGGCGATAAGTTTGCTTCGAATCGAACTTTTACTATACGATTCCGAGTAAGTTGCTGGAAGACTAGACAAAGGACTAAGCACTGAACGCGAGACGTAATACTCTTTTTGTTGATAGGACACAGTACCAAGTCTTTCCACAAACCAGGCGCAGTATTAAGTTTAGCATTTTAAAGCTATCGAATGATTACTGATGGTCTAGTGGAAATATAAGTTGTGTGAAAAAGGCAACGAACTCGAAGACATTCCGCAAGTGACGACTGCAGTCAACACAATTTTATGATTACAAGTGGATATCTTGAGGAAATTGGGCGTTGTTTTACAAGAATTATGTTTATATAGGTCCCTTTAATAAGATCAATTTTTTGTAGAGATAAGGTTTACTTACAATAAAATTTTCAGAGCGCCGTGGGCGAGTGGTTGTGATGCTTGTTGCACTCGTGGGGTCAAACTTCACCCCAACACTCTCCGGAAGTCAACAATGAAAGCCCTATGGAATCCCACGGCCAAGTTATCCTCGAGATTGCAAGGAGACAGCTCGAACAGTATTCAACGTCATTTAAGAAGAAGTCGAAAACAAATCAAATGTTAGAAGTACTGGGATCTGCACAATATAAATTGTGATGACGGGTTGTGTAAATAAGTATAAATAGTGATAATTTCAAAAAAATCCATTGCTCGATATGACGTACTCCCAGAGCAAAAACTATTCAATTTTTCGTTACCACTATACACCATGAAGGTCACTTCACAAATCATGTTTAACAGAAAAATTTCGACTTTTCGAGCTAAAAATTTTGCTAATAGTCTAGTGAAACAGCTTTGCTGAGTGGAAAAGGAAAGGAAACAAGAACGCAATTCACACAGTGCGACTGCATTCCACCAAAAATGCATTTTCATGAGTTCCTCGTGTGATAATTTATTTTACTATAACGGCAAAGTTTGATTAGAACTAAAATTTTACTAAAAATTCGATATTTAGCTGAAGTATCCTTCTTTTCAGAAGGCTGTGGTTTTCTTGTTTGAACGTGGGAAATCTTTAATACATGGGCTTTACATGGGCTTTCCTTGTGCTGAAAGAAACTCTTGCAGAAGCTGTTTTGTAATACTCCAGCATTTGGTAGTAACAATGTCTTCTTAAAGGAAAATCTACCACTTGATTACTTATATGTCCATTGCTGCGTGGGCGGTAGAAAATCTTAGCGTTCCACTCGTGACATAACCGTGGTACATATATATACCACGCGATTCCGAAAGGGTTAATTTTGATAGAGCAACTAAAATCTATATCTGTGTGGCTCCATGAAAGTGTCCTTTTGCTTTCATACATGAAGCTCTGATTTTTTAAAACTCATGGCTAACGTTTCCTTCTCTTCGTTGCTTCAGACCTCATTCTTCGCAGATAAAAGCAAATGATAAATTGAAATTCCTCCACTGCTAAACGATGGTGTATATTTGCAAATTGCGATAGGGCAGGATTTCTCGTATGAAATCATATTAGTCTCGTGCAATAATCTATGTATTTCTTGTTTCTGATGAGCTCTAATGATCATGAAATTGTAGGCAGTCATAGGAAAACCACCTTTTACGCTGGAGAATTATTAAAATGTCGGGGGATTTCATCACCTGACACCCGATGATTTGTTCTTCGGCGTCTATTCTTTTATATGTAGGGGCGTTATCCCCTTGCAATGGATTGGCTAAGCCGATAGGCACCGTGCTACTGATGAAGCTGTAATGACGAAGCACTATAAGTACCTCATGATGAGCTCAAGGTATGTCATCCGTTCATAAACTGTTTTGAACAAAATCTGTAAAAACGGTCGAATGTAAAGGCGAAAATTGGATAGGAGATGTAGAGTGCTTAATACAATAGTGATACTCTGAAGATTCGCATTCATCTCTCGTTGATGTGGGATGAGATAGTTCGTCAAGAGTGACTTTATAAACGCCTCATTACTTTCACACAGTTTTCTCAGCAATTAAAATCCGAAGACACGTATAGCCAGATAAAGTCAGTAGCATTGAGCAGATGATACGGGGTGCGGTTCCTTGTTTTCTTAATACATGTATAATCCTTTTTGTAAAATATTTACTCCTCCTACAATTTTTTGCTCATCTCAGGATTCCAAACGTTCATCATGCAAACAGCTGAACAAAGACGTGCGATTGTAGCTATTGAATATATTCAGTTTGTTAAGGGCCAAAGTGCCGTCACGAGGAAGCTAACGTTTTGCAAGCAGAGTTCGTTTTAGTGAGTATTTGCCTTTTCCTGCGAGATTGGAAGTTTCAGGAGAAAGCATCGCCGTTGTTTCTGAAACAGATGGTTTTATCGATGTCTCTTCTATTATATTTTACCATTTACTGGCGACTCGCCTTAATGACAATAAAAATCCATATTTCATTAGAAAACTATCACAACGCCATCGTTGCTGCCGCGCTCGCCGCGCGACTGCTCCACGTGCAGCGCACGATTTCATCTTCGTTGTCAACGCGTTATTAAACCTACCCGCCGCTTAACTGGCATTTTCTTCCACGCAATTCGTGCATGATTAGCAGTCAAATTTGCTCTCAAGACAATTGATTATGAAGCAAGTATAGGCAACTGTATACCAAAATGTTCACAAGAAAATGCGCAATTGAACGTACCATGCAGTTCATAACAAGAATCATATTGAAACAAAAGACATGAACTTTTTACGGAATCTGTTACCTCCGCTGTTATATGTATAGTTCCTAATTTCATCACTTTCTCTGCCTTGTCATACTCAATGAACTCTTTACTGTGCCAATATTCTCGTAGGATGTATGAATCGCATCACCTGAACCAATTCTCACCATTGATCCTTTTAAAACATGACTTCAAGCTCTCACGTGGAAAGTTTCAATACAGTCAGACCACGATGTTTAGGAAGACAGAGAATATGCGCTAGACGATCAACCTGAATAAAATTTCGATATATACATGTCGCAGAGAAATTGCTGAACAGAGGTTGCCTGAGAGTAGCCTCCATATAGGGATCTTTTAGAATGCAACAAAACATGAACGTAGCAATATCATTATTATTAAGCACACACTTTATTACGAATAACGTTTTGGAGGATCGTGATTTTTCAAAACCATGAAGGCTCGATATAGTGTTAAAGCCAATTTTTTGTTAGTCTGTGTAAGCGCACCATTGAGTCAAATTTAGTTGATTCGAGTTAAATTTGATAATTCAAACAGTCCATGTCTTTTGTAGTTATTTAGTTTTTAGACCAAGTGCTAACAAAAGCATATCGAATGCCACGTAATTTCTTTCGTCGACCAGTCATCTTGGACGAAGATACTCTGCTTCACGAGCTGCAAGTGAATCTGTATACCAGTGTTGAGTATGGAGCAAACACTTGGATATGGCAGTAGCACCACTGCTCGTCATCTAAATGAAATGAGTTGTGGCAAAGTGATGTCTCGATGGACCCCCATGCACTCTGACCGACCGCGACCGCACTGCACGCGTGAACTTCTGCAAAAGTGTTCCACTGCAATCGAACAGGCAAGACTTTGTCAAGTCGATCATCATCGGAGATGAGTCCTGAGTCTACTACGAGAATATCCCGCGCTACGCCTACTGGCTTCTTCGCTGCAAGTACGCATCAGCTCAAATAAAGCCGAAATCCCATGCTCTCAAGATTATGCTCTCGCTTTTCAGGAATTGGCACGGCATGCTATCTATGTTGTGAACTGCTTGACAAAAGCCAGACAATTAGGCCGACGTCTACTACGGAGAGCACCTGATGTTGACAGCAGCAGTGAGACAGAAGCGTGCGAAACGACTCATTGTCACCCTCCAAAATAATGTTCGACCTCATATTGTAAAGACGACTCGCCGTATCTTGGAGAAAGTGGGCTGAACCACGGTACCACATGCACTGCATGACCTTGAAATCACTCCATCGCATTATCATCTCTTCCGCGTCCTAAAGCAACATCGGGAGAAGGGTACACAATTCAAAACTACAACCAGCTCGAAGATGACCTCACCGACTTCTTCGTAATCCAGCCTTAATCTGTCCGCAGGGAAGGCATTAAAACTTTGCCCCGAATATGATGAATATTGCTAATATTGATGGTGATGAAAATGAGGATTGATACTAATACCGTACTGAATGATTTCTCGAGATAAATAATTATATCTCTCAAAAAGAAGAGACGACTCAATAGATCCGCTGAATTGTTCATTTCTTGAGATTTCGAGTGTAACACCGACCTGTTGCGAACACTTCATTTTGAAAAATGTTTTCACAAAAATAAAATAGCATTTAGGAAAACTACCTCGGTAGTTGGTTCACACTGTGAGACGATTGCTTTCATTTTGTCTTCTAGGCTGCAAAAGCACGAGGGAAGCAGTCAAGGACCTAGAACTTTTTATGGCTTTGCTAGTCGTTTCTTCATTTGTAGTAAAGGATAAAAGGATAAAGGATAAAGCTCTCGACGTTGGTCAATATGCATTCGTTTTCAAATTCTAGCTTCGTTTGAGGTAATTCAATGCACATCTGGCATTTACAATGACTCGCGGTGGCCTGCCGCTGAACCGAGTCAGTGCTGCTCCTCCCAGACGAGTCTGATACCAGTCTGGTACCAATTTACCGACCTCGGAAGGATGAATGACTTGGTGACCCATAAGCGCGAGATCGAACCCTTGACCTCGCGTGCAACGCAGAGAACCTCCAACCACTGCGCCGCATGCGCTCTTGCAGTAATGGACGTTCCAAATAATTGGAAAAATGCGTCAGACTTTTTGCAGTTGACGCGCTACTATGTAAGATGCTAACAAAGTGCCCTTTATTTAAGCGTATAGTATGCATTAATGAATGTATGTAGCATGAATGCAATTATTTCAGCGATTCCTGTGCTTTTGCAGGTACGATGGCAAAAGGAAAAAGTAGTCATCTGACAGTCTGCATAAACTATCGTGGTCATCCTTGCTAGCCCTGATTCTTCTTTGGAAGCATTTTTTAAAAAGAATGTTAGCATTAGTTTGATGATGCGTTCGAGATCCTGAAAAAATCAGCAAGTTGTCAAATCTATATTTTCGCTAGCGCTTGGTATTAACAGCAACTTGAAAGAATACAGATTGATTTAGTGATGGAAAATGACCCGACTCAATTGGAAATTGATTTGAGGGGGGGGGGGGGGGAATACATTGACCCACAAAAGAATTAGCAGGGCACTGGATGGAAGCATCGTGACTTTGACAAAAAGCGATATTCGGAACGTTAATCGTAATATGTCAGGCTTACGAATAATGATGTGCGGTTAGCTGTTGAAGAATTAACCTCTAAGGGATGACGTATACCAGCTCAGGCACACGATTGAAGGCCTTTCTTGCTGCAGAAAAGTTTTCTTATAGACGTTGAAGTCATTCAAAAGCTTAAATCTCTGCAATTTCAAAAACCTGTTGAGTTTCAGAGAAAAGTTTTTTATTACGTTGTAACAGCGAAAACAAAATTATTTTCACACTCAATTTTTTTCATTTCCCGACTGGGGCCGCTGTAAGGTTCTCACGTGAGTATAGGAAGAGCGCGCGTTCATCATTGTGCGTGATGAGTGACTTCCCCTGTCAGCGCCCACATTTAAAAAAAAAACGTATTTTTCGCTCTTTCAAGACATTTTAGTATTTATTCGATGGCAAAAAATTGAATGATGTACTTTATTTCTTGTAAGGCTTCTGTATTACACTGTATCAGGGAAAAGAATGTGTTATTTAACACTTGAGCATCTTTCGATCAGCAACGCTTTTCTATAAAAATTCAGCAGTTCTTCGCCAACACAACTTTCGGCAAATTTAGCTCAAAAATTTTTAGGATATGCTCATTTTTTGGAAGAGACTTCTTATTTTGTCGATGCAGCTGAAAGAACATTGAGCTTCACACTAGGCGCGCACCGGACGCGATACGTAAATTGCGCTGCGCGACCGACACGGCACAGAGTGCGAAACTCAATGATCTTTTAGCGTAACAACACAATAAAACGTTCTTCTCAGAAACCAAGCTTTTCATTGAGATTGCTAAGACCTGTGGAATTGAATGGTTATTGAAAATCTGAGTGGAAACCTCTGCTCAGTGAAAGATGCTTAGGTGTGAAAGAAAAATGGGTACTTGTACGTTAAGCAGTGAGAAAATTTTAAGTCACTTTCATTGGCTGAAACATGCAATTTTCATAGGAGCATTTGTAGTTATTCAAAAGCTTGAATCTCTGCTTATATCTATAAGAAGTTGTATTTCTTAAACACCTTTTTATAGCCTTGTAGCATACAGAAAAAAATTTATTTCTCACCCGATTTTGCCTTCATTTTCACCACGAATATAAAATGCTGGAAGCATGAAAAGCATGTAAGCGTGTACAGAATTTTCCGTTGTGTCAAAATCACGCGTTTTCACTGAAAGTTTCTGTCGATGTGGTAAAATAATCCTCAATAAGATAACAATAGTTGCCGCCGTTTTAACGCATAATGCAGTAGATCACTGTCGAGTTACGCAGTAGGTCAGGCGAGTATTTTAATAACAAGTCGTTGCTTTAACTTGCCTTCACATTTTACTCAGCTATTAACCTTTTCGGCGACTTTGCTTCTCGGCCAACTCACACAGCGGGAGAACAGGGCCGGGGAGGAGCGATCGATTGCGTTTGAAATATTGCTATTTAATTTGGATTTTTCCACCTCATCGACAGAAACTGCTGATAAAAACGTAGATTCTGAGCTACAGAGAATTGTCTACACTCTGAAAAGCTTTTCGTGCTTCCAGCTATTCATACGCGTGATAAAAGTGAAGGCAAAGGGCGAGTGAGAAATGAAATTTATTCTGTATGCTACAGCGACATAAAAGGGTGATCTGAGAAACCGGCAAAGCATAGTTGTAGCTATGAATTTGCGCTTTCTAAGGAGTACTAACACATCTAAGAAAATATCCTCCACAGCGAATGAGATCGACCTAAAAATTTGTATGAAAACAATTTTTCTTTCTTCAAAATTTCTCAAAAAAATTGGGGAAGTTTACGGACGAAACTTTCAGGACTCTTGCTCATTATCGCGCTAGAAGGTTTCAATCAAACCTCACCGAGGTGCAAAAATGTGGTATGAAAGAAGTTCGGGATTTGATAAGGCAAGAAAAATCAGGCTATCAGCTAGCGATAAAGGTGGAGAGTTCGTAGTCATTCCTCGACAGTTAGATATCGAAAAAAATTAAAAGGCATCTTGAAGATGTTTCGCTCTACCGATCTTCTTCTGGAAAGGAATTTAGGAAGCAGCACCGCAAACTATACAATGAGTGGGTCCAAACGGCAAAAGCGGTAGGTTTAAAACCATCTATCCTCACTCAATCAAAAATCCAGTCACCAACATGTCCCGTCTTATACATGCTTATAAAAACACAAGTTAGTATTCACTGATGATCTTATGTCTATTAATCCATCCACATTCAAAGTTAGACCCATCATCAGCTGTGTAGACGGACCGACGGATTGAAAAGCATGGTTCTTCTATTTGATAACATCCCAGTTAGAAAGACACAATCCAGCCCATCTGACTAACACTCGAATGTTCCTGGACCGCCTGCGCAACGCGAATCCAAATAAAGCGTTCGTGATGGAGTCATTTGACGGCACTTCTCTCTATACCAACGTGTCAAATGACTCTGCATCACAAGCCACACACGGGTTTCTTAGAAAACATCAAGGAGCTGTCAACATGTTTGGCTTATTGATTTAGCAATTAATGGTACTCTTGGAAGAGTGTCTGTATTGCTCAATCTTCAGATGGTCCACAAAGTACTTTGCTACAGACTAGAGGGTTGGCAATAAGGCAGCGACTGGCGCCTAAGCTAGCTATTGCCTTCATGCCCGAAGTAGGAGCGCCAGTGATTGATATTCGGCCATCACTCTACTGTAGGTATATAGATGATTGCTTGGTTATCTGTTCGACTCAAGGAGAGCTAAACAAATGTTTTAGGTTGCTAGGTGAACAGTCACACTATATGAAATTCACCCGTGAGACACCAAAAAGAAAATTAGCTTCCTTTTCTGAACGTGCAAATAAACTTAAGCGATAAAGGCTATATTACAAAGTGGTACCGAAGGCCAAGTAACAAAAATATCCTGATTCACTATCTCTCCTCTCATCGCTCGCACAAAAAAAAGCGCTAGTAAAAAACATGTTTCGAATAGCCGCCGGTGTGTGCACCGGAGAGGAGCAGGAAAGAGAATCCGAAAAGCTAGCTAGGGAAATAGCCATTTCTAATGGCCACAACTTTGTAAATTCCCGGCTAGGTTTAGAGGAAACAACACGTCCTTGCACGAAAGTTCTAGAGAGAGTAAGATTCCGTTTATGCTCTCGTTCTTTTCAAATGAGATAAGTACGGCTATAAAACGTTGTCTGAAAAGAGCAGGCTTAGAGCATCTGGTATAAGTAACGGAAATCATACCAAATACTCTTAGGCGCCAATTAGTTCGTAATCGTTTATATGACTGCCTCTGCACAACAAAAAACTGCCGAATGTGCCCTTACGGCAGAGACGGTGATTGAATGAGCGTAGGCACAGTGTACCTAATCTCTTGTAAAGCATGCGACGATAAATATACTGGCGAAACCGGTAGGCCGCTCTATGCTCGCATAGAAGAACACCTAGCTGACATGCGCCATACCAGAAAAAACAGCCCGCTAGGTATACATAGAGCCCAAAAGCATGGCGGAGTATCTGATATAAAGGCCACCATCTTTAAGCAGAAGCAAAAAACACTAGCGCAAAGGATACATGAAGCGTTCTGGAAAATCACGACCAATCCAGCTATGAACCGCAGGGAAGAATGCCTCGTAATCACCCTTGATATGAGTCAGCATATAAGACTGGTTGTTTTGATGGGTATAGTGCATTACTAGCCTATGTGATTACCGTTCCGTTGTTCTTCACCTGTTCATTCAGTAGAAGACATATAATAAAAACCAGTATGTTATAGGTTGATTCTGTGCTTGATGCGATCGAAATGTAAGTCTGACAATTTTCTCTAAAGTGAAGGAAGTGTTTGACTGATTGGATTGCAAACAACTTTGACCTTTCCAGGCTCTGACGAACGCGACCCGCCAAAGCGTTAGCTGTTTGATTGTGCGAATAAAGTTTGGATTTAACACCTCGTGCGCGCTTAAGAAGAAAGAAGAATTACTGAAGCATGCAGAGGTTAATAGATAGTCAGTCTTGGGATTTGTCACATTTTTAAGTTAAATATGCTCTAAAATTAATGTAGGATGAATTGCACTCGTTATGAAAACCCTATTTTTACAATTTCTATTTTATCAAATCGTATTCGAAGATGCGTAAATTGTTAATAACCTGATCGTGGTATAAAAAAAACCTGCTTTATAATTGCACTGGGCGAACCACTAGGAATTCAGTTCACAAGTTTGAAAAGAAATGAGCACAACTCAGCGACTAAAATCGGTTGAAAATCTTCTACTACGAACAGAGAAAGTGGATAAACTGTCACTTGAACAGATCAGTATTCTTTAACGAACTCTTCTACGACACCAGGTACTCACACAACAATATTATGACATAGGACTAACAGCTCTAATCAAAGATATCCATTCATCTATCCATGACACCACTGTTGTGCCTCGTATTCATCAATTTCACTATCCTCTTCAGTATCAGACTCGTAAGGTGTAGTTGGACCTGATACCATTGGGGTCCCTGGAGCCGAAGTTGGACGAGGCACCATAGCCATGGCATCCGAGAGTCGCATCTGAATAATCACGTCATCAGACTTTCTAATAGTTGAAAACGCTCTCGAATTCAATAATCTGTAAAGCTGATGGACTAAAGTAGTGACACTCTTCGCGAAAACAACCAATTGAATATAAACGATATTTATCGATATGAAAACTTGAAGCACAATTAAAATGTAATATTGCTAATTTTCTCTTCTATTAAGATGTTAATACGACAGCTTTTGATAGTTATCTAAATCCGATTTCGACAATGTGGCTACGGATGATAATAATAATATAGCGCATTTTCTTCTACGCAGAGTTTTGAACATTACAATGGAACATCCGCTCCATAGTCGTCGTAGTAGCGATCCTTGAGCGGAAGCAATAACGTAATGATGTACTTTCAGAAGTGAAGAGTTTGAGAACAATATTTATGGCGTAAAATTTAGCAACAAAACTCCTGCATGTCTTTTATGAACACTACGAAATGTAAAAATTCATCTCGACTGTTTTCAAGCCTAACAACCTCGTAAAAGGCTTCATACATTTTTACAAATTACGAAACGTTTTGGCATATTAGTCATCTTTGGATGAGGTGCTACCAATTACTCACTTATGATCCAAATTTCACTAGTAATTGTAATTCGACTAAAAATACTACAGTAGTTCTTCCACATGAATATACAAGACTACCATTCTCTAGAGGATTTTGTTATTGAAAGGAAGTTTTCACGTAGCCCAAAAAGCTTTCCTTTGAGCAACTCGAAGAACAATAGGAATCATTATGACCTTACGCAATACTTTGAAATAGTGTCTACATGTCTATTATAAATTCAAACTTCAACAATTTCATGTTTCTGAATGTCATGTAGATCTATACAAGAAACAAACAGAGCTTTAAGAAATAACACACTACGCTTAATTTCATTATTTGTGCATGAAACAAGCGACTCATTTTTGGTCAGTCGCGCACGCGGTAGTCGTTCGCCTTTTGAAAGCGTCATCGTAAGCGCATATGAATAATGTCAGTTCTTCAATCTACAATAACTGCAGCACTTAAGAGGTTGAAGATCTGCAAAAGAAAATTTGGAACTGTTCCACTTTTGTGGCGCCACTTGAGGCCTTCGGTAGAAGCGTTTTCTTTGCTGTCATCTGACGAATGTATGATTACGTGATAGCTTGAATCAAGTGAATTTTAAAAATATATTTATCATATTGCTTGTTTCAACGCCGTACCAGTCAAAATGAGATTTTGTTTCGCATTCAAAGATTTCTCTCCTGATAAAAGTTATTTTCATAACAAAATTTCATCCATTAACGAGAACAAATCTTTCTCATTAAGAAAATGCGTTTGCTCTTTAGGAAAAACTTCTTAGAGCTCTGTAATTTGCACAAGAAGAGTGGGTTTCACACATTTCAAATATCACTGTTCCGCACTCCTTCAGAAACTAGGGTGTCCTTCAATTTTTCCAAGTTGCTTCTTAGCTAAATCAATGGCTTAAATCTAGACAATTTCAGCGATATACTTAGGTTCCAAAGAATACCTTCCAGTTCGCTGTAACAACCAAAATAAAAGTATGTTTCACACTTGAGGCGTTTCAACGCGTCTTTCGTCGGGGAGAACATTTCCCTCAAACTTTTGAAAACCATTCGACAGTCTGAATTCTGCTGATTCCAGTGATGTATTTGCGTTTTTCAAAAGGACTTCTTGGTGAGCTGTAACTGGTTAGGGCGCGCAATGCAGCGACGGCACCTGGCCAGCACGCATTGCCAGGTATGTGGATGGGATTTCGCAATACTGGCCCCTGGCTGACTAGTCATCTCAGCATTCCCCACATTAATTAGTCATTACAAGTCAACTGCCTTAAACTGTCTTTTGATTATCATCGATTTCACTTTGAGCCGACTAGAAGTGCTCACTGAGTGTGAAACCCAATATTCTTTCGTTCATTACGAAGCTCGAAAAAGTCCTTTCCGAAAACCAAATATACCATTATAATCGGAAAGATTTTCTCTATCTAAAGATTAGAAGTTCATTACAACAAAACTTTTGTCCAGTGAGGAATCTTCGAATGAGGAACAAAATCTTATTTTGACTGGTACGGCGCCAAAAATAAGCTTTTTGAGAAATTAAACATGCCATTAAGATTCACTTGATTTGAGCTATCGATAAACTACAGAAACATTTTGCAAATGCAAAAAATACGTTTTTTACCGAAGGCCTGAAGTGGCGCCGCCATAATGAAACAGTACCGAAAATTTACCCTATCATTACAATTATATATTAACGCTTTCCATGGTCATCACGTTATTCGCAGATTAGTGTAAGCTTTCAAAGCACGCCTAGCGTGTATATGCTTCAGAAGAAATTCTTTAAAATGATGCATTATTATACATTAAGTCCTATATAATGAAAAATAGTGGATCATAATTTACAGCTTCGCGGCTTATAATTGAATTATGACATAAAATTTATTTTTAATATTTTTATGGGTCAAAAAATGACAGCCAACACGACATGTCGATGGGTTTACTTCTATCAAGCCAGATTCGCAGGAACGCAACAGAAACAATTTATAACACTAAAATTTGGAGACAAGAATGCGTCAAGGAATGAACAGTGCAACAATAATTTCAAAACTTCGTCGTGGCGGATTCGACGTTGATATTAAGAAGGTCGATTATGTCCTTCTACTATTGATGACCACAAAAAGAAAGCTTCTCTACAATCAATTACAAGCAGAACTGTTCGAAAACTTGCAAAAAAAAAAAAAAAAAAAAAAAAACGAGATAAGCATCCGAGCTGCCGGGCATCTAAAGAAGATTTCAAGGTTGACAGAGCTCGATAAATCGGTGTAGTACGAACTGAAAACAGGGCACACTACAGATGTGTGGTTATATATCGCCCAATTGAAGCTGTAGTTTTGAAAGCGTCGTATGAAACTCCAGCTCATCCCAGGACCTTTGATTCAATAATTTGCGAATAAATTTGACCTTTCCAGGCTCTGAAGATGGCGAACCTTGCCGAAACGTAAGCCACCACGACTGTTGCAATATTCATGCTGCATTATTGACTATATTGTTATGTGCTTCGCTGATAATCAATAAATAATATCAATAACACCTCGCAACGGCTAAACAGAAGAAGATACTCTAGTTCATCCTTCACACCTGCCCAACCTTTCAACCTAGCAACTTCCACTTCTTCGAAAATATCGATAAGTCTAAGGAATATATGGTTCGGAAACAAGCCGAGGTTGAAACTTCCTTCGACGATTTCATCGCCTACAGAGTTCTCAGCAAACGTAAGAAATACAATTATCTTCCTTGGCCATAATCCTGTGAGCTCTGATTGCTTTCATATAAATTGATAACTTTACTCTGAGGTAAGACATGCTACTTTAAAGAGTTCAGGCTAAAATCTCGCACTACTATTTGAACAACCTTATGCTATGACTCATCCATCAACCAAACTGCCGTCAACACGTAGGCCTTTCTGAATTTATTCCAGTAACTCTTCATTATTATATATGTTAATGAGAACTTTTTTGGTAACAGAGATTAGAAGTGAAACAGCACGCCATGGTCAATGGTCAATTAATGGTCAAGAGCTGAACGTTATTTGTTCAGTACAAGGAACAATTTTAGCTTCTACGACTGTGGAGAATTTTTTTGAACTTCAGGTGAGACTTGAGTATATGAGAACTTATCAAATTCATATAAGAGGATTTACTAGTCATTTTTAGGGCACACGACGTTCACAATTGAAACATTCTGCATTGATCAGTTCTTGGAGGATGCGCTATGAATTCGACTCCATTAAGCGTTGTTTATTCTTCTTTCTGCCAATCTAGAAAAATAGCAACCTTGATCTGTTCAGTGCGCGGGATGGAATCAACCTCGAAGTGTTTTGCAGAGTATTTTCAATTACTGCGCTATATTCCCCCGATACAAGGGTATCCATGTGACACCATGCACTACTAACTACCCATTCCAACTAATAAATGATATAAGAAATGATCCATCCATGTGACGACGACGACACAACACAGCGATTGTAAAGTAAAAAAAAAAAGAGTCAGAAATTCCAAATTACGATCACTGAGTGCGTGTTCGAGATTCTCGAAAGTTTCCGTCACATAAAACAAAGCTTCTTTTCTAGAACAATGCTAGATAATCCGCATAAATTAAAACATCGAGTTTTTCTTAGCACTTTGTTTCAAGATTTTCTTGTACCATCTCTTGTTTGATAATTTTTTTTATCTATCGTCATTCTCCCCCTTAACGTCTTCATACCATCCCAATTTTCATCGAAAGTAACAAGGAGAAGATATAGATGCAAAAACAATGAATTATTCTTGCGCTAATTCTCGAAATAATTCGAAGGAAGAGGTTCATGAACATTATTGTAATAACGGCAATGAACAAGTTATTGATAGGTGGTTTACAAAGGTAGTGCCTCAGCGTCAAAGACGCTTCTACAACACTGATCTTGTGTATGTACTACAACTGTGGATGAGATTAGAGAAT
The DNA here is from genome assembly GCA_019055375.1 of Parelaphostrongylus tenuis. Taxonomy (NCBI): domain Eukaryota; kingdom Metazoa; phylum Nematoda; class Chromadorea; order Rhabditida; family Metastrongylidae; genus Parelaphostrongylus; species Parelaphostrongylus tenuis. Next base: position 16,839 of record JAHQIW010004967.1, read on the forward strand.
TCGTCGGTCTCCACCTCAAGATAAAAGTTGCTCTACTGTCAGAGTTGAGGTATTCCTAAAACTTCTGAACTTGCGTGCTCTCTCGACTTATGAAGATCGCAATTTTTGAAAAGTTTATGGACAAAATGAACTATATGGCGATTGTTATCTATGAATTAGGGCTAGAAAATGCTACAAACAACTCTGCTTCGTCACAATTTTGAGACCTCTGATTATCCGTAGATCAGATACGTACGTCGATTCTTTCAAAAGGCCTCTTGAAAACGTATAGTAAATGCCTGCAAAATCCATACTTTTGGGAACGTGAGTGCTCCCACGCCGTGAAATTGAAATTTCTCTTGAGAAACAAGTACCTGTGCGAAAAGATGAATACCATATTTGTAGGATGTTACGAGATCACATCAAGGTATTATGATTGAAAATACGTCGTAAAACATGAAGAGGGAGCTAAGACCAAAAGCAGTCATCTAAGAAAACATTGCTTTTTATACTGCTTCAATCATATTCATCAAAAGTGCACATCCATGACAAAAAGTACGAGTTTTAGCGTAACTCTATGAAAGTTGGTGCAAAAATTCTTGATTGTAGGCAAAACCTACAACTTGTGAGAATCTTAATTTCATATATAGTTCATGAGCAGTGCAGACGCATAAATTGTAAATCGTACATTGTAAAAAAAAAACTAAGTTAAATGTGTTAATTGTAACAATGTTGATATCTTCCAAAACTAAAATGCGGATCATCAAATCCATAAATATAATAACAAAACTTGACGAATTTTTCTCAAGAGGAACTTCAAACGGACATCAATAAAGCCACTTTGAAAAAGCGTCCACAATGATTTATTATAACGTTGTAGCAAAAAAGTTTTTCTTAGCGTCGAACTTCACTGCTCAAATACAGCAGACTCTAATCATCAGAAACAGACTCTCGTTACAAAATAAACTTGCCCATGTTAATTTTTTTTTCTTAAGTGCAAAATACATGGGAAAAGTCTTCAAGGTACACGACTGACGCAACAAGTGTTGGAAAAATATCGATCAAAGAAAAAGGGCAAGTAAAAACCTCCGCGTGGCAAATTAAACTGCGATTAAGACAGTGCATTGAGATCAATGCACTCTGTTCATTTACTACCAGACGTGCAGTGAAATCAGTTCATTTTGTGTTTAACGTGTTAACGTTGAATCTTCTAAATGTTCAATGTCATGTCAAACCATAAACTGTATAAAAGTTCACGCACAGCGGATACGACAGAATCTGTTACCTCAAGATCTGGATGCGTTTTCTTCAATGCCATTCGTCTTGCGTCTCGATAAAACTAAAATAAAACACTAAGTCAATTCCAAAACTATATATCCTATGGTCTAAAGTACATATTATCAGGTCGTTCAATTAGTTTTGGCACTAGAGCAATGAAGACCAAATTCACCAACCAAATGTAATTAAAATTGCAGGATTTTGGCATCGTTCAATTACACATTCTTGCAAACATTTTGGTATTGAACTTGTCCATGCTTGCTTTATGATGGACCTGTCTTGGGAACAAATTTGCTTGCTATTCATGTACAAATGTCGCGTAGGGGAAAATGCTCGTGAAGCGACGCATAAGAATGATGGAGCATCTTGTAAACGGCCCGAGCGTGGGTGGTAATCCAAATTGTTCTCTCAAACTTTAAACTTCGCGAACCACTTCCTAGCCGTCCTTTCTGCAACCGTGTGTCATCACCCCAAACTCTATTAATCTTGCGCGCCACATCACTAATATATTTTCCTACGCTCCATTCGTGCATAAACACCAGGCGAATTTCTTTCCACGACAGCTCCATCTTAGGGCAAGTTTAGGCATGTCGTATATAAAAATGTTCATGAGAAACGCGCACTTGAACAATACCAAAATGTTGCAGTTCTAAGTACTTTAGTCAATAAATCAGGTTTCTATTGCTCTAATGCCAAATCTTATAAAATGACCTAATATTAATCATATATCACATGGAATTATTAGTTCATTACAGAAATAATAGAAAGGATAACAATCTCTAGGAGTAGAAATTAGTGGCAAAATGGAAAGTGAACAAACCACTGAAAGAGTTTTCCAGTCAAGTAGCTCGCTAAGACGTTCCGTTCGATTACGTACAATTATGCGTTGACGACGTGACAAGCATATGAAAAAGGATAGCATTATCACGACGAATAAACAACATGAAAAGAGCAAAGATTTACGACGATCTGAATGATCGAGTTCTCAAAACGGCTAGTTTTACGTTTACGCATACATCTCATTCTAATGAGTGTAGTATTCCCACGACACTAGTAAGCGAAAGAGTATTTTTGGATTTCAAGTCCATTTTCATAAGACCCCTTTGAACTAAGATTTCACAACAGCCTTCGTAGCATATTCATCACGTCAATCAACCTCCTAAGTTCTCCAAAAGGCAACGTGGGAAAACCAACGAAAAAATGGAAGGCATCAATTTTCCTGCAATGCGCTTAATTGGATAAACTTTAAGCCTATATCTATTACCAACTAACACCTATATCGTTTGGAGAACTAAGTAAATGTGTCTCAAAACTTGTTGATCAAAGGGTAATCCTTATATTACACGATCCTCTATGAGACCATCCAATTTAACGAATGAGTAAAAAAAACTCTTGAATACTTACGTAAATTCATACAAATCATCGACAAGTTCATTGATTGAGTCATCGGCTCCCTTGAAGCGGCGATCTACGACGTAAATACCATAAGTTTTAGCATCCGTCACATGTTCATTGATGAAACATCCGAAACCACTGAGATTCGTAGTGACGGACGGCACTCCCATCACCGTGCATTCAGCTGTAATTAGGCAGCTTATTAGAGCTGAAGACCAAAACTTTGATCTCAAACTTTTTAGATAAAAACACGACAGTGCCAATGAATGTTGGATGTAGAAGTGAAACTTGATATTAACCAAAATATTCAGTAAACAATCAATGTAGATTGGCTGGAAAAATATCTTCAGCTTCGATTTAATCAGAATAGTGAGCTACGAAATGAAATATGGTCATAAACGTGGTGTAGACGAAATAATTTTTGATAAAATTATTCCGCAGTACCTAAAGACTATCTCAATTTTTATTTCGTCCTTTGTCATGACTTGTAGAAATTGATACTAGTTCACTATTGATTGCTACGGAACCAGACGGTTGAATTTGACAATCATACCTGGCGTATATCCCCATGGCTCGTAATAGCTTGGGAACACACCAAGATGACATCCACGAACAAAATCCTCATAATCGAGACCGATTAGCGGTGAAACTGAGGAAAGGAATTCCGGATGGAATACCACCTGAGAAAAAATTTTGTCTAATTGAAAACATATTACGATTATACAAAAAAGTTCATGTCTATTACAAGAATAAGAAAGAAGGAACAAACATTGTACATTTCCTTCGCCCTCATAAAATCAATTTTTACTTTCCAGCTATTCTTACGTATTGTGGCTATGCAAACTTCTTACGAGAGCTCAATGTTTTCCTTGCGGATTGGCAGCCACTTTCACTCGAAAATCCAAAATTTTCCTTTCACTTTCAAATTTTCGATTTCATTTCCTGTGACTTACATGTACGAAATTTGATATTCGAATACGAATGTGATGAAAATAACTAGTCAAGCAACATATGATGAGAAAACTGTAAATAGAAAAGATGAGCTCTACAGTGCGCAAACATGTTGATGGTAAGAGATTTTCTGAAGCAAAAGTTTTACTATTCGGGGAACCATTAACTGTTAGCCACAAAGCAAATTGGCAGATATTTTCGTACATACCTTTTTCCTTTTCATGAAACACTTTAGAACTCGAACAGTTTCTAAGCACGTTATTGTACTTTGAAGTATCTAAGTGCATTCCTCCTACATATAGCAGCTGTGCAAACTTCCGCCGAAAGCTAGATGCTCTTGAGTGGATTTGCACTCATGATCATTTATAGCACCCAAAGGCTCGTCCAACTTTTACGTCTTCTGTCAGCTGTGCTATGTATGGCAATTTTTGATATACTTAGGATTTATTTATTCAATAAACTTCCATTCTATGCAAATTTATGACCGGATTAAAAAGATTAGGGATTATAAGAAAAAGTCGAATACAATAGCGAAACAAACTTTCCATATCTATGGTAATATCACCATGTAGACATTCCAAAAAAAAATGACTGCCCAATTACTTAAGCAGTATTAGCTAATCAAGAAGTCTGGTGAACGAAGGGAACCGATTCGTCATTGAATCAAAAAAATGCACCATGAATTTTCACTTTTTTGAAGTATGTTCCGCTGCCCCATTGTTTGCCTTTCTTAGACTTGATTCATTATACATGAAATTTACTCCGAATGACAAAGCATGTGCGAATGAATGTTGTAGTGATGGCGTCACAATCTTCAGCATGTTACAAAAGGAAAAATAATTCTGGGTAGGATAGAAAGTGCTTCTATCATATAAACATAACCTGACGCTTATAAGCATTGTGATAGACATAGAAGCACACAAGCACACACACACAAGCACACACACACACACACACACACACACACACACACACACACACACACACACACACACACACACACCACACACACACACACACACACACACACACACACACACACACACACACACACACACACAACACACACACACACACACACACACACACACACACATATATATATATTTGAAGGATCACGACACAGTACGCTGCAGTTAGTTGTTTTGATGAATCAAGAACATTATTGACCTTTTGACTAACAACAGTCAACAATTCGGAAAATCCGCCCACTTCAAAAAAAAAAGGACAAAAACAACATTGAAACTGTATGCCATTGTTAAACGTTGAAGTTAATACAAAATCAGTCACTGCATCTGTTACGTATTACACACAACTACGTTAATCACGTCAAGGATTTTTGAAGATTGATAATTTCTAGAATATACGAGTAGCTAATCAGACACACGACACTTGGTTTTTCCATACTACTGACTACTAGTTGTTTGAATCAATAGTAAAAGATGTCAAGAAGTGTTACAGGTCTACAGTGCATGCATCTACGAAAACTGCTGCTGCAGCTGCTGCAAAAAAAATTTTTTTCAGTCGATGTTCTTAAGACTGTGAAGTTCTCCATAGTGGACTTTGTATAAGCTATCTCTCATAGGATTGCTTACAATTTTTAAAAGTTCACCAAAAAAAAAACGCGAATGAAATTATTTCAAACACGATTTAGAGCTCATGTCTCCCTACGATGATGATAGTGACGATGATGAAGGGAACAATGCTAGTGCCACTACTCACCTTCACTCGATCATGATGATGATTGAACAGCTGTACACGACGTAATGCTTGCAGTACTGGATCGTTAGCGTCGTCCAACATATTATGAGTGCAAATTGGTGGATATGTGTCTCGCTATAATGGTTAGATTCATCTCTGGTTTTATTTTCTTTATCAACATGCATAATGTCTTGATTACATTTCATAATTATCACCTGTCAATACCTAGATATTCTCACTATCCCATATATAGAAAAGCGTAACCCACACAGATATGTTAATAGCATGTAGCAATCATGAGCTAATGATACCTATTAGTTAAAGCGCTTATAAACAAGAATGGTCTTGTATCATTTGATAAATGTGGGAAAAATACACTTCAGCCACTTGATTACTCCATATTTTTTTGAATTTCTACAAATTTAATTGTAGATATAAGCTAATCTTAGACACAAAATGATTACTTCATGTTACAAATCATGTGGCCGTAGAGACACGTTTTTATTCAGCATCGGAATGAGTTACAGATGTGGAACATGTGAATTTCAAGCAGGAATAATCTCAGAGAACGTAATTATAATGGAAATATTATAGGTGGAAAAAGATGGAAAAATAACGCAAACTTATATCATGAGGTAGGAGAATTACATTAGATGCACATATATAAAATAAAAACACCAAAATATGGAAAATCATAGCAGATAGGAAGTGCTTCGGTACACAAATCGACCACCGCCCATTCAGAAAACCAAAACCGTACTCAGTTCGAAGTCGAGAAGTATTCAACTCTCAACGAATAAAAAAAACTGGTTTTCCTCTTTTCACAATATGAAGAAATCTGAGAAATATTTGTAAAATGTTTATCTTGGTGACAACAACAAGAGAAAGTATTCAAAATCAAACACGGCTGCTACATTCACTATGGTATCCTCTTCAGCAAAATTTAACTAATTTCCCGTTAGTATCCACCTCCTTCAACTTTCGAAAAGCTATGAGATACTTCAACATTGTTGAATCGATGAATCATACTCTAAACAAAAGTTCGATGGTGTATTGCCCCTTTTCATGAGGCACCTTGTAGGCACTCACTGACCGATGGTAGGAAGACCTGCCACTCACAAGCTTCACCTCAAACTTTTTCCTTCAACATACGTACACATCTGGTCATCATTCGTTAGTGAAACAAATTCGTTTGTGAAACAATCTCTTAAATAACCACTGGTAAACGCCAATTCGTGGCTGTTTTTCGTCCTTTTACCAATGACTATCTAATTTATGAACATCAGCTAATCAAAAAATTGCCTTCACAAAATCCCATATTTCTACTCACTGCAAAAGCTTTTGAGCAAATGTAACAGTGAAAATAACATCTTACGCGCTACATGTTCAAAGGCACATATGGCTCACATGCTTATTATCACTCTATTATTATTATTATTATTACTATTATTATTATTATTGTTACTATTATTATTATTACTACTACTATTATTATTATCACTATAGGTATTGATATCATTACAATCAGTATTGCTATTATCATTGTCAACATCAGCATCATGTAATTTCATTACATGTCTCCCTAGACTTAAATTATTTATGTATGTACGCCTAAATAGAGATGTATACCGCTCTTCATGTTGGGATGCTAATCATCGAGAGTGAATTTCTCACTGTCATGATCCCATAAATCTATGCATATCGCAAACAAGACTCCGAAACATACTACAAGCCTCTCAATAATTAGAAAAAAAAAGTCTCGCGTTCATAAGAATTTCAGCATGAAAACTATCATAAGTGGCCAGGATATCTGGTTTCGACATCGAAAACAAATACATGTTCGAAAATATAGACTTTTACAAACGCTATTCAAGTTATTTTGCACATTATGCAATATTCAACAAGAACACAAATATTAGTAACGTCTCAATTAAATGTATTCGATCTCAGAAAGCTAACTGTAACAAACATTTGAGGAGAGCAGCCGTCTTTCACAAGCAAATTTGAAAGCACTCAAGTCGCAACTCACTTGCTAGGTGATAAAGGGATCGAGAGAAAAAAAAAAGACGTAAGTAAAAGAGATAATACCTTTGCCGCTAAAATGCAACGCTTAAGTTGAACTTTCTCAGCCGGCAATAGCAAATCTTCCGGATCCGGAACTTTGCCGCTGAAAATAGTGAAAATGATAGGAGAATAATGTGCCAAACAATATTTTAGCGTGTCGACTTCCCAGATCATTTCCTCACAAGTAAAAGTAATCACAATCACATTCTTGAGTCCACGTTTCCCAGAAATTAACACGTTGTAATTATTGAATTTTTTTTGTACCTCGATACACAGAGACAAGTGTGACATTCCCTGATGCAACAATCGCCTACGCACTTTCTGGTCTACTTTGTATCTCATTACCTAGATGCTTTTTTGCCTCCTTGCTGCAATCTAGAAGATGAGACGCCCACATCTAAGTGTACGGGAGATAAATAAGGAGATAAACTGATGCAATGGAGCATGAAACAGTGATTGCCAGTGCTAATAAATGTTCCATTTCAGTCATTCAGTAGCCAAGGAGCAGCACTTGTTCGATGAAAAATCGAAACCATATTGAACTCGTAACGACGCATGGTTCATTAGCCGCATAGGTATAGCTCCATAAAACCTAATCAAGATTCAGACTGAAGAAAAAAGGCATTGAGACGATGGTTACGAGAGTAATAAAGTGATTTCACTATCAAAGTCGTGGTAGATTAGAATTAATGTTGTTTTTGAAAGTAAAAATTAAGAATGGTTACAAGCTCACCGCACCGACTCTTCAAACATACGACTTGCTACGTTATCCTTTATTTTCGCTATGGTGTCTTTGAGTTGCTTGCAGACGGCTTGTCCACGAAGTGAATCCACATTGAACGAGTTAGCTGCCGCTGGATAAATGATGAACGCTATCACAGTCACATCCTTGCAACGTAAATCAGTAGACGTCTGAAACGAACCTATGTAATAATGGCCTCGGAATAACTAGAGAGGAAAATAAAAGTAGAATTAATACCCGCAGGTTTTAATCATTTCTGGACGCCTGTTTCCATAAAGTACTTGATGTCTAACATTTAGTATTCTACTTCTCTCACCGCTTGGTTCTATGATATTTCTTTGGCGAATACGGAAAGCGTCAAAATCATACATGGATGTTAGCTCCTTTACATGGATCGGTTTCGGATCGTACATAACGACGACAATACGCGAAATCTGATATTGTGCAAACAGAGAACAGACACAAGCTTCCGAAACCTTGTTATTTTCCTGATGGTATAATTATACGACAACATTTCGATGTATTGCGGATATTTTAAATATTAAATGTCAGATATACGTCTTATAAGTATTTATCTATTAACATGTTATAGGTAGAAAATAACAAATATAATTTATCAGGAATTAATGAGATCGGGCACACTTACACACCACTTATGTTATACGCCATCATGGCGATCGTCAAGAATAATTAATAAGAACGTACTTTGATTCTTGCCTGTGAGAAAAAAACGAAAACAAGCATTATGTACACAAAAGAAAATGGTAACGATAGTCCTTTCCTACTGGTAATCAACAGCATTGATATGAAAATGAGAAACACATACACTTCAATAGTGACATTAAATTCACCCTTTCGAGATAACTTTGTACTAAAGAAAAAAGGAGAACGTATAAGATTGAGAAACGGTTAGATAGCACGATATGACTGATAAATAGCAACAAGAGATGGCATTGCAACACGAAACATAAAAGGATGATGTACGAAAGGACACCGTACCGATGATAATCATAACCACTCTACGGATGAGCTTTCTGACACCATCGATGGAGTTGGTTCATAGGGTTTATTCATTTGAGAATTTGGCAAATCACTGGACGACAACGCTTTTCCAACTAACGATGGCTCCTCGCGTGGGATCAATGTCGTTGACGCCCTTCGTTGAAGATCCAGCAACGATGAGCTCATCAACGATGATGGAGGCATCATGTGGTCCAAATAGTTGGAATCGAGACATGTTGAACTTCTGTAAGCAAGCAGAAGAGGTGAAATGCTGCGAAAGAATTCCCATTAGGGGTTAACCAATAAAAGAAGTACCTGGACTGAATCCTCGATCGTGTACGAAACGGAGACATTCGTAGCAATGCGTTACCGGTATCAATACTGGCTGTTTTCAAGTGACTTCCCACTTGTTGCAAATTCTTCCAGAGTGGGGTGAGACCACTGGCTGAACTCGGACCATTATCGAGTATAGTGCTTGTAATCGGTACAGATCGTACGCCATTATTGTATCGCCCCGATGAATTTCGCAGATTTCGATTGAGAAAGGCATAGAACAACCAGTTGAACGCGCTTTGCGCATAAGGAAGTGAGTGCATCAGATACATAATAAAGATGCCGTTCACCGGCGTTGCTGACTCATCCGTGTCTTCGACAAATTCGCTCACATTTGTCTGGTTCGATGATGTTACGACCACGTTCTTCTCTGCTTCTGTAAAATCAAGCAGTCAACACTGATTGCATCAACACAATTATGTGCTTTCACCATATAACCCCATCACTGATTCTGATGAGTGGTTTATAAACCGTCAAAGAAGATCGTGTGCAAACACTCTGGAAACTGAGCCAAAGATAGCGCCAGACCCAAAGACGAGAAAGAAGAATCTTTTTTGAACATCTACTCATAACAGAACTTCACAAATGAAGACCCTACTATAACCAATGATAAGATGAGGTCTAGGATAAGAAATAAATTTCATTCTAGGGCATCAACTCCGGTGCTGAATAAAAAAAACAATCCTTTTCTTAGCCTTCAAACTTTTCAAAAGTACTTACCGCATTTCATCACTTAGAAAATATTTTAGAAAGACAATATTTCATAGCATGGTGCATTTCCCCCTTTCACAAGTTTTAATCGTAACCTCATTTTTATTGTTGAATACCTATGGATACATGCGAAAACATGAGCTCTCGCAATGTCCAATTCGAAAAATTTCGCACCATCTCAGGTTTCAAAGGCCTAAGTTATTACACAGATGCACGTTGCACCGATTAAAAGGGCAAAATAGATAAAATCAATCAGAAACTCTTGTCAACTCCTATGCTATCAACATTGTCAATGAATTAAAAACGCTCTGAAAGCCATCAGAGTTCATTTGAGCAGGACAATACGTGCACTAAAATTCTTTCCCACTAACCGTTTGCTAGAGCGTGTATCCGCATCGTCCAGTATGGAGTCCAACAGATGAAATAGAAAGCTACTACCATCACCGAGCATTTTACCACTCTGGAAAGGGAGATGCTGGTCTTGCGACCAACAGTCGAATATCGAGTGTGCCGGAAGAGTTTAGCAAGAATCACAATGTACACGGAGAAGATGAGCACGAGAGGTGCTACGTAACATGTCAAGGTGTGTACGAGATCAAACCAAAAATTCTCGCCCAGTGTACATTTTCTGTATACCATGCCGTTGAAGTCCTCCATGTCGGCAATTTTGGCATGTGCTGTGATGGGGGCAATGAATAATAGTGAAGCCATGATGCAGATAGAGGTGACAAAAATGGCGAATTTCGTTTGACGCATCCAAATCAGAGTTGGTTTGCATACAGCTATGTAGCGGTCAATCGACAACGCTGTCAGGATCATCGGTGACAACGTCTTGTTCGTGCCCTCACTAAACCACAACACTTTACAGAGTGCCACGCCAAATATAAACTCGTTCTTTTGTAAATCAGTAACCAGCATTGGCACTGGAATCAGAGATATCAAGTCTACTACTGACAGAAGCAATAGGTATATGTAAACCGATGATTGTGTGTTCGGTTTAACAACACGCCCACGTTGAGTAGATGTGCCACAACAGCCGAGCAATTGTGAACAGACGGTGATTAGCACCCCAAATATTCCCCAGAAGACCGGTAATGGCCAGGGTTGAATAAAGAACGATAAGAACGATGATATTGAGACCGACGTCCATGGCCGGCTAGCATCGCATTGTCGAGAGGGCGTGGCCAAAGCACTGCGCTCGCCCGGAAGGGTCACTCCAGACAATTGACGACGCTACGGCACAGACGATGGAGGCGGCGAAACTGTAAATCAAGAAACCAGAATTACTGTATAGCAAAGAATGACAAGAACTGTATACGATCAACAAGACACTGACAAGATGAACAGTGATATCAGCTTGACTACTGACAAGGATTGAAAATCACATAGATTAGCAAGGCTACTCTTAGACTAAAACAATATCGATATGATGTAGTCTTACACCAAAATTTTGCAATCTCCTCCTCTAAACTTCCAGACTAAAAGTTCCTTTGAATTATTAATGTGGCTCCTTAGGACACAGACTGGAGCATTTTTAACAAAGCCAACAGAAGTCACACCAGAGGGTCTTGAAATGAGCATAATAGAAATCCATGTAGAAGCTATCCGAATGAAGCGTGACACATATATATCACAATATAACCGAATAACTGAGAAAATAAGTTAGAAGGTTACATATGTTTATGTTTAGATTATATTCAACAAGGTATTGTATGTTGTAATTCGAAAGAGAAAGCTTCATGGGAGTAGCTAATGATGAGGAAATAAAAAATATGGATCGTAAAGTGGAAATAAGCAATTTTTGAAAGACACAAATATCATGCAATGTTGCAGTGGCAGTTCTTGGGAATAGTATATACGAAGTGATGCAATACGAGAGATGTAAAAAAACAAAACTTAAAAAATACTTGAAATAATGTGACATAATTTCTCTCAAAACAACAGTCTTGTCGGAAATGACAGAGTAAATGTAGACGCAATGTAAAGAGAATGTCAAAAAAGAAGGAAAAAAAGCACGTATGTAAACTTCTCTTCTTTATGTGCGCTTCAGCTATTAGCATAAGATGGAAAATTGAATTCTATAGAACGAAGTAGTAACTTCGCAGAATTCCCTCATGAAACACTTGAAAATATCGGCGCACAGTGCAAGGTTACAGTGCTTCTTTCGTAATTATATTAATTACAGCCATTGTATAGACACCGGCGGGGAATTTTCCAAAAAATGTTTTTCCAAAACTCACTATTTGAACTACGAATTTGCTACTCAACGTTGAATTGATAGAGCACTTCTGCCTTTTGTTCAGTTCCGTCATTGGGATCGTAAACACAACTACTTCCACACGTTTGTCAACGTGTTCATTATTCTAGTCATAAATGACCATAAAACAATAGGTGAGTTAAGGATTTCATTTTGAGTACTAATAATTAGTTACAAGTAGTTACGGTAGCTTGGTAATCTGACAAGTAAGTAATGATGTGGTATGCTAGCTTAAAAGATGTATCAATGATAAACAAAACAGTAATACACAACACTCCCCAATGAGATAAGTTTACATACTAATAGACTGTACGTACGACATAAGTGAGTGAATACTGATGTGTTTCGTTATCTGGCATCAACAAATATCGGTGACACGTCAATCTTATAGATGAAGACCGTTATCAGTAGGAATGCAGAGCAAACAAATGAAGTGCTCAATTCTTTGCGCTAAGAATAATCGGAATTGTTAAGAAAAAAAAGGACGGTTTGAAGGATATGAAGCCCTGACTAGACAGTTCAGATAGATGTAAGATATATTTCACCTTGTCTACTGCGAAGCATCCGTAAAAATATACAAAGACAGATATAGACAGCACATATAAATCAGAGGTGCCAAATGCCCTGTTGAATCTTTGCGAATCACCTTCCTCGTGGAATTCGCGCAGATTTATGCTCAAATGCATACACAGATATATATATATATGTATATATATATAATATAATATATATATATATAATGCACATGTCTATGGATATATGTATGTATACATGTATATATACATATATATATATATACATATATATATATATGTATATATATATGAAAATATCAAAAGCAATAAAACGATTGCTCTCGAAGAGTAAATCGACACATTCATACAAGTTACCAGATAAATGAATGTGCAATTGATGAAGTTACGTCGTTCATTAATGCTCAGTTACTCGATCACCTGCAGAGCACAAATTACGGAGGTGATGACGGGCGGATAACAACCATCACAACTACCCCCTCTTACCTCTATCACGCCATTATCATTACTCATTAAGCAGTAACAAAAATTCGAAACAACTCAAATGATCAACAAAGCTACAAAAAGGCACATTTTTGTGAAATACAGTAGTCACAAATGTTTCCATCCAGTAAATGGGATTCAAAACTGGGCCGACAGTCTCAATGTGATACGCCTCCGGTATGTACAATACGAAACGTAACAAGAAATTGTCGCTCAACTCTGCCTATTTACAAATACGATTGTGATGAGATTCGATATAAAGTCGTACATTCAAAACAACGCAACAGGAGGAACGTTGTGAATCAAAAAAAAAAAAAGCAAAGTAAGTGTAAACAAAATACATACAAACAAATCACCAGTTTCTTCTGTTAAACAGCTCCGAGGCGTTAATAAGAGTGACTGCGGATCAGTTTGACCTTTTGAGGCTCTGGAGAAGGCGAGCCCCGCCGAACGTCAGTCACTCACTACATGATTATTGCATTTTTTTGTGATGCATCACTACACTGTATTATTACACTGCATCACTGATACTCAATAAATACTATTATCAAAACTTCGGAACTGCTTAACAGGAGAAATTAGTGATTTATTCCAACTATGTCGAGGTTAATAGATAGCTGGTCCTGGGAATTGCATAACATTGTAATAAGTATATGCGCTTAGAATGAAAACTTAACAAACCAAACAAAGGAGCAAAAAAAAAAAGTAGTTATATACAAGAGGACGAGACTGAGAATCTCAGCACGACAGGTTAATCATAAGAGTTAGCAAGCATTTACCGCTTATGTATATTAGGCCTCGGATATGATTTTCAAGATTTTTTTTTAAATAATTAAACGATTCTGGGCATATTAGCTTACTACCTTATATAATATTGAAAACTCGTAAGATATAAATGAGCAAAAAGGTACAACTTGAAAAAAGCTAAAAAATAAAATTTTATTTTTGGAACTATAGAAAAAAAATCGGAAAACTACTCAGTAATTTCTCGCTATATCGTTTCAGTAAAATACGTTCTGCGTAATGGTTAGAGCTGTACTGTAATAAGCATGAAGTCGTTAATACGATTCCGAGCAGCGGACAATCCAAGAACAAGCAAAATGCTATCAGATTTATCGGACATGATGAAACGACTGACATGATACATAGGCATGCCATGCACGTGATGTATAGGTCAAATATTTGTATCCAATCGCCTTAATAATGCTTAATCGAGTCGAATAGATTGCGCATCCTGAAGTGTCGGTAAACTTGGAACGCTTTATCCTTCATCCGTTCATTGCAAAATCCGTCCATATTTAGCAACTATGTATTGCATCGTTAAGGTTTTATATTCACTCGTGATAGAAAACATGCAAACCTGAAGTTTGTAGTTAAGACGAGCCAGTGCTTCAATGAAAAAATCTCCACCCTTGTTCGTGAACTCATAACGTCCTGCAGTGAAGAAATACAGCGTGCGATCCAAGTCAAAGTTGAGATTTCTAAAATGGTTATACTGAATGTTGTAACTGTGAATTCACCTATTATTATCCATAGATTACAGTAGATCTCTGGATACGCTCAATATTAGTTAAACTCATATCGCTGTCTAGGGAAGTGACTCGAGAGTAAGAGAAAACAATGGAGAGAACATCAGACAATCAAATAATCAAATAACTTCTATCTGCTTGAAAACTTGAAAAACGAAACACTGCATTAAGCCTACTGCTCCACTTCTGCGTTCTGGCTGAGGGAGTGCATAATGTCGAATTGTGATGTGCAGTGATGTTCACCCCTCAGACGGGCATTAGTATTCTGGTAACAAAATAGCTATTAGCTAGCAATTGGTGGATGAGAAATCCTGTATATAGGAAGGATAAAAAGCAACACATTTCGTATTAGTGTTCGGATATCCTTCTAGATCAAGGTTAATAGATATTCTAGAAATTACACTTTGAGAACTCTGATTTTGCACCTGTGCATGCTTACCTAAATGTCTCATCAATAAAAGAACAAGTATGGAGAATTGCTTGGCTACTAAAATGTTCTATCGACATTCCAAATTAGACGGAGTTTCAAAACCGCAGTATTTCCGAACATTTTTTTGAATTGCTACTATTACGAATTCTCTCGTTGATTGATAAATGAAGGTTGTGTTTCCAATGGAAACGTTTATTGCTCTTAGAACGGCTGTCACATGGTGCTCTTGAAAAATGACCTATGTCAAGCGTTCACACAATGGTCACTGCACTGAAGTGTTACGTTTGAAATTCGCAAATTTATTGCGAAGCCTAATCTTCTGAAAGAGAAGTGTTGTTCTCAATTCGAATATTTTCGGTAGAAAACAAAAACATTGCACAACTTCCCAAATATGGTTGTCAGAAATTTATAGATTCCAGGTTTAAGATAGATACAATACTATCTGTATGGACCATTCCAAACGCTGAATCAATGAGGTGACTCATTCAATGTAGCCATCCATAACAGCTTTTGCAACACATGAAAACATCGTAAAATTCGTACCATTATGTAGTCGAACAATTCACTTTTCCCATAATTTTTATAGCGACCAGCTGCCTCGTTAGTAACATTGATCCAATCAAAAATTTCTTGAAGGATAAACGCCCATTTAACGCTTGAAGTGTTTGCACATATCGTTCAAGTCTAAGTGGTGAGAACTGACGTCACTAATTCCCATTATCTCATGGACAACCTTGAAAATGTTAGTGAAGCCGCGCGCAAGATTATTGGAGCTTCCTGTGGACGACCCGAGCGCGACTAATCCTCCATACTGTTCTCTCCAACTATGAACTTCGCGAACCACTTCCTAGCCGTCTTTTCTAAAACCGTATGATCGACCCAAGCTCCATTAATCTTGCGAGCCGCTTCATTGGCATTTTCCCCTACGCGCAATTCGTGCATAAGTAGCGAACAAATTTCTTCCAAAGACAGCTCCATCTTAAAACAAGTTAGATACCAAAACGTTTGCAAGAAAATGCACAATTGAACGATACCAAAATCATGTAATGTCAATTACTTGTGGTTGATAAATTTGGTTCTTATTGCCCTAGTGTCAAAAACTTACGGAACGGCTTTATATATATAAATATATAAATATATATATATATATATATATATATATACACATATATGTGTACATATGTATATGAACATATGTAAACATGTATGTACGCATATACTATATATACTCACATAAGCACGTGCATAAATGCACGTATATATACTACATATGTAAATACACATAATGGAAACTATGAAATACATAATCTGAAAGACTTTCCGAATATAATAATTGGTGATACACGACACTCAACGACAGCAGGGCAGACTTACTATGATAAAACAGAAATTCCGCACATATTACGCAACTGTAAATATGTAAAGTAGATTATACTGACAGTTAATAGATGACGGTTAGTACGGATCGCTAATGTCAGCAAAATTCTCATGTTAACGCTGTATTGCATAATTGCCGTCGAGGATTGGAGCAGTTAAATGAGGGCACGTTAAAGAATTAGCTAAAAAAGCATTTAGTACATTACCAGTACTTCTCTTGTCGACTTTTCCAGCTTGCTTTGAAGGAAATTACTTTAAAAAAGCATCTAGTGCCTTCTAATGATATAGTCCAATAGGCTGCTCACATCCGGTTCATGAGAATTGAATCAGAAACAACGTTCAGAGCATTATCGATAGTATCGAACATTTTTTGCGTTTTGTTATATCGATGTGGAATGAAGCACTGTATCCTTAGAACTTCAAAAAAAAAAACCTGACCAAGAAACACACCGTTACGAAGTTTATAACTGCAGCAGTAACACAGAAAATTCACAAGTATCAAACACATAAAACCAGACCTTTGTTCCTACAAGGATGTTCCAATTTAATGGCAAAATCAAGATCACGCAAAGACTTCAAAAAACCAGCGAGACTAGGTTCATTGCGTTTTTTCGGGGAACTTTTTCGAAAGTTCTCAACATTGTCACCATATAGTTTCTCATATTTTCTAAGTATTCCAATTTCAAACAAAAAATGTAATAAATCCGAGATTTCCGGGTTTGTTGTAACTAATATTTGGCGTCTAACAATTTTTGTCGACTTTTTCCAAAAAATTTGACTAAGCAAGTACTCAACCGGGTGGCCGCCTGTTTATGCCCGCCACGTTTCCAAACTTCTATGTTATTTCATTATGGTGGAAAAAAGAATACTGAATACAGAACTACAAATCTTCGTATGTAGCTTAGTTTTGAAGAGATTCTAACCTAACTCACATAATAGCATGGTAAAAGCTGACCTTTTTTTTTCATTAAACGACATAATAAACCACTAACTAACCCGTAAAAATGACCGCGAATGAAGTCGTGGATTTTCTCCTTCGCTAATGCATGCAGATTCTGGAATTCGTGAAGCGCCGAGAACTTCACTACATTCAAACCGTTTGGAGTGAGAATATCGGGTTTACGACCAAGAAGATACTCCGCTTCTAGTCCAGTGATTTCACTAGAAAGTAATCACTTGTCATACTTTGTCAAGCAGACAATGGCATAAATCATTGCAAACCATGACAATATCAACACGGCAAATTCAACTATGACGATGATGATGGAGGAAAACATTCAGATGATAAAACTGCCAATGATTACTTCGAGGATCCATGAGTACAAAAAAACTGCAATGAATATGTGAAGTGAAAGCACGAAACATAACACTGAAATACTAAATAAGTTCAATATTCAGTACAATCACCATACTTATTATAAACGCATATATATATATATATATATATATATACATATATACATATGCACATATATATGCATGAATATACAGTGCCATTCATGGAGCAGCTCAACCAAAATAATAATTTCAATGCGATATGCATGATATACAAATCAAAACATTATCAGCTGGCTTTCATTACATAACTGAAACTATCCATGCTGAAGATCCTATGCACAAGATATCAAATTTCGACGAGAACAAAACTGCGTTAACTTCCAAAATCGAAATGAAACCAATTCAAAATATCTTGCATACCACGCGGAAAACAGAGATTTGACACAAAAATGATTACCATATCATTGAAGTAGACAGAAGATAGAGCTTTTTGTCAGATTCTTAGATGTTTCTGTCATTTTCTTGACCTTTTGAGGTCGTATATTTAATAAATGTGTGCGAAAGAATATGCAACTTTTGAACATGTCACTAATTCGTTCCCACAACAGTGCTAGCTGTAGCAATGTTTAACCACCCACAATGAGTTAGCCTGAATATCATCCTGATAGTTCGTTCCTTCGTAAACAGCTCAATAAGGGATATAAGCAATAGCGAAAGGATAAGTGAGGTATCAGTTCAAAAGATAGCTTATACACATTCACATTTTCAGAATCTTAGAGATTTAGCGAATGTACCAACTACTGTATTGAGTACATTGTGATTCAAATTGCATAACTCAAAGTCGAGATTCAGCAAACTAAAGACGATATGCTTCAATTACAACGTATATGTGGTAAAAAAAAATCAAGCTCTTCATCTTCAAATAAACACATCTCAGCTCCTTGGGAATTCATCAAATTTTCAAACAATTTAAGCCACATGAAACGTGTTTTCTTTGCCTATATGATTGTCTTACGCCTCATATTTCCGACAGTCGGGCAGTTGAATAAGAAGGATTTTGCTACTTTTGCGTATCCGTACCCTGTTTAAATCGTCTGAGAACAAAGCCTTTTCTACTTTTTCCTCAGTTTCAGTAGTCATTCAATAGCTTAAACTCGACAAACTCATTGGGGTATTGCTTTTTGAAAAAGACTTCCTACGCGCTGTAGGAGCAGAGATAAATTATGTTTCATACCCGGGCAATTTTTGCTGAAGAAAGCGTTTCCTTTATAGTTTTAGTAACTGTTCGATAGCTTAAATATAGTCGATTTCGATGATACATTTGGTTTTGAGAAGCACCTTCTAGTGCGCTGTATCAGTCAAAAGACGATTGAGTTTCGAACTCGGCGTGAATTTCTCGCCGGCGAAGGTGCTTGAGTGGTTGTGTATCGATCACGATTCACATGTGGTGTGCGATTTTTGTTATCAGAGTTCGAGTCCTTTCTGCGTTACGAAAAAAAACTTCAATCAAAACACATGACTCTCCTACGATTTATTCTAAAGTTCCACTACCAAAATCCTAAAAACCTCTACGAAACGAAGAGAAAATTTTCAAATAAATAACGAAAATCCCTGTGATAACGCGTGACGCGTGTGTAACACGATTTTATTTCCCTTGCAACAGCGCTGTAGGGTCTTTCTGTAAAACAAGTATATCTTTGAAGTCTCCGAAATTTACGCTATCGAATGACTACTGAAACTCTAAAAAGTGCAGGTCTCAGAAACTGAAACAGGGTGCGTATGATAAAAACTACCAAAATATTCTTTTCCAAAGCATCCAAAACAGTGCCCCCTAATCTACTGTTCGCATTTATTGTTGCCACAACTCAACTAAAGATTGCAACATCTAGAATACGACGCTGCATTTCAAATAACTGCGAATAAGTGTACATTAACTAGAGTATTTGAGAAGTTAAGAACACAATAAAGGAGCTCTTTCTGTAAAACAAAATCCCCGCACGCTCGGTCACTTTCTTGTTCAAAAACCAGTCTCAACGAGATCATTGGAACAAAGAGACCATTTCTAAACTTCGAAATGTCAAAATTTTGCTAAGTAAAGGATAGGAAAACACATACAAATATGGGCATAGATTTTCATACTCCAACGATTTTTTTGGGTAATAAAGTTCATCAGCAGCTGACATATGGTGACCTAAATTCGAAACAGTCATTATTCTTTTATCGTATGAGTAAGAATAAAGCTATGTCGGATTCCATATACAAGTTTCTAGTTTTACTAATATGTTCTCAACTCAAATCTGAAAAGCTTTTTGGAAAATTAAGAACAAATCGTACACACCTATAAACCGATAGTTTTCAGCGTAAGTACTAGGTTGGGAAGAGAGCTTCCATCGTTTGATAAAACATTCAAAAATTATGCATATATTCAGACAACAAATAACATCAATCATTCTTCAAAATACAGGTCATCATTATCCACCACTTTTTGCCATCGGTCCGTCAGGTCTCGGATGTGATCGAAGTACCACTTCTTCGGCTTTGGATCAAAGAACTCTTGACATGCTTATTCAACTTCATCGAAAGATTCAAATCGGTGACCATCCAAAAAGTTTTGCATTGATCGTATAAGGCCGTAATCAGATGGTGCAACTTCCGTACTATAGGATGGATGCGGTAGAATCTCAACTCCGTCCAGTTCCTCAAACTTTGCCTTGGTCTTTTTGGCTGTGTGTGGTTCTGCGTTGTCTTGCTGAAACAAAGCGAACTTTCGATGAACAAGTTCTGGGTACTTCTCGGCCAACTTGTCGTAAACTCGATCAGCTCTTCATTTCCGGCATTGAACTCACAAAATCGCTCGCGATCTGTTGATTTTCCAGTCGTACGGTTGCCAAAAGCTTTGTTGATTCGGCGAGCAGCATCAGCAGCATTTGAACCAAATTTGTGCTCGTAAAAAATCAACAAACGTTTTCGTTCCCTGGACAATTCATTCTGCCGCAGATATAGACAAATTACATATCAATAGATGCGCAAGAAGTAGACCTTTCAAATGGTATGAAAATCACACACGATTCATGCGAAAAAACAACATTCCCATCTCTTTCCAACCCAATACGTTATAAAGTAAGTAGTTGCGGGTTGATAATAATAATTCATCAAAAACTATCTAGATTGTCGAAAAACCACAACCACCGAGAATTTGTTAACATATTCTATAGGGTTTTTTCAAAAAAGAAGCTTGGGGAAATAGTCCTTACCGGAAGTGATTATTAGTTAGAAAGAACCTTCAGAGAGGAAAGCAACATGATATAACAAACCCATATTGAGATATTTAGATCCAAAAAGCCTATCACAAAATAAGAAAATTCCGCTTCGAAAATGTGTGACGAAGGAGATGAAATACACACAATTTTCGTAAAAAACCAAAATATGAGAGATGAACAGAAGTAAGCGGAAACTTTGCTGAAAAGCATGAAAAGTTGAAGAATGAATGAATGTCACGAATAAAGATTTTAGAAAGAATGAATATCATTACATTATTGTGGCCGATTAATTTTCATACGTTACTCAATAGTGAAAAAGCAACTATAGCGCAGAGGAAAGAGAGATAGAGAGCGGATAAGACAGAAAAGAATTGACGAGCAAACCTAACGGTGGTGAAGACGTGCGCAAGGTGCACAGCAGCTCTCTCGATGCAATAGCGATGGTAAATTTGTCTTTCTCCAGCTTCGCGATCCACATCAATCTGCAGTACTGGTTCAAATGAAAAAATTCAGAATATACCAAATAAAGTGTCCACAGAAAAAGAAAAAAAACTATGAAAGGAGAAAAAAAAAGCATTCCAGTGTGGTGAAAATGCCACTAATATGATCAAAAGGGTTCGGTGCCAGTTTAACTAAATATCGGAACTGTTACGCCATGATTGTAACACATATTTTCTCATGACAATTGTTTTTATTCAACTCTAATTTTATCCTACCAAAATCGTATCTCCTCCATACAAAAAACGAATAAAAATTATTCATTCTATTCACGACAATTTTTAACGCTCCATCGCGCATTAGAGAACAATTGTATCGTGAATGTTATTTGACAAACATCCATGACAGAAGCAAAGTACACAAATAATAGTTCCAATTAGTCATGTGAAATGAATGCAGTTTGAAGGACTTACCTGAGAAATATTATTATAAAGATCGACACCACCGGCACAGAGATGGCGTCCAAGAACAGTTGCATGTGTTGTGAACACCAAAGAAATGTCGAGCTTCCATAACCTGAAGAAACGCTTGCTACACCTTCTACTAGTCATATAATATTTCTCACTATCATTTTCGATATTTTTCGACAACGTCGATTCAACAGTGTCGTTTCTCAATTCAAAGGGTGATTCAAGCGGTTTTTAGTTTGAAATAAGTACTTCGTATGAACAAGGTCAAATACGTTAATCGAGCTTTTTTTGCAACTCTCAAACAACAATAATTGCTTCAAAAGCCCCCATATGATTTAAAAATGCTCAAACTAAGGTGAAAAACGCCGTGATCACTTCAATTTATCGCATACTGAAGCAAATTCCGAACACTCGAGCGCTGCTGAAACAACATCCATTTCTTTAAGGGCAGAATTTCAAATCAATATTCACCAAGAAGACAAAAAAGTCTTTTTTTCCCTTTTCCCGAACCCAGCTAATTTCGAATAATGCAGTCAGGCTTCTGTTCCCCCAATATTCGCCAGAGCAATGAATTTCGTAACGTCAATTTTTCAGTCTTGTTTTGCATAAAGCTATCTTGAAAATCTATCATTTTTTCGTCCTAATTCGGTGAGAAGTGTATTTATCTCTTATTATGGAAACAATAGAACACTTTGCAAACAACTACATTTGTGCAGCGGAATGGCTACTTTCAATTTTTTCTATAGATTGTCTACTACTCCATCGACAGTTTATCGGCCATTAACTCTGCAAGAAACCGTCGAAGAATGCCCTATAGTGGCGTACTGGTGGATGTTCATATAGGATAGTAGTATGCAAAGTGATGAGTTCGTTATTTCCATGCACAGCTTAGTTAACCTGGTCAATACGCAGCTGATCGATCGTGCAGTTCGATTCATAAAGGACGCGCGATTTTCATCACTCAGATTTTTTCTTCCTGTTTTGGGAGAAAAAATCTAGGTTTTCAATTTTGCTTTATTACTCCATGATTTGCTCTACATGTTCATGTGCTTTGATCCATATATAACTTTGAAGTTGAAACGCAACTTTCTTTTGCTCTTACGGCTTTATATGAGGACCTTTCAAAAAACAAACGTAGTTTGAAAATCATCAGGATTGAGGCTATCAAATGGTTACCATATATTTAAAGAAAAATCACCTACTGATCTTGGCCGGGCAAGAACGTGCGCCGAATGTGAAACGTAATGATCTTTTCGCTGCTACAGCGCACAGAGGCCTTTTTCAAAACAAGCAAAGTGCTCAAATCGCCGGGATTTCATCTTTGAAATAAATGCTAGAAGTCTGTCGGAATAGCTCTCTTCAGCGAAAAAAGCCTCTAGAAAATCGTGTATCTGGAGAGGTAAACGCCGTCCCGTTCGGGTTAACAATTAGTTTACGCCAACAATCACCACGCTTTTAGGATGAGATTAGTCCCAAAATCGAGAATGCCAATCGAGTTCAAATACCCAAACTCCTGCATTTTCATTTACCGTTCAAGAATACTTTCACAGCATTATTCCACGTGTCCATCACACTAAAGATATAAAACGAGCCTCTGATAAATATCATTTGTGAATTATCTATCAACACCCAGCCTTCACGCCCACTCACTCCAACAGTGGCTAGCAACTATGAAGACTAATAGCTTTGCAGTTGCACGTGACCCAAATCTTTAGATTGTGGTCTGGTCCAGAAATGAACAAAATTTGAGGAGGTTCTGCTTCACTGGAAGTGCTAACTCGAAAAGCCTAATCCTTAAATAGTCTTCTCCGAATAGTCCATTTCAACCATCAAGAACCTTACGAAATCGCTCTACAACCGTCAAGTTTGAATTGAGGAAAAAATGCTCTCAAGTACAACTCAAGTTAATAGCACTACGAAACGAGAGTTTTTACAGTAAGCCTTGAAAGGGCACAACAAGAGCTTCAGTAGTACACTGGTTAGCACCCCCCTCCCCCTGACGCATGGCTTTAAATCCACCCCATGTTCCAAAGTTTAGCATATCACTCAATATAATTGAAGATATAGTTACAACATCATACCACTGCTAAAAAAGTGACTGCATGAAGAATTTTTGTCCACTTCCAAATGTGTTAGAGAAAATGTGGAGGCGAGACAATTTATTTATTCAGTAGCGACAATCAAAAACAAAATCATGCCTCGATACCAGCTACGCTACAATGAGAAGTACTCAACTAAAAACATTCCATTTACCTGGACGAAACAAACATCACTCACTGCACAGTGACCATAATTATTTATATAAAGTGCTAATAACTACAGGCATAGAACGCGATGTGATCAGTAACTTCATCCATAGGAAATTTGCGACTTTGGAGTCAGTTTAGCAACAAATAAGCAAATGATTGAGTGGTAGGCAAAAATTCGACCTCTCGCACAGGAGTTTAACCCGCGTTGCACCCATACCGTGGGATGCGTGCTACCACTACACCACCGAGGCCAACGCTTACTCACCACTCATTCTTCAAAATCTCTTTATCATGAAAAAATCATAACACTGCGAAAAAGAAGTAAAAACATGGAATTCCGGGACTTGAATAAGTATAATGACTGCCAACTTGATTGGGAATATAGAGCGACATTGCTTACCTGACCAAACCTGTTAAAAAGGTTGATGGCTGATAGCTATGATAGAGAGATCTTAAAGGATGAGTGATGGGTAAGCGGTGGCCTCGGTGGTCTAGTGACAGAACGCGCCCCCGGTATGAGATGAAGCACGGGTTCTACTCTCGTCAGAGGTCGGACTTTTGCCTATCACTCAATTTTTTTTCATACTTGAAACATCGTAACAGTGGGAAAAAGCAGTAAAAACACAAATATTCTGGAACAAATAAGCTGTTTATGGAACTTTTCGAAATATTTCTTGAACTTGGTGCATAATATTCCAACGGACACGAAACAACATTACGACGTCAGCTAACTACTTAAAGTAGTTGGATTTTGGAAAACTTACAAAACTACTTAAATTTTTCATTTTTATCGTGATGTATAAATATCACTCTAGGAGTAAATAAAAAACATCAGACGCCGAATGAGAGCCGAATCCGGGGGTTCTCACCCAAATAGGGGAGGGGGAAGGGTGGGGTACGAGCTACCACTGCAGCAGCGATGTCACTGCTTGCTACCATTCTTTCTTCGATATAACCTATCGCAACTATCAACAACCACTCAACGGGTCTGGTCTGATAAGCACATATCGCCATTGCACCAAGATAAGCTGGCAAACGCCAGCTGTGGCCTCGGTGGTGTAGTGGTGACGCGCGCCCCGTAGTAATGGATGAAATGCGGGTTCAAATCCAAGCTGGGTCGAATGTTTTGCGTGCCATTTGATACTCTTATATTAAGAATTTCTCCTCGCAAACAATCCAAGCAAACAAGCTCTCAAAAACCGCAACTCGGTAAATTCCTCGTTTCGACATCTAACAAGGCTATTGGGCCGCTTTATCAATATTTCAATGTCAGCTTAGTAGATGCTGATAACGTAATCAAAGAATAAGCATCAAGCACACGTTGTACATTGCTGAATTCGTTTTCATGAGAAAAACGGAAGTAACGGATGTATAAAGTTAATTTATCAACTTTACAACTGTTTTCGATAGTGAGGTGACGTTCTACCAGTATTCTAAATCATTACGCTAACAAATGACATTTACCAATTTCGGGAACATGGACCCAACCCTCTGCGTCTCTAATGCCCAGCGTGTTGCGTTTAACAATGGCGTTTGATTCGCAGCGTGCCATTGTTAGACACAACACGCTTCACTGCTAGACGCAGCACGCTTCACTGTCAGACGCATCACGCTGGGCGTTAAAGATGCAGAGGGTTGGGTCCATGTTTCCCAAAGGGTAAGATACGTACGACTTCTCGAGAAATTCTTATTTTATCCCTATTCAAAACATTTCCCATTGAAACGTTCAAATATGGTTAGATATTTGAAATCAGCAATTGCTTCTAGCGGTGGTATGATGCTGCAAATTTATACCCACAAAGTTGACTTATATGCAAAGCTTCAAACCTCAAATGGGAATAGAACCCGTATCTCATCCTTTCAGGGATCGCATGTTAACCACTTACACTATCGGGCTCTTCTGCTATCACTCCGTCTACGATGCAAGGTATCAATCTGTCAGCGTCCAACCGCCAATGTAAGCACATATCGCCTTTCAACTTAGTTAAGCTAATTGGTATTGGATAAATGAAATCAGCAAGAATTCTTTTCATTTAATCACATTCCCTATCTGCGACATCTGTCAGGGTAACTGAGTTTAATGCCGCTATGTGCTTATCAGGCGAAACCGTTGACAAATGGTTACTAATCGATCGACTGTTTGTGTAGCAGGAAGAAAGATAGCAGAACAGGAGGCTCACTAGTGTCATTAGTTAACACTCATCCACAGAAAGGGTGAACAAGGGTTTGATTTCCATCAGCCGTTTTAAGTTTTGCAAATCATCCGCATCACTGGACTAGATATTTATTGATAGCTATAATCAAACAGTAATTAATTATGCGATAAAAACCCACAATTTTACACCCACACTGAGTACAAGCATGAAACACCATTTATGAACACTTATTTGATTGAGAATGGTGTTTGATGTACAGAACATTCGACCCTAGGCCGGAGTTGAACCCGAATTTCCTCCATACCGGAGGCGTAACAGCTCGAATGGGTTCAATACCGATATCTGTTTATCGAAACAAACCCTTTAGAGGTTAGTTTGCCAACAGTTCCGATAGTTCATATCAGAAAAAAGGCCAGCAAGCAGATAACACCAGTGGTGCAACGGTAGCACGAGTCCTCGGTTTACGTGAAACGCGAGTTCAACCCCCGCCTGATAAAGGGTTAAATTTTTTGCGTATCAGTCAGCATTTTTGTATGTATAATTTTAACATCATAACATTGCTAAAAAGCAGTAAAAACAAGACATTTCTCAGGTTACCTGCTCATTATAAGACCAGCAGCTGATTGCCATTCATGAAAATGTCCAACGATAAGCGGTTTACTTGACGCTATTGCTTCAGAAAACTAAAACCAAATGAGTTCATGATATTCGTCATTAACGCTGACTTACTTGTGCAAGAGTCTTTTCTTAGCTAAATTTAGTCTAATGATGAAAA
This sequence comes from Parelaphostrongylus tenuis, assembly GCA_019055375.1. NCBI lineage: Eukaryota > Metazoa > Nematoda > Chromadorea > Rhabditida > Metastrongylidae > Parelaphostrongylus > Parelaphostrongylus tenuis. The sequence goes on from JAHQIW010004967.1 coordinate 44,230, forward strand.
ACTTATGATGAAAACTGACTTTCTGAAGGAAAATTGCCACCATGAAGCCCAGAATAATACAATCGTTTGATTCCCGATCAAGCCAAGGTATTCCCACTTTTGTAACCGACCACATCTTAAAACAGAAATCTATATTTAAGTGCTGTAAAATACTTAGGAAAACGATACACCTCCTGTTTCCATTGGTCTAATTTCCATGCCGCTGAGCCAATGTCAAATAGTATCACCTTTGGATATCCATCGATGAGCCAACGTCCATATAACAGCTAAAAATTAGGAATAATAAACAGCTTAAGAAATCGTCTAATACCACACCAGCCATGGAACACAAATACACTTTCCCAAACCTTAAAACCACTATCTCTTGCATGTTCGAGGGCATACTTTATAGCTGCATTGTCCGGTTCCAGAACTTCGACCTGAACTGAGGAGCTTTTCACTTGTGAAATTCTTCAGCTAAGAAATTTTGCTGAATATGGCGAGATTATAGGCTTAAGATTCCGTTTTTTTTTCTGAAACTTTACGTTTCCAGAGACTTTTCTGGCTACAGGCTAAAGGCTAGCTGCTCACGGCGGTGATCAATCCCTGAGGTATGCGCCATGAATCGTCGTCATCATCATTTAGAGGTGATTGAGTGCATATCTGGCCCTTCCAATAACTGGTGGTGGCCTACCGATGTGTCAAATCAGTGCTATTATCCTCCCACACAAGTTTAGTACCAATTCGCCGACCCCCAACGGATGGAAGGGCATAGTGGGCCTTGTGCGTCGGATCGAACCATTGATCACGGGTTTGTCGCTGGGCAAACCTATCAGCTGCGCCACTTGTGACTGTTCTCGGTTCATCGATATCTCAAAAACTTAAGAAATTTTGCCGCTCCCCAATTTGCGAAAAACATACATCATTAATCAAGAAGAATGTGTCTGATGCCTTATTGTGTCATATGGCACTGTTAATGCCATCTATGACTTTGTACAGCATTTCGAGATGTGATTCTAGGACTACAAAGATTACGGACAGTATAAATGACAAGTAACCCTTCCTACCTCTAACCGAACGCGATCTTCATTATATGGTCCGAGCATGTAGTATTGATCTCCGAGTTCTTCTGTAGATATCGGTGCCTTCGTACGGAGCACGGTGTAGATACCGCCAACTGGAATACAGAAATTCAATGATTTAACAAGAGCTCATTGAAAATTCGAAAGTCATGATTAGATCCTAATATGCTCGCTAAATCAAAAGCATTTCACAATTTTTCAAAGAGTGGACGATCCAGACAAAGGTTATGGAGAAAGGTCAGAAGCGTTATATTGCAATTTATAGCACTTTAAAAACAATGGCACTATATGTACATATGTATGTATACATAAGAGCGCAGTGGCGCAGTGGTTAAATGTGCTCTGCGTCGCACATAAGGTCGACGGTTCGATGTCGCGCTCACTCACCAAGCCATCCATCCTCCGGGGTCGGTAACTGGTAACGGACTGGTCGCAGACCTGTCTGGGAGTATAAGCAGCACTAACTCGATACAGCGGGAGGCCACCGCGAGTCATTATTAAGGCCACAAATGCATTCAATTACCTCAAACGAAGTTTAAAATTGAAGACGAATGCATGGCGCATCAAACGCCGAGAGCTTTATCCTTTGTCCTTTATGTATAGATATACCTAAATATAAGTAAAAAAGATAAAGCTCTTAACGTTGGTCAAACGCTGAGGGATGTTCCATGCATCTACCTCCAGTTCCCAGCTTTGTTTGAGGTGCTGGAATGCCTACCTGGCCTTTACATTGACTCGCGGTGGCCTCCCTTAGTATCGAGTCAGTGCTGCTTATCGTTCCGGACAAGTGCAGTACCAACTCATCAACCCCCGAGGGAAGGAAGGCTTGGTGAGGCACAAACACGGAATCGAACCACCGACCACATGCGTGTTATAAGGCACCTTGAATCACTGCGTCACACGCGCGCATACACTCAGATGTATTAAGTTGGTGGAAAAGTAATTGCGGTGCTAAACTGTGACCATCTCAGAATGGGTCGCAAAGCAGCAGAGACAACTCGCAGCATCAACAGCACATTTGGCCCGAGAAGCGCTGAGAAACGTACAGTGCAGCAGTGGCTCACGAAGTTCCGTAAAGGAGACGCATTTCAACAATGCATGAGCCGCAATTACTTTTATATCAGCCTCATCAGAAGTCATCGGAAAAGCAATCATCGTACCTGGTTCTCTTAAGACTACACGAGATGTTGCAGAAGAGCTCAACGTCAACTATTCTACCATTGTCGCTATAGGAAGCAAATTACAAAAGCTATTGCAGTTTCAACACGGTTTGAAACTGCAATCACTATGCCTGATAATCATTATTTGAGCCACGCATATGATATCAGCCCAGAGCAATCGAGTGTACAACACTCTGTGTTTGATGACATTTTCACTGGACGCAGAGTGTAAAACGTTTGTCGTCGCTAACTCTTAGTGTGGGGACTGGAGCTCCCACAGAGATTAGCAAAAGAGGAGAAAGGGTAACTGCCCGACTGACGAGATCGCAAGATCGAAACACGTGTATCGGGCTCTATAAATCAGCCCTCATTGATAGACACTGACATGCGTGGCTCAAATAATGATTATCAGGCATAATGAAATTTGAGCAGTGGTCTTAAAAAAAACACTCGGAACGAAAGACTGCAATCACTCTTTCACCAACCTAGTACATACGGATGTACATATATAGAACATATGTATATACATATGTACATATGGATATATATATATATATATGTGCGTATACATATCAGTAAAGATGAGGGTGTAAAGACGATGTGAAAACAACCGAGTAATTGTATCCAAAGTTCTCTTCGGTTAAACGAGAACAAATTGACAAACGACCTCTTTCGTTGGACAGGAGATTTACATAACAGTGTTAGTAATCATTTGAAAGCCTAAATCTCTGGTTAGTACGCTACGTAGCTGTTTTTTGGAAGCATCCTTTTATACCTATGCAAAATACAAATTGAAATTGTGTTTCACACCAAACGCGCATTTCAACTATTACTGCGCTGGAAGCACGAAAACCATATGAACCTGTAGAGGAAATCTCGTAGTATCCACACGTTTTATCTGGAATTCCTTTCGAAGCGGAGAAACAATTCCTAAACAAAAATCGCATTTCATACGTGAGTTGCCAAAGCGCCTTCGTTCAACCTCGGTATTGCTATCGCGGGCACCTCCCTCTGCCTCTCTCCCTTAGCCTGTATATCAGCCGATAAACACATGCCCGCATACATTTATTAATCTTATCTTTCCTACTGCACAGCAATGAGATGGTCTTTCCAAAAACCAAGCACAGCGCTGTAATCACAAAAATTTGAGCTATTGAATGGTTACTAATGATCTAAATGAAGAGCTCTACCTTGTGAAAACGTGTATGTGAGACACAAATTTCTTCCTTTGCTGAAGCGTTATAGAAAGACTTTTCTGGAAAACGGCCACGTAGCGCACTAAGCAGAGATTTAAGTTTTCGGACGAGTACTAAAAGTACAGTAGAAAGCCACTGTCCAGAGAAAGAGGGATCGTTTTCTTCATTTTCTCCCCGAAATCGAAAAGAACCGTATACTGTAAATTCGCATGATTAACTTCAGATTATTGCCGACGCTTATCGGAAATCCAGCTTTCCACATAGCGATTTCTGTCGTTCAACCACTCTACTGACCACAAACATGGACTGGACGGAGCTCGGCTTCACACGCGCCGCAACGAGCATCACAACTACTCGGCCACGGTGCCCCACTACTTCATAAAGCTTTCTTTTCATGAAACACATCAAAAAGCAACGACAGATCCATGGCATTCACTGAAGCCATCTCCCTCAGCAACAGAGCTAATGAGGAAGAAAAATGATATGAGGTTAATATCATTTTGAGTGATATGCAAAACATTCGACCCCAGCGGTAATTGAATCAGCGTCTCACGCACGCTGAGAGCACCCATAAAAAGGATGCGCGGTAGGCTCAAATTTCGCTCGAGGTTCGAGGTTTGCATATAACTCAATATTGTTGAACATATAGAAGTAAATACCTTTGTTCGCAACCTCCCAACTACACTCAAAAACGAAACGACCTTCGTGGCGAGCAGTCTCACCCTGATCCATGACATCGTCCGAACGGACATTCAGTCCCTAAAATCTTGAATTTAGGCAGCTTCTAAATATAGAGACTAGATCCGAACTTACGGCAAGTTGTTTGGCGATCTTCGTGCTGGACAAGACGCGGGAGATACGGGCTGGAGAGACCGAACCCGACATTTAATCGTACAGCTCAAACTATAACAAATACCAAACAGCACTTCAAAAGCAAACACCCGGTACAAAGCGAAAAGAGGAGATATGAGGCACTAATTTGCAAGTCCTTTTATGATCGCCCATGTACATCACACACTTCTTTACTATTCATCTTCACAATGTCTTCTCACTGTTCGAATCCCACTACCTCTAGTCCTTTCTAGGATCAAACAATACGTTTCAAACCAAGCCGCGCGACGTCAAATCTCACATAGCTATCTACTGTACACGCCGCGTCGAGTCTCGTGGGAAGGAAAGCGCAGACAGCCAGGCATGCATGCACAGGCATGCAAATGCTGCCTGCCTATCAACGGTGGCCCTCAAAGAGCTAGCATTCAATTGTTTTTTCTTGAAGTAACCTGGCTGTGGTGTTCTATAGGGCCTCAGTTGTTGACTGACTGTGAGTGTTCGGGATGGTGTGCGGCCCTCAGGCACTCCGCAACGAGCATCACGACCACTCGGACATCGGCTCAACGAGCAGGCCACTCGGTGTGTCCGTGCAAACCTAGCCGGCAAGCTTAAATCTAGACTAAGTACACCACTTGGCTTGCATAGGACACAGCTACTTAACGAAGATGTTTCTGATGTTGAAGTCATCACCCTCACACAGGAACATCAAAACTTTGCGCGGAAGATTCTCGAAGATTCTGAATGAGTCTACGAATCCAGAAGGAGCCACACGAAGGAATGCTTTGTTGTTAAAGGTGATATGAGATACTATATACGACTGTTCTGTTGAGGTGGAAGGAGCATTGGCAGTACAAGTGACCTCTACGCAGTTAGTCTTCACTTGAGCAACTCGGTGGTAATGGCTGCGCAAGCAGTTCATGTCGTTTTGAGTTTCTAAATGGTTTTTGCAATGAAAATGCATGATTTTAGTATTGTTCAATTGCGCATTTCTTGTGAAGATTTTGGTATACAATTTGCCTAAAATTGCTTTAATGTGAAGCTGTTATGGGAACAAATGCGCTTGCTATTCATACAAGAATGGCCCATAGGATAAGGTGCTGTGAAGCGACGCGCAAGATTAATGGAGCTTCGGGAGATGATTCCAGAAAGGACGGCTAGGAAGTAATTCGCGAAGTTCAGGGCTGGAGAGGACAGCCTGGAAGATCAGTCGTGCTCGGGCCGTCCACAGAAAGTTGATCGTCAAGCTGTCTTTGAATTAGACGAGGAAAATCATTTAATGAAATGCCGTGTGCTAGCCGAACTTCAAGACCATCGCCAACAAAAGTGGCAAGAAGTTATCGAGGTCGATAGAGAATACTTTGATTATTAACTAGGCCCTTTATTCAGAACTAAATAATGCAAAATCACTCTAGAAAATCAAAACTGCACGAAGTTTTTAGATAACCTAGTGGACTCATATGCGGTGAGTACGTCGGAAAGTTAGGTTCTTTTCCGTTTGGTAGCACGAGATGAAGAAACGACGACTTTCGCCGGACAAGCAATTTCATAAAAGTTTTAGTAATCATTCGAAAGCTCAAATCCCTGGCTACTGCAATACGTAACCGTTTTTTGAGAAGACCCTTTTATAACACTGTAAAATTTGAAATAATGTAGTGTTTGCATCGATCGCGCGCTTTTACTATTACTTCGCTGGAACCACAGAAAGGCATATGAACGTGTAGAGGAAATCTTGTAATATCAGAGTCAAACGTTTCATTTGGAGTTTCTTTCATCAGTGTTTTTTTTCCCTTACTGTCGGATTCCAGTACTTCTGATATTCAATTCATTTAACCTTCTTCTTGAACGGCGTAGAATACTGATTGAGCGAGTCTCTTTGCAATCTCAAGTATAGCCTGGTTGTGGCGTTCCATAAGGCGTTATTGTTGACTGCTGGAGAGAGTCGCAGGTGGAGCTCGCCTCCACGCGAGGCGCAGCGGGCATCACAACCACTCGGCCATAGAGTCCCCAAAATTTACTACTTGACCAATGATAATCACACTTCACATGTGAGCCCATCGATCAATCGTCGTGTTGACCACGGTGAGCAACATAATGTAAGCCGAATGTGAAACATAATTTTATATTTACTCTTACAACGTACTATGAAGACCTTTTTGAAAACTAAGCAAAGTGTCGGAATCTCCGAGTTTTGAGCTTTCGAGTGATTACTTAAATTTCGAATAAAATACTTTGATCAGTGGAAAAAACCTTTGAAAGTTTGAGGGTCAAAAAAAAACTGTCATCCTCCGCGAAGGGTTAATGGATTATGAATGTGGGACATTGATAGCAGACAATACATCAGAATCAAACACCAATATGGAGAGAAAGAAGGGAATTGATCGAGTCCAACACACATGGTTAATGGTATAAAATCTGGATCTATAAGTTAAAACGAAGAGACAACGACGAGATCATCGGAACTCTCTGGATGACATATGGTTCGTTGCCTGCCGGTCGATCGGTCGGTCGGTTAGTGATCGACGAATCGACCCGAGCCGTTCCGCCATTGCCACCGACGACGACGGCCAGGAGGACGGATCTGTGGCATTCACATGAGAGCAGCAGGTGTTCAATGCGGTTCGTCCTCCGTCAAAGCACGAAGTGATATCCTAGCTGTCTTTCCAGAGCTTCCGAACCCCTTCCTTAAGCCTCCTAGGGCTAGGACTACGCCTAGGCATAGTCTTATGCTTAGATCATTGTCTTATTGTAGATCATCGAATGCAGCTAGTACTGTAATGACCTCCAAGGGACGCAACAATACACCAAAATCTGCGTAAATTGACGCAATGTTACACTATCGATTAACCAGTCACGAGTAGACGGTGACGACGACGGCTGCGCCAATTGAAGATGTTCTGTGAGAAATCCATTCCCTTCACAAAGTTTGAGACGGCATTGTATCGATCGGATGGATTGGCTCCGTAGTTGATGTTGTTGATCTATTGACTGGATTGATTGAATCGTGAACGAGACGGGATCATGTTGTTGTTTGTCGCGAGATACGCGTGCCTTTCTGGAACATCATTGTCCGTTTTTTTTTCAGTTACATTTTTATCATGACTCGATTTTAAAGTATGGTTGAGTGTGGCTGTCGAGCTGTCGATCGTTGGGTACGGGAAGAATGCGATTAACCTTATCGCACTACGTTTTTTCTCGCGATATTCATCGTCACACAGTGTGTGCTGGTCTATCTGCGATTCTCACTGACTGGCGTCGCCTACTATCGTTTGAGACGAATTCATGATCTAGTCAACTTGGAATTTCTGATGGCCTTAGGGTCGATATTCATCTGGAAACGAGTGACACTAGCGTTAAGGTAAGCGCTCACAGTATCGTGTTAGTTTCGAAAGTTCTTTCGCACTATTGGTTTATTCAGTTTTGGTTCCTTCTCATTAGGAGGGGACAAATTAAAAACCGATCTCATTCGCTGGAGAGGAACTTTTCATTGGAGTGTTAATGCCCATTCGAAAGCTGAGACTTGAGGCTACAGCCACACGTCGCCTGTTTCTTAAAACACTTTTATATAACGCTGTGATCTCCGCACGGAACTAGTGCATATTTCACGTCTGACAGGGCTCTTTTTTGGACTATTGGTAATCATTTGATAGCTTAGTGCTTCCTGATGCCAATTCTGTGCTTATATACTGAAAAGAGCGTTTCTATGCAACGCAGCAAGTAAAATAAGTTGAATTTGATGTGTGAGATCAGACGATCTATAGCCAATTCACGTTGCGGTGGGTGTGGCGGCCACGTGATTGCTGACGACGCACTACCTCTCAACGCGTTCATAGGACCGTTCACTGGCTGCGGCAGCCCGCGCCCCCGTGATTCGCGTGGGACGCCGTTACTCTTACATGAGAATTCTACTTATTACCAACTGCGTTGCAGATTATATTACTTTCTGCGTTTCAGAGAAACGGTCTTTTGAGGTAATAAGCACAGCGTTGGAATCAAATTCGATCATGTTATTGAATGATTGCTAATAGTCCAAAGTAAGATCTCTGTCAGGCGAGAAATATGCTTGTCTGAAGCCAAGAAGTATCCTGTAGAAACGTCAGAAAAGTCTTTTTTGAAAACCGGCGATGTAGGGCTGTAGCCTCAAGCCTCAGCCTTCGAATGATCACTATCACTTTTATGAAAAGTTCCTCTCCAGCGACTGAGATCGGAATTCCATCTGTCCCCTCGTAATCACAAGAAATCATTATTTATTCTATCTCAGATTAGGTTATTGCCATAAGGCTGTGGTATGCTTGGGAATGTTCCAGTAGCTTTGGCTATGCTACACCAGATTACTAGAATATTAGCGACCAGACCCATCAGCTTGACCCTTCGCGAACGGCAGTATAATCGATATCGCCAGTGGCGCTCTAATTTTGTTCTTCAAATTGATTTTTTTTTTTTGCTTCAGGAGAAGGACTGGTTTCTTTGTACCTTTCTTATAGAGCATGATTCTCTCTACAAGTTTGCATACTTTTTGTGCATATAAAACTCATGTGTGCGAAGAAAACTCCGCATGTGGAACGTAATATTATCTTCGCTGTCACACTGCGCTATGAAACCTTTTTCGAGAACCACTCTGGGCTTCAGATTTACCGAGATTTCGGCTATCGAATGAGCTTAGTATAGTATAATGAAAAGCCATCCACTAACCTTAGCTGAGAAGAAAAAGCAAACCGAATGTGAGACATAATTTTATTTTTGCTATACAGGGTACCAAAGGCCTTTTTGTAAAGCAAGCAGTGTCGAAATCTCCAAGATTTAAGCATTCGAATGATTACTTAAATTCCGAATAAAAGCTTCTTCCAACGAAAAAGTACCTTTTAAATTTTGAAGGTCGAAATGATCTTCATCGTGCGCAAACGGTTAGCCAAAGTTCAAATTCCATGGTCGCAAAATCATACTCTTGGTTTTCTACGATTGGTAGCGTATTCTATTTTGGTTATTGCTCAACAACAAGCAGGCAATTGATACCAACGTCCACGGCGACGAAAACTCCGGAAGTTTGCCGCAGCACTGCGAAAGAAGCGTCTGGAACAACTCAGTTTTGCCTTCCATCAGGGTACCTCTCGACCAAACACTGCAGCAATTGGGCCAGGCCATGGTACGACATTTACCGTACTGATATTGCTCCACTGCACCAGCACCTCTTCCGCACCGCGAGCAGCATCTGCGGTAGAAAAATCTAAAGGCTTCATCCAGCTTAAAATTGATCTTATCCACCTCTTTATTTGCCAGCCTCTTTTTTGACAAGAAGGAATCCAATCTTTGCCCAGCAAATGATTGCATATCACTGACCATGATAATGTATCAACACATCGACTATTTCGAGACGTCACTTAAAATAAATACACGTTGACAGCGTATTTCGAGCCTTTCGAGGTCTATTAAGGCACTTATAAAGTGCTAGACACTTGTTTCGGCTTTTCAGCATGCAAGGGGACGTACACTTCATATAGGGACTGGACGTCGAACTATTTACTCCTAGCGTACAGTGAAGGCATCACCGTGGCAATTTCCAGATTTATTGATTGTCGATTGTCGTTTGCTTGGCTTACGGCTAATACGCCATTATATACACATGTATACATATACATTATATATATATATATATACATATATATATGTATATATCAACACTTTCAATCGACTATTTTGAGACCTCGCTAAAACTCAATGCATCCTGACAGCGTGTCCTCTTTTAGCCGTATTTCTGTTATGGCATTTATAATCACGATGATGATTACAATGTTAATTAATTGAGTGCTTTGGATAAATAGCAGTTAAATTATCAAAAGTGGCAAAAAATGAAAGAAATCATGGAACGGCTCAATAATATACGTATGTGTATGTTTATATGTACATATATATGCACATGTATATGTACATACATATGTGTGCATATGTGTATACGTACATGTATGCATATGTACATGAACTCATATTTATGGTGATATAGACATTCTAGAAGTATTAATCAATGGGAGATTCAACATAGAGTAGCTATACCCAGTGATGTTGAGTGATGTAAAACAGTTTTGCATCAAGCAGGACTCAAACCCAGGTTCGAGCACGCGTCTGTCCGGCTAGGGTAAAATGCTGATTCAAGTCCATCCTGACGCAAAAGTTTTGCACATTGCTCATCATCGTTGGGCATATTCATAACGCCGTACTACCGCCATAAAGCGGATGACTGAAAAGAATACCTGTGTCCAACAATAGCTATAGTTGTCCAAGGTTATGCATGTCAGTTCGAGTTACGAGCAGTCTCGATTCTTTTTGATCTAAGTGAACAAATAAAGAACCAATATCATTCGCCGAAGGGGAACTTCTCACAAGAGTGTTGGTAACCGTTCGAAAGTTGAGACTTCAGGATACAGTCTCACGTTGCCGGTTTTTTCGAAACAACCATTTGTAACGATTTAACATTCAAAACAAAATTATGTTTAATAAAACCTTGTGATTTTTTCTCTTATCTTGTTTATATTTCGCTGGACAAAATTCCATCCTCAGAGTGCTAGTGCTCAAACTATAGCGCAAGCTTCAAAAAAAACTCAAAAATATGATTGCTTTCCAAAAAGCTCTTTGATCTTCTGATGTCCTCTGGTCTTTTGATTTGTGCTGTGAACTTTGCCGGACTGAGCTTTTTCTATAGACTGTTAGTATTTTTCTGAAAACGTAATTTTTCCTGATTCTAGCGATGTGCTTATTTTTTGGAAATACGGTTTAGATGGGGAATCAAGATCGAGCTTTACATCTTTGGCAAGTTATTTACCGACTATTCGACAAGGTGATGACCGTGGCAGGCGGGCGTGACATGGGGTGGGGCCAGGCGGGGATGAACGATATTTTGTTTAGTTGAGAATTTTTCTTCAGCTTTCGAGGAAACTCCTGATAAACCGATTTGCAAAGATACTACGAAAGTTCTGTACAGATTGATATGCTTCTCGGCTTCCAGCGAATTGTACGTTTGGTAAAATATAAATTTTGAACTGGATGCTTGAGCGTTATGAAGGGATGTTTTGAGAAAGCGGCGACATGGAACTGTAGCCTGAAGTCTCAGCTTTGGAATGGTTACTAACACTCCTATGAAATCGTCGGTCGGCGTCGGTTCCTTTGGAGGATTGTTTCACCTCAAGGGATCGACGGAACCGAGGGAGGGTGCTACTGATGAGTCCCAATAGGACGAAATAGGCGCCTATATAGCACTAGACCTATGGCTCAAAATATGCATATCCTTATCAGATTAAAACTCCTATGAAAGTTTCCTCTCCAGCGAATCAAATCGGTTTTTCATTTGTTCCCTCATGATCAGAAAGAATCACATACTCATTCAATCGTAGTTCCATTGATTGGGCATATTCATCTTTTCCTTCATCATCGACTTACCCCTTTGCTTCAAGCATATGAATTTTCCATCCTGAAAATCATGATTTTACTGCTTTAGCAGTACCATAATGCCACTAGTAATGATCTAAATACTTTGAGCGATATGCAGAACTTTCAGGCCTAGACGGGAGTTGAACCCACGTTTAGCCCATCCGGTATCGCATGCCTCCACTACCCCACCGGGACCACACGCTTTACTACCACTGCTCCCCGTATCTTTCAAACGCAAGTTCAACTCTCGCCTGAGGTCGAATGTTTTGCCTACCATTCAACATTTTGAGATTTGTAACTTTTTCCCATTATAATCTTCGTTAAATTTCTTTATTTATTCTTAATTTTTCTTTTTTCCAGCATTTGGGATCCAGATAAGGTGGTTCCGGCTCGATTCCGATGGCGAACGATTTGCTTTCATGACGTCGTTCGTGCTTCGCTTCTTATTTTGTTTGCTTTGTCGCAGTTTTTCCTTTCTGTTCTACTTTTTCTTCCTAGGTAAGAGTTTTTCGCAGGATCGTGCTCTTTTATTCTAATTTTTATTTTACACGACTTGTCTTGACTGTTTGCTGTGCCAGTCTCAGTACTTCGAGCCATTGATTCGTTTCCTCGCATGCATCCTCTATTAACCCGTTGGGGTGGGACGGCAGTTCATCGATCTTATAGCGCAACTCGCAGGATGCGCGCAATTTTCGTCATTCATTTAGGGTTTTCCCTTCATTTGGAAGGCAAAACCTTAGGTTTTTTTTACGTTACTCCAATGCGTCATGATTTCCTCCACATTGTCATATAGTTTTCGTGCCAATATAGATTTTCTGTGCGATAAAAACTTTGAGTACGAAAGGTAATCTTCTTTTCGCTCGTACATCCTTCTGTGATAACCTCTAAAAAAATCTATTACATCTTCGAAGTCCTCGAGATTTGGGCCATAGAACGATTAGTTAGTAAGAGTTTAACGGAGAACCATATACAAACCCCAGCCGAACAAGTGAAGCAGACTGAATGTGGAACGTAATTTTTTTTTTTGCTTCTGCAACGTAATAAAAAGGGCTCAAAAATCAAACATATTTTTATGTCGCTGAAATTTAAGCTTTTGAAATTGTGTGCTGGTACACGTCGTCCCTCAGGGGTTAAGGTCTTGAACCAATGATGTTAAGGAATATGCAGAACTTTGAACATTGTACGGGAATCACGCCCGCATTTCACCCTTTCCAGGAGCTTGTGCTAACTATTGCACTATTATGGCTTATTTTCTGCTCGCCTTCTTTCATCATAGCATCGGTAAAAGCGATTAGATAAAAAGATTTTTGCCGGTATGGAAGTATCTCGAGCATAGTTTCAATTGTTGCTGCAGGATCTCGTCTTCTCCATGAATGTCGTAAATGTTGTGTTCACCTAAATCTATTGAATCAGGCGTGTATTTCTCCTTGCCAGCACGGAGGAACCTGATTTGTGGTATTTCATAGGGCGTGCGTTGATAAACTGCAACAAAAATTTGGTAGAATAGAGCCGAAGTAGGGCATTGTTCCCAATAGCTGGTACTCAACTTCTTCCATCCCTCACGTGATCGTATTATCATTCTAACAACTCGAGTGTTTCCTTTTTGCGTTAGACGGGACTCGGACCCGCATTTCACCCTATACGAGGGCGCGTGCTCCAATGCGGCGCTCTCCCCGGATAAGGTGAAATGCGATTTCACGTCCTGCGTGAGGTAAAAATTTTCGGAAATCACGTTACATTATTTGAAAAATACTCAATGATTTTGTTCCATTTCAGGATCTGAACCTCATATTCTAGCCCAGATTAGTTTGGTAGGATTGGCAACATATCTTCACGTTCTCGTATTCCTGATCATTGCAGAATTTATTCATATCATCGGTGCAGTATCTTTAAAATGTGGATTTTTCACGTCAGTAAGTAGGTAGGGTGTTTATATCATTTGAGATTTCCTTCAACTATGTCATATTTCAAAACAGTTTTGAAAACGTTAGAGAAATGAATAGTTGTATTGTTGGCTTGTTTACTGACCTTACATCGTAAAGTGGATCTCTAAAACTTAACGGAGTCATTTCTTGATGTTTGTTATCATGGTAAGATTAATTCCTATTAGATGAACGAGGAAGAGTTTCTTCTTGGCGAAACAGTTGTATTTTTCAAGGCGTATAACTGGCAATCGTCATGTATTTATATTTGTGTCGTTGTTTTGTGCTCTGTTGTTCATCCTTGGTGGCATCTTTACAGCATTCTCCGATCCCGTATACACATATATATCGGTCCCGCTAAAGGTTGAGTTTCCAAGTCCTGTGTGTTTCTTTAAAGTTAGAACTTTCTTATCGTTTCCTATTTCTTCACTAATTTTTGTAGTTTCCAATGCAATGCAAATGATAACACAATGAGTGTGAAGATTGCCGCAAGCACATACACAGAGTATTGGGTCCATGGACGATGATGACTAGAAGTCAAATGACATACTTCTTCAGTCAATACGTCTGGTGACCTTTGGTTCTTTTGTTACCATGAATCCAGAACACCTCCCCCCCCCCTCTCCCCTGCATATCTGACCCTCAGCGTGGCAATGCTGGACGGTCTGCTCCACCTCTTCCTTATCTCTAATCCTCCGTGGGGGAACAAAGTGAGTGTTTTATTATATTATTTCGATTGTATTGTTGCTGTCATTTCACTGCTCATAGCAGCATAATGTTTTTATTTGTAGCTTAGGAAAACAACAGCAATAATGCAACTTATATAATAGGATAATACATTCAATGCGTTCCCACGGTGGGGTTAGAGTTGTGGAAGAGATGGATCTACGGATCCGAAAGGGTTGAATACTCTGCGATCAAACTGGAATTAGTAGTCATCAGAGGCATTGCCAGAAGGAGTATGTTATTCGCGTTATAGCCATTATTGGCCATAAATCAACAGTCTATGTTATTTGCTCGCGGCAACCTTTGTGTTGTAGGTTTTGTCCAATTTCCTGCAAAATGCTTTTGCTTTAACACTCACACAATTTTTCATATACTGAATGACTGTGACACACATCATGCGTTAATGAATTTCAGAAGCTACGCAATGATGAATTACATGTAGCACTCTTATCGGATCTTCATATTGGTCCAACAGTCGGTTTAAAAACGAATGGAGACAATTGTCAGACTTACAAATGACTTGAATCCAGGTTCATTCCTTTTTCATTGGAAAGATCCACTGTTTTATCAGGTCCATAGCAAATTTATAATAATCCAAGGGTTTTATGTGAGGGATCCTGAGCCAATAAGTCGCGTGCTACGTGGCATATATAGGTAGGAATTAACCACTGACAAAAAGCCATTGTGTCCGTTGAAGCGTTGATTAATCCAACAGCTCCGATTCCACCTCTCGTAGTTCATACAAACTCAGTCATTACGAACAGTTAGAGCTCGTGTTAGATTATTCGACGAGGTATGCAAGAAATTTTGAGAAATTTTTTCAAATGTCACCCAATAATTGCTAATTTATCTCTTTATATGTGATTATTTTCTCTTAGAAAAAGTCTGTCTCTCTGTAAAACGCACTTTTCGTTATTAATTCACCTTCTTTTCAGATATTATCGCAATTTCGGGTGATTTAGCAGACGGTTTTGTTAAGCACTTTGGGAAAGCGGCTAGTCCACTATGTTTTTTAAGCGCTAAACACGGTGTTTACTTTGCAACTGGTAAGGAAGAGTTCTTTTGTGCATCTTTCATATTTTCACATTGGCGATAATTTCATAATGATCTTTCCTTCATGTGTTATAGGTAATCACGAATATATGCATGGTAATGTCGAGGAATGGTTCTCGTTTCTGGAAACTTGCAACATCACTGTGCTTCACAATTCACAACGACGATTCACGTTAAAAAACGGCGACAATATATGCGTTGCCGGTGCGGACGATCTCTATGCGGCCAAAGCTCAGTCAGTGCTTCATTTAAATGTTTATTTTATTATTTTTCATTTAGATGCCACCAAACTAGCTTTAGTTTTACTAGATTCCTGTTCCATTGGAGAGTCCTCTACCTTCTAATTATAATATTATTTATTTATTTTTAGGTCGTTGTATAAGTTTTAGCGGTAGAGCAGTAAACACCAGAGTTGCTTACCAGAAGTAATAAAAACTGCGTAATATTGGTATCGTTTGATTGCGCATTTTCTTGCGAGTATCTTCGTACACAAATTACTTATATTTGTTTCAGATTGGAGCTGTCGTAGGAACAAATTCGCTTGCTAATCATGCACGAATGGCGCGTAGGGAAAATGCTAGTGAAGCGGCGCGTAAGATTAATGGAGCTTCCTATGGACGGCCCGAACACGACTGATCATCCAGACTGTTCTCTTCAGCTTTGAACTTTGCGAATCACATCCTTGCCGTCGTTTCTGTAACCGTATCATCGCCCCAAGCTCCATTAACTTTGCGCGTGCTTATCTAGCATTTTCCCCTCCGCGCCATTCGTGTACGAGGAGCAAGCGAATTTGTTCCTACGGCAGCTTCATCTAGAAATGTATAGTTAAGTTGCATAGAAAATGGGCCCAAGAAAATGCGCAATTGGGAGATACAAAATCTTTAATTCTAATCACTTCTGATTAATAGCTGTAGTGTTTATTGCTCTAGTGCCAAAACTTATGGAATGACCAATTTTTCTCATTACCTATTAACACGGGGGTAGGAGGCGGGTGGCCGAGGCTAGTGATGCTGATTCTTATGGCTAGTGATGATGTACGGGGTTGATCCCTTTGTCTCCTCAGCACTCGCTGACAATCACTAATGATCGCCTCAGCTTGGCTATCCCCAAGACTGCAGGTTGTACTCAATAAGTAATATATGATGTTCATAAAGAAGACAATTCCTCAATGAAGCGATGAACGCAAAGAGAGGGTTTGAATACTAGAAGTACTGGAACCCAAATAATGAAAAGCTGTGATTTGGGCCATCTAATTCAAACATAACCCGTCATCACAACTTATCATACAGATTCTATTACTTTTTATAATGAAATCACACCCCCGCACTCATCAACAAAGGCTTCGAACATTTCATTTCTTGCATCGGCTGCTGCTTGAGAGTTTCTTTTTTTATAAATTTCGTACAAGCTTGTTGGGGACGATTTTCCCGGTAGTCTTGGACCTATGCGAACAGAGGATTCTGTAAGATGTTGGTTGATTGATTTTGTGTAAGTGTTGAGAGAGGAGGTCGAACGACCTTGTTTCTTAATATCCTACATCACTAGTCACTCGCCTACCTCCTCCTTCAAGTTTATGTTATGCGTTCTGTAAATCAAATTATATCAATCCCTTTCTAGTCGACTGTTTTCGAGATCTCGCTTAAAATCTAAGTGATCTAATAGAATATTTTGATCCTCAAATTGGTCTGGCATAGCATTTTTAGCGCTAGACGTGCGTTTCGGTGTATTCTCGCACACCTCATCATTACCACATGCCTTTTGGTTCACCCTTACAACTAAGGATAGCGGCGCATGATGTGTCAGTGCACGTCAATTCAAAAGATCTCTTGACATTGCATTTCACCAGCCACGAACAACTGACTGTAAATCACCGCAATGTCAAGTGATATTTTCACTTGACATGCAGTGATACATCTTCGGAGCCGCTATCCTTAGTTGTAGGGGTCAATCAAAAGGCATGTGCTAGTGATGAGGTGTGCGAGAATACACCGAAATGTACGTCCAGCACTAGAGATGCCACACTAGACCAATGATATACTCAAAATATTCAGTCAAATTAAATCAATCTCTTTTTAATCTGGGGAAGCATATTGCAATGAACACTCTAATTTGGAATTGTTTGATCCTCTTCTTCTGCATCATCGTTGTAATGCTCTTGGTAGCCGTTTTATTTGCCAAGCTTTATATATTAAATTGTGCTGTTGTTGGCAACACACTATCTTGAGAAATTATAAGTTCTTCTCAAAATTCAAATAAGGTCTAACATCGTAGTGTGTTTCGTCGGCTACAGAGTTTCATCCTTTATATTATTGAGTATCAAATCATAGGAGGGAATTTGACTTAGGTGTAATTTGCTTGTTTCTCAAGTAGCCTTTTCCAATTTCATACATCAGTTGACTTTGAGTGAATTTCGCTTTTCTGATCTTTGAGTAGCGAGTTTTTATCATAGCTGTATGCTCGTTTTGCAGTTTTCCCGGACACGCTATGGATGTGAAGAAAGCTGTTGACGGATGTAAGGTTGACGACGTCATCATTATGCTTGCTCATCAGCCGAATGCCGCAGGCATAATGTTGAAGGATGCGGGAGTTAATAAAAAACTAGACATAATACTATCAGGTTTGCTTTGTTTTTCAGGAGGTCCTCTCATTACGGTGTACTCAAGAACTATATTGATCTCTACTGCAGACCTCATATTTAGCTTGAAGATAAGGTTGTCATGAAGGAAGCACTCATTATCTTCTGATGACTCCAATGAAAATTTTCTTTCACTTCTCATAGAGACTTTTAGGACATACCCATGGGGGGCAAATGTATTTATTCGTTCCCATCATCTACATGGTGAACGCGTTTGCAAGGTTCGTCGATTAATCATGGGAGTTTGTTCCCAGTTTGTTCTCAGACAAAATAAATGTATCGTTTAGGGGTCTTTACTATTATGCAGCCACTGGAACTTATGTATATGTGTCGGCTGGTGTCAACTACTTTGGTCCACCAATCAAAATGTTTGGCGCTTGCGAAATCATTGATATCACCTTGAAACCCGCCATTTGAGGATTCTCGCCTATCTGCAAATGATTTTGCAAACATGCGTACTTGCTGTTTTGTTAGCTGATTAATCGTGATTGAGATGTAGTCGGAAGACAGGTTAAACTTTATTCTAATATTAATGCATAAAGCCTCCGATAGTCACAGATAGTTGTTTTCATGCATCTGTGTCGCCTACTTATTTGTTATTGCTAATCAGTGTCACTTGAACTGAATTATAGCGATCTGGTCATTAGTCATACCAGTCCTGACGCAGTGTATTTTTTTTTTTTGTAAAGAGAATCCTAAAAGCTCGCCGAATCATCTACGTTATGGCCTTTCTACGATACATGAACAGTTGTGGTAGATTCATACGAATAGACTCTTCATTGAAAATGTCCGTTTTCTCATAGTATGGAACTTGTAACCATTTTTACTCAATCGTATTTTCTGTGCATAAGTGTTTTACAAGAAATCTCAAAGCGCAGTTTTTTCAAAAGTTGGAGAGATTTTAGAAAATTAGTGTAGCTTGAAGACGAGTTTCGGGACGCCTTAGTCGCACTTACAAATTGAAGAATTCTCAAATAAGAGGTTCATATGGACTGAATAAATGACGATGGCAGCGTCGCCACCAGACTGTGTGTTCTTGAGCGGGAACAGCTTTCTATTATTTCTAGAGCCGGTTAGATTCCATCTTACATGAGGCAAAAAAGAGTCTCGTGGGATAAGTGGATTGCTTCCAGCAGTTACCAGAAAAGGGGAGCATTAGACTTGCGATAGCTGAAGTTACTGTGAAAAAAGGTCATGGGGATGTTTCATGCTTGGAATGAATTTTACACAAAAATAGCACTCACTTTTACATTTGATGGATTAGATACCGGATAATTGTATTACGAACTCTTCTTATCTACCTCGGCGAACCGATCTCTAATAGGATTTTCAGAATTGTTCACATCTGAGCAATTCATGAGAAGGAATTCGTTACCAAGGTGCAGTCAAAAAGGCCTTTGCGGACGTTTTTGAATCCACAAATCCAGATTCCTATCAAGAAAGAATATTTAAAGTTTGTAATATTCTTGTGAGAATGCTAATATTCAGGCCGTAGTGGGTTATTACTTAGATTGTTTAGACTCTTCAAAGTTTCACTATTTTAACCTTTCCGTCTGAATTTGGACATTTTCTGCTCAGTGACCTAATCTAATATAGTTGATTAGATTAACTAGACTCAACACGTATACACGGATTGTACTGACATATTTGCACAGTGATTTTCTTCTATTATGCGGCTTCTAAATCGATAGACAATGTTGTTCACTAGAATAAGACCATAGCACATTCGTGTCGTGATTCATAAATACTTGACTCAGTAATAGTAATAGTATAGATAAAGATCTATTCCGATAATTTTCGACGCTCATATCAAAAATTACTCATTTGTACTGCTTTTTAACAGTGGTATGACGTTAAAAAACATTCGACCTCAGTCGGGAGTTGGATGCGTATTTCACATATATTGGGGCCGAATGCTGCCGCTACACCACCGATGCCATCGCTCTGCTATCACATTTTCTTAAATTAAACTATCGTAGCATCCAATCGTCAACGGATTTGGTCTGATAAACACAAATCAGCATTCACCCTCGCGCGACCGTGGACCCACGGCCTCTGCGTCTCTGTACCCCAGTAATCATCCGGTAGCGTAATGTTTCCTTATTCTGGTGCGCTTATTTTGTGAAAATACGGATGAGAAGGAAAAATAAGATCGTGTTTTACATTTTTGGAGACGTTGTTTACCGGCTATTCGACAAGGCGATGGCCGTGACGGAAGGCGGGGCGAGGCGGGATATATTGTTATTCAAGTGGGAATTTTTCTTCCGCTTTAGGAGAACTTAAGATAAAATGATTGGCTAAGATGCTACGAAAGTTTCTCTACACGTTGATATGCTTTTCGGCTTCCAGCAAATTATACGCGTGATAAAAATGAAGGCGAAAAGGGATTGTGAGACATTTTTGATTTGTTATGAAGGGGTCATTTGAAATCCGACGTGGGGTTGTAGTGTAGCCTCAAGTCTTAGCTTCCGAATGCACGCTGACACTCCTATGAAAAGTTGCTCTCCAGCGAATGAGATGGGTTTTTCATTTGTTCCCTCCTAATAAAAAAAAAAAAAAACCGGATTTTCTAACTCTTCTGCTTCTATCTTCTATTCTCAATGTTTAACATTTTGGGGAAAACTGCTACTCAGTGGGCTAGGCTATCTCATCGGGAACAGCTTCTTCGCTAGAATTTTTTATAGTTATTTGATAGCTCGTAGATTACTAATGTTATATTGAAGCTTGCCCATGAAACGGCCTTCTCAGCGAACTGTGTCACCGGAAGTATCTTTGGAGGGAGAGAGTATCACTTTTGAATAGGGTGAGCGGCGAAAGGTGTAGTCAGTTATTTTTGACAAAAATTTCGTCGGTTTTTGTTTTTTATACGATATGGAGACTTTTGAGTA
The DNA here is from genome assembly GCA_019055375.1 of Parelaphostrongylus tenuis. Classification (NCBI taxonomy): domain Eukaryota; kingdom Metazoa; phylum Nematoda; class Chromadorea; order Rhabditida; family Metastrongylidae; genus Parelaphostrongylus; species Parelaphostrongylus tenuis. Next base: position 65,118 of record JAHQIW010004967.1, read on the forward strand.
TTGTATGGAACTAGAGTATATGACAGCTGAAGGGAATTGCTTGTTCAAATTGAACTAATTCAATTGTTGACATCAAGCGCTTGTTTGCGCACTGCAATCGCGCTCAAATAATACGACATCTGAGCGCACGCTAGCAGTAATTGGCTGCCGTTCTGACTGATTCAAAAGATATAAGGGAATACGAACGATGATTAAACAGAATTCTTTTTATTTGACAGCCTTTAGCGCTGGTATGATATTACAATATACCCAGTGACGTAGAGTGATATGCAAAAAACTTTTGAGTTGGATGGGATCTAAACCCATATTCCACCTGATCAGGGAGCGCGTGCTCAACCGTTGCAGTTGACAGATAGATGTGTTGTAGCGTAGAAAGAGTGGTGTCAGAAATGGGCGTTGGTAGTTCAACGCTTGAGCAGGCGCTCCCGGATAGAGTGAAATGTGGGTTCGAATCCCACCTGACGCAAACGTTCTACTCTACTGGGTAAAGGGATGGTTTTTATCTGATAGATAATTTTCAAACGGAACTTGGAAGAAAATTGCACAAATGTGTGAAGAACTTTCGTTTCGAGTGTTTTTTTAAGACCACAACTCAAATTTTATCATGCCTGATAATTATTTTTGAGCCAGGCATGTCACTGGTCTGTTAAATGGGCTGACTTATAGAGCCCGATACACGTGGCTGTGGTCTTAAGAAAACACTCGAAACGACAGATATACTAGCATACATATATACTAGCATAGCATATCAAATGTACTAGCCAAGAGCAATCGAGTGTACATCACTCTGTGTTCGGTGATAATTTCACTGAACATAGAGTGTTAAATGTTCGTCGTCGCTAATTTTTAGTGTGGGGACTGGAACACCCACGCAGTATTGCCATAAAAGACGAAAGGGTAAATGCCGGACTGACGAGATTGCAAGATCGAAAGAGTGTATAAGGCTCTATAAGCCAGCTCATTGAACAGACCACTGATATGTGTAAAGAACATTTGTTAGAATACAGATGAGTATTTCGGTGGCTCTTTTGAAGGTAAGTGTGACCGATAAACTTCCATGGCAGAGTTTTTATGTGCATTGGCATTGATCCATGATTCCGTTTACTTGATGAGCAGATACGAAGCTCTCAACAGCAATATTTACGCAACACAGAACTGCTCATTGATTCTGGAAAGATCTGATTGACACATCTCGTACCTAGTCGATTAATTTCATCACCTCAGATGAAAAAGCTTGATATGTGACTTTTTTGATACCTTTTCTGTCTTTTGTAAGATTTGTGCATCAAGCTCTTCGCTGCTGAGGTTCTGAAGATGTTTTGCTGGGTGACCTACGCGCCAACTTCACCTTACCAGGTGTTGAAAAAGGCATAACTAATGAAACTCTAGCCATTATTGTTATGAAGATTTTTTCTCGTTAGTAAGCTCTGATCATCTAGAGAAATATGTGACCGATTAGTCACAGAGCCGCTCAAGAATTGATCCGCTCATTATTTTACTCTACTTACAGCTGCAATTTTACTTTGTTAAAAACAAATCAGCGATACTCTGAACTACACAGATAGTGGTTGAATCGATCCAGGTTCTCTGTTCATTACGCCTTCGATCCCTTCGATGACAACGAATTGCTATTAGACTTGTCTCGGAAGATAGCAGCACTGACTAAGATACATCGATAGATCACTACAAGTCATTGTAAGAGCTAGATATACGTTTGATCATCTCAAATGATGCTTGATGAGGTCGAAAGTATGGCGCGATCACTCAGGGATTGATCGATGCCGAGAGCTTTATCCTTGATTCTTCAGAAGGATCAAGTAACTCAAGGACACAAAATCGCTGAATTAAGTGATGTCGCTTCGGCATTTTGTAACAAATTAGTCTGAGCTAATTGATCGGTGGCGACGTACGATTTGTGTTTCAATGTGTTTAATGGATCGCCTCCGGCTAGGCTTCTGCTTATCGACGTGTCTGGATGCGTGCGTATTCGCGTCGCGTATATGGAAGCATGCCGAAGCTTTTCCCCATGGTGACGTCACTTAGATTTACTTGTATGACGTCACTTAAATTTACTTGTAACCATCCCGACTATGATACGGCCAATGGCCATTACACATTGCTCCTATTACTCATAGAAATTTGTTATCGTCATTTGTAAATACGTGTAATTTTAGCACATTTCATAAAATAGGAATCAACTATCATATGGCGAGATATAGGCAAGGTTAGATTGCATTTCTCGTATATATTTCTATTTCTATGATAGGAACAAGTATAGGAAAAAATGCTAAATTTGCTGAGACCGTCGTTGATGATGACGATGACGATGATGATGGCGGTGATAGTGGTATACCGACGACGTGTGCGAGAAGAGTGTACGAAACTACTAAAGAGGTGCATAATGTTCTATTCTTTCTTTTTCCTCTTATCGAATTGTTTTTCGTTTTTTTCTACGAAAGGAATTGCATGATTTCCGTAAGAATCTTACCTCAATTCTGTTTCCGTTTTACAATGAGTATAGATGTCCGATCATGCAGAGTAGTATGCAAAAACCTAGACCCCAAAGGAAGTCGAACCCATGTTCTACTCATGCCAGGCACGCGTGCTATCACTGCACTACCGAGGGCACCGCTTCGATATTACTCATTTTCCGATGGATGCTACCGTAACTGTCAGCAACCAACGTTTGACGATTTGTGGTAGCGAAGTGGTGGCCTTCGTTAACTAGTGGCAGCACGCGTCCCGGTATGGATGAGCAATGCCCGCGTGGGGTCGAATATTTTGCATATCACTCGAATACTCTTAAAATCATTGTCCTCAGTAAATTAACCCTTTGAGGACCATGAGAATCATATCGATGCATACTGCTCAGCTACTGTGAGGGCGGTGTCGCGCCTCGCGGGAAAGCAGGCAGACATCCAGACACGCATTTACAGGCATGCAAAGTCGCTTGTTTGGCCGCTTGTCTGACTGTCACGCAAGTGAGGACGTGAAACCGCCTGCCTGTAGACATTGGTCCTCAAAGGGTTAATGTGCTTTATAGTGGGTTGAGCAAGTTTGTAGCGAGTTCCCTTCATAATTTGGACCAAAATTTCAATCTGAATTTTCTTCTGGCTTCTGACAATGAATTGCTGACCAGTAAACTCGACTCGGAATAGATTAAGTTCTATTTGTTAAAGGTTTCGTCAAAAATAATCAAGTAATTTTCTGATGTTGTAGAGCTTGATGACATGAGTTCTATATAAAATTACATCTTGTTCGGGTTTCTTTTACGAGTTCGATCTCATTCAAGCTGAGCTTTCTTAAGTAATGATTTATTCAGTGCTTATTTTTGAATTAAAAATTTGATTGTCTTCAGTGTATGTATAGTTTTTCCAGGTTGATCAGCCAGTTCACTCCTCGCCTTTCCCTCTCGATAATACGCCATTTTGTGCTATCAATAGCGACTTTTATACCATCTTATATAGAGGATCCGAAAGAATAGTAATGTGTTTTCGAGCTATCTATTGTGGGCATTCGACTTCTGACCTGAAAAATAAAGCTATGTCCAACTTAGTTTCGATGAGTTCGGATTTCGAAAAGGAGATGATCTATCGGGACAAGCTGAGGAGACGATTGGGATTGAAAACACTTCACATCGGTATTGAGTGAACCATATTCTCTCTTTTTTTTAGATGTCGTTCCATTGATGATTTTTATTATGTTGCATGACATTCTCCGTACCGAAATTTCTTGTTGTGGCGCGTCTGGCGCAGTGGTTAGGGGTGCTCTACGGCACATACGTGGTCGATGAATCGATCCTGCGTCCAAGGCTCACCAAGTCTTCCATCCCTTTCGGGTACGGTGATTTGGTAGCAGATCTGCTTGGGAGGATAGCACAAGTGACTTGATACATCGGTATTTGACCGTAAGTCATTGTAAAGGCCAGATAAGCATTCAGTCATCTCTATAATGCTACGAATGCAATCGATGCATGGCGCATCCCTCAGGGATTGATCAACGCCAAGTTTTATAGATTGACTAATGCAATTATTCTTTTTTCTAGTGTTTCAATTCACATTATTTCTCTACCATTTGAAAAAAATCTCTCAAGGTTTCCAGAATGCGCTTTGTGGCTGCCCTGGAATTCTCACATTCCAGCTTAAAAGAAGAATTAGTATGGTCTAAAGTAAATGTTGAGGCACTGTACACTGATAGAGTGCAACAGCTTATCAAGGACGGTGGTTAGTCCAGTTTCTCAAGAGTTTATTTTTCCGTTTTCGTTAGCTGTATGTGTTCAATCATCCGATGTGGATCGATCTCAATCACATAAATCGCTATAAACTGTTATGGCATTGGTTTGAGTGTAACGAGGGTTCAACTTTCGCTTGAGGTCAGATGTTTTGCATATCTCTCAACGTTCTTAGACGCATGTTTCATCATCGCAGCACTACTAAAAAACAGTAAGGCGAAGAAACCGTATAGATTGTGCTACACGAAAAGCTTTCAGCCCAAATGATATGCCGACATGTGATTACGAGACTAAACCCGTTGAAGGTTGGTTGCTGACGGTTTCGATAGTCATAAAGAAAGAGTGGTAGCAAAACGGTGGCCTCGATAGTGTTGTGGTAGCACGAATCTCCGGTATGGAGAAACACGGGTTTTAACTTCTGTCTGAATTCAGATGTTCTGCATGCCACTCAACATTCTTAAATGTATATCCATAACATCATAAAACCTTCTAAAAGCAGTAATAGAAATGATTCTTACAAATTTTCCTAATGATGTACTTCCACCTAGTGAGAATATGCGAACGTAGTTAGTGCACTAACTTGTAGGGTTAGTGATTGAAATATGTGGATCAAAGATATATCTTCCACTACGAGTCATACCGGATACAATGAAGGAAAAAAGTTACTTGTTAATATTTTAATAATGCAAGCAATACTCTGAACCTCGGACGGGATCCCAATCAGCATCTCACCTTATTTGAGGCCCAATATTATTTGTCAGTGTAACTGGATTTGAAGCTAATAAGTGCTCTAAAGCTAATAAGGGCCAAACCGTTCATGATTGATTGCTGATAGATAGATAATCTGTATCCCAGAAAGAGTAATGTCAAAAGACGAGCCCCCTTAATGCAATAGCTTAGGACGCTCCTCCCCCTGAAAAGATTGGAATGCCATTTCAATTCTCATCCGAAATCCAATGTTTTGTATATCATTCAGCATTATTGGATTCATAGTTATAGCATCATGCTGCCACTACCTCAAAAGGCAGTGAAATGAAGGAATTTGAAATTTCTTTTTAGTCATTAGCTTAAAACTACAGAACTACTGATCTGTGTCGTGTTTATAGGTTCTAGTTCCAGCGTATCGTCCACTTCCATATGTTTAGGTATTCCTCATTCAATGAGACCATATTTATGGCCACGATTCGCTGGTGCAACTAAAAAACGCACTTCAGCTGGCTATTCCTATAACGAAGTCCTACGTCAATCCGCACAGGATAAACCGTCTATAGGTATTTCATCTTGAAATCATGTTGAATTTCAATGGTTTCTTTTTGATTCAGACTTGCGCTCCTGGATACTGATCAATGGATTAGACGAATTATTTTGACACATGACCAGTGTCGATTATCGACAGTATTGAATTTTTTGAGAAAATCTTCAAATTGTTTGTGTAGCTGAATGACCGCTTTTAACACGAAATAATGCGAGCCTGAATTTAACTCCTAACTAATTGATAACATAATTAAGCGAGAGTCCTTTTTCTTGGAGTTACAAACTTATTGAAGTTATTACCTTATGTAGTCTCCAGGTTTTATCGAACTATCAGGAAGCCGGTAGTATTTAGCATTGGCTTGCTTTTAGTTAGGATTCCAAAAGGAAATAACGAGCCATTTTCCAGCTTAGGCCATCCTGATGGGATTAAGCAGTTGAATTACATTGCATTTTGAGATTTGGAAACACTATTTAGCCACGTTGGGCCGTTGAATCATTGAGGACCTTGTTAAAACTGCATCCGTTTCTTTTTCGAATTTTGAGGTCGGATTTGATGTAAACGGTTTCGTTGGCTCTTGTTAACTAATTGCTTATCTTGGTGTTTACATATATATATATATATATGTATATACATATATATACATATATATGTACATATATATATTTATTTATTTATTTATATGCATATACATATATATAAGGTATTAAAGTAAAAATATAATTTATCTTAGCTTTTTACTCGTTTGATTTCTTAAGATCTCGAGAACTTCAGTATATAGCATATCACAGACTCTTTTTCTTGAACTTTTTGCGGGGTTTGATACAGATATACGCACGTTTCGACGGTTTCGCCCATCTCATCAGTATCGCACGCCCCATAATGGAAGCAGCGGAGAGCGAAGATGCCACAGTGCTAATTAAGTTAAAAATCACGTGTTCCACCGTCTTTTCTTTTAGTCGATGTTTTGCGGCGGTTATCTTCCCCTCCGCTATTCTTAATGTGGGGTGTGTTTTACTGATAAGATGGGCGAAACCGTCGCAATGTGCGTATATCACTAAGATGCGAGACCAAACCTCGTAAAAGGTCTAGAAAAAGTCAATGGTATCATAGAGTCAATGTTGCAATAGTGGAGTCTTGAGTGGCAAGATAACGTCAGAAATTGGCAAGAAATAAATATTCACATTGATGTATTTTTTACTTCAAGAAAAAAAATTCTTTTGTTAGGGATGTTTTGGCAGGTAAATAGGTTCTGGTATCAGTAATGGTCGCAGTTTTTCTTTGAATCTACACTATATACGACAGTCATACTTTGTTGTTTCATGTGTGTCGAAATTCCATGAGAAAGTAACGATCCTAAAGATAAATTTATTTCATTTTGTCCCACGTATGTTTAGGCGTTCAAATAGAAAGAAGTCTGCTTAGAACTTTGCCGAACAATATTTGTTTCTGGAAGAAAAATAGTGCCGGAATTGACGCATTACGAAGAGTTCTGAAAGCCGTGGCCTTCATTTACCCTGATCTTGGTTTCTGCGATGGAATGGGTTAGCTTCTTCTTCTTTTTCACCACCGCTTTGCTAAACCCCTAGAGACTCGTGAAAATCATGCATTTGCATACGAATCTAACGATATAACTTCCAATGTGCTAAATTTTGTTATGTTCAATGATTCATCGTAATGAAGCATATTGTTGTCGTTTTCACACAAACTTCTTCAAACCTTCAGGCATTATTGCGGCAAACACTTCTTCTTTTCTGCTCAGAGGAGACAACATTTTGGATGATGGCTGCCCTTATCGAGGATATTTTGCCCCCAAATTATTACAGTCAATCGTTATTAGGTGTTCAGGTTGGTGCAGGATCTTTCCAAAAAGTTTTGTTTATTGTTGCATATGCAGCAGTGATGAGTGAACTACAAAAGTGTGAACCTCGGTCGGGAGCTGAACCCGTTTCTCACCCTGTTCGCGAGCGTGTGCTAACCTCGTATCGCAGAAAAAGTGTTAGCAGAACAGGAGCCCCGGTAATGCAATGGTAAACACATACTTCAGGAGAAGGTGAAACGCGATTCCAACTCCGCCCTGACGTCCAAGGTTTTGTATACCACTCAACATTTTTAGATATATAGTTGTAACATTATACCAATGCTTAACTCTTTGCGGACGATGAAGATCATTCTGACCCTCAAATTTTCGTAGGTTTTTTTCCCGTTAAACAAAGCCAATTATCTTAAATGTAAGCGATCATTCGAAAACTTATCTTTGGGGATTACGCTACTTTGATTGGTGTTCAAAAAGGCTGTTGTATTATGCTGTAGCAGCAAAGACAAAATTGTTTCTCGTTCGGTTTGCATTATTTGCTCAGCTAAGGTCTGTGAATCACTGTTTTCTGAACTACACTGAACTCATTAGTTAGTCTAAATTTTGGCGAATTTGAAGCTTAAATTGGTTTATGGGAAAGTTTTTCACAGCGCTCTGTGAGAGCGATATCATTAGGTTGGGAAAAAAGTTCTGGAACACTTGTAAAAAGTGAAAATCTATGCATGATATACAAACAAAAGAAATAATAACAATTTTTTAAAAGAACATCGTAGTTTTTTTTTTCGGACATTCTGCCAACGGTCCACTAAGTTTTGGATCTCGTTGAAGTAACATTCTTTCGACTTCGAGTCAAAGAACTTCTAACAAAGAAGCATATCAAGAGTACATTGATTCGAAGTTGAAGGAATGGTACTTCGACCAGATCCGAAACTTCGTGAACCGATGGCGAAATGTCGGAAAAATTGTGGCCTTTATTTTGAGGAATAGTTATTACTGTTTTAAATATATACCCACTGATGTAGAGCAATGTGCAAAGCTTTCGCATCAGGCTCTTTCTACGTTTCAGCGCACCTATCTGCCAGCCGCCAGCCGTCAACGGCCTGGACCGGGTAGTCGATCTCGACACTGAACCCAGTCACGCTGACAGATATTGGGTATTAATATAATAATATTGCGTTACCGTTTTTATTTGGAATTCACTTCAACTTCAAAGAACAGACTTCAAGAGAAAATTTTGTCATGTCACAGAAGTACAGTAAACCTTGTTTTTCTCGACTCAAGGAAGAAGTCTTCGTTGAATTATGAAAATCATGTGCTTCTAGCGATATCAATTACGCTGCCGTCCGCAGAGGGTTAATAAAAGGGTTATAAGGGTGCCTTGTCTATTGCATATCGTTGCATAGAGTACAGATTATTTGATGGCATACTGATCGTCTAATGACTTCTAGTTTCATTATTCTCTGGGTGTTCTGTGGTAGCTACTATATGGCTTTAGGTTCTGTGAAAGCTAATGCTCGATTTCCGCCCGGATCTTAGAGTGACTAAGCTCATTGCGGTGCAAACTATATCAGTTGAAATGTAAAGCCGTGAAGTATAATGTAGGCAATCACCAACGAGAAGCACGTGTACTTAGAATCGGTTAATCGAAATTTGAGACTTCTGGAGGCGTTAAGGTCCTTGGAGGAGGTTTGCGCCTGGAGTTTTGTGGATGAGGGAGATCTTCGTAATCTACCTGGTCCAACTTTTGTATCTTCGGTATGGGACGTGTAGTCGCGTGTTGTCATGGAAAAGTATTGGTGCTTTTCTAATGACCAATGTGACCACTGGGATACAATGGTTGAAGTTTCTGCAGTAATTTGTCAGATTGCTCAATGTACTTCTCCGTCGTAATCTTTCACCCGGATCCAGGAAGCTTTGATGGATTAAACTAGTTGCAGGCCAGCAAACTATTGTTATTACCTTCTGGTGCCTTTACGGTTCTAGGAAGTGCAGCAGAGCCTCGTCGCTCTTCAACCACCGAGCCAATCTTTTCCTGTGATAGTAGAGCGTCCATGTCTTGTTGTTTATCACGCTGCTATCAAAAAATAGATAGTTCTAACTGAGCAGAAGAAGCACCAACGACGCACAAGCACGCTGATTTCTTCGATTATCATCCAAATCGTGCGATAACCACCATTTGTTGAGCTTCCTAGACGTCACAATTTTCCATGAAATTTTTCGAACAGTCTAAGAGGCTGTGCTAGAATCTTGTACAAGCTTTGAAACATTCATCTTGTATTTGCTTACAAAAAAGCGCTCAATTCATCGTCGTCAATAGGGTTAAGGACATACGTGACCCCTCTATCTTCATGATCAAATTCGCCACGATGAAATGTTCTATACTAACTTCCTACTATGTATTCCTTAAAAGTTTTAGGCCTTGCACCTGAATGATGTTTCGGGCCACTTATGCTGCAGTTTTCCGAATATGACTTCGTAAAAGCAGATTTGTTGTGACTGGTGTTCTTACATCTGAGATTTTAACACGTGAAACTAATCAAAGTACGATTCATATCATAACTCAAGTTTACGGAAGAAAAATGCATTGAATGAGATTTGCATTTTTTCACAGTGGCACACCATTTGAAACAAAAACTTTATTGAGAACAAGCATATCAAAAATGAGATCTTACTTTGAGGATTAATTTCCGAGCGCCCTAGATAAGTATCAGTAACAAGAGGTTCGAGCGTGTTGGCAGAGCGGTTAAAAATGCTCAGTGCAGGGATAGTCCCTTCTTTCAAAACTCTTTGACAATCAATCAGCGAATTTTAAGCTTGGCTGTCCTCGAGATTGCAAGATCTGCTCGTTTAGTATTCTGGGATTTTGCTGAAGAAGAAGAAATCCTCAAACAAATCTGAATACAATGAGACGAATAGAATGTCCAAAGAAGCACTGAAATCCGTGCAAAAAAATGCGAAGACGGGTCGTTTAAGATGAAATGATAAGTAGTATGAAGGTCAATGAACTACTTCAAAACTATTTTAACCTTCAACGAAATATTCAGGGCTATATATTTACTTGAGCGCATGTGGCACAGTGGTTAGAGGTGCTCTGCGTCGCACACGAGGTTAGTGGTTCGATCTCGCACTCATGGCTCACCAAGCCATCCATCCCTCCGCGGTCGGTAAATTGGTACCAGACAGGTTTCAGACTTGTCTGGGTGGATAAGCAGTACTGACTCGGTTCAGCGGGAGGCCACCGCGAGTCATTGTAAAAGCCAGATATGCATTCAATCACCTCAAACGAAATCAAAAATTGAAGTCGAATGCATGGCGCATCCCTCAGGGATTGATCAACGCCGAGAGCTTTATCCTTTTTATCCTTTTATATATTTACTTCTACAGTATCGCTAGACTATCCAGATATTCAGTCTGAATTCTTTCCATTTTGACTGCCACTTGCAGTGGTATGATGTTATAGTATACCAATATGTGGAGTGCTGTGCAGAAACGTTAGCGTTAGCCGGCACTCGAACAGAGATCTCACTCTTTCTGGTAATGTATGCTAACCGTTGCACTACCGACGCTCGTTGTTGCACAGCACTCTTATTTACGCTATAACGCATTGTCTACCAACAGCCAACCGTCGACGGTCTGGCGGGGCAGCCGTTATCGGCATTGAACATAGTGCAACGGTTAGCATACGCTCCCGGAAAACGTGAAATCTGGGTTCGAATCCCGGCTGACGCGAACGTTTTTGCACAGCACTCCACATATTGGGTATACTATAACATCATACCACTGCAAGTGGCAGTCAAAATAGAAAGAATTTAGACTGATTATCGATATCCAATGTCTGTCAAACACAAGTGGGTTCAGTGCCGATAGCGGCTGCCCCGCCAGACCGTCGATGGTTGGCTGTTGGCAGAAAACTCGTTATAGCATAAATAAGAGTGCTGTGCAACAACGAGCGTCGGTAGTGAAACGGTTAGCATACGCTACCGAAAAGAGTGGATTTGGGTTTGAAACCCGGCTGACGCAAACGTTTTTGCACAGCACTCCACGTATTGGGTATCCAGATATTCTTGTGTAATTCCAGGCAGACGAGCTAGCGACAAGACATCTAATGAAGTCTCATGTACCAGATCTGAATCGAATACTCGATGAACTCGACGTGGAGGTGTCATTAGTGACTGTCAACTGGTTAATTACTCTATTCGCTACTGTGCTTCCTACTCGAACACTATTACGTGTATGGGACTTTGTTTTTTATGCGGGAAGCGTCACTATATTTAGGGTAAACTTTCTTATTTTTGATTTAACCGTTTTTCCATTCATTTATCTCAATGCTGTTTCAATTTTACAGCTATCCGGTTTCCTGATACATTAACATATATACATGCATGTATATGTATACATAAACATCTATGTATATATATGTATATATATAATATATAATATATATATATATTACAATTAGGTTTGAATACGTTAAAACCAAATGTAAGTACAAACTAACTCCTGCAAATATTGTTTCAGGTCAAAATTTGATTCTTTATCTATTTTTGGTTAAGAGTATTTTTCTTTGTTCGCGTTCAAAGCTGTTTGTTTTTTGTCATGCTCCGTTGCGGGATGGTTCATAGCAAGAATTTAGAATAGTACGGACACACCTGAGATATTATCGAATCGAATTGAACGATCAACATATTTGGCCGACCACCCGTTGTTACCACGTGCACCACTCTATCGCACCGACTACCAGCGAGAGTCAAAATTGCGTTTTGGAGTTCCATAAATGGCGAAGGGGCTATATGGTTTCGTTCTGAATGCTCTAGTGAGACCAACGCCAACTGCGAGCATCTGCATTCTGCGCATGACCAGTCATGTTTGCCGAAGAAACTGCACGATGAGCGCGAGCTACACTTGGACTAGGAAACGCGATTTGGAAGATATATTCCACTTCAGTGATTCACTAATGAGAGGCATGCGATCTTAATGGGCTACCGCATAATAGGTTACGCTTGACGCACGATCTCTGACCAGTCGTGAATAATCCATAGAGCTCATGCTCTGTGTGGATATGATCAGTTCTGCCTGGATCACGAACATCGAGATCTGTGCTCTTCTAAATCTGATCCATATCCCCGTTGCAAACTGATATCAGTCGCCTTTCTGGCTTCCTGTGCTAGCAAGAAGCAATAACGGTACATAGGAGCTTTCCTTCTCAAATTTGGGCCTCCATGTTGACTGCCAGACCAGGGGAGTTGTTTGACTACTGTACTCCACCCAACGTGCTGCACGGACTGAAGCAGTAGGACTGTCCAGATCTTCTGAGTCACAACCCTTACTATTCTGCATAACGAAAATCCTGGGACCCATTTATAACTTTCTTTTCTTTCCTTGACAACAATGGTCTTGTCGTACGTCGTTGACTACGGCTTTGTATGTAAATGATATCAGAGCTAACATGTGTTCACATTCAACACAGTCTTGTGTTCGAATTGAAGATTTAGACGTGAATGTTTGCGATGAATTCTAGAGTCGTTAAATTCATAATTCGATTCATACTTAAATCGTATTGACATTCTCTAAATAGAAGTGCATTGAATAAATAACGGGGGACCAATCAGTCTACGAATCATATTTAAGGTAATTATATCAATTATGAAGATGAAAGAAGATGAAATCGTCGACATAGGTAGAAGCTCAAAATCGTCTGCCGACGTATTCAACGCTATCAGTCATCTTCCGCACTCTGTACGTGTATTATCCTTTCCTTTTGTTTTTTCTTCGAAGAGTTTTTCACAAAAGTGTTCAGTCAATTATCAGATACTATTGAGTATTCAAATGTCTAAAGTCTGAGCAATGAGAACTATCGGATAGAATTACACGTTTTTGGGCATTGACTCTCCTTACATTCCATCTCTTATTTTGTCAGGGTCATTCATAGAAATGGTATGACTCATTTATGCCTTCGGCTATGACTTGAGACTTCTTTTCTTTTCTCGTTGGAAAGTTGGATGCTGGTTTAGCATGGATTCCTGTGGGAAACAGGTGGACATGGTAGTTATCAAATTGTTCCACCCTGTCTCTCCTTGCTAATCGGAAGTGAGACTGTTGCTCTTCGATCAGGATTTTTCCAGGACGGCAGCGATTTGTGCGTCGATATCGGTTCCTATAGATTAGTCGACCGTATGTATATGATGTATATCAACATGTTCTTGTCTGCCAATGCCAGGAGTTTATGTGGACTACCTCGTGAATCATGACCACTATTTCATCAAGTCAAACCTTTCTAACTGATTTTCAGGTGACTGAAGTGGATAAACTTGTCGAATACATGACATCTTTTGAGTTTACTATCACAGATCATCTAATCCGTGAATTGCGAAAGAAACATCAGGTATACTCTTAGTGAAATCCCGCATTTAGCTCCAATAAATCTGCATTTGTTCTTTGCTCAAAAAATCTTACAGGCTATTCTTATGGCCGATCAAGGAATGATCGTGAACACAACAACTGACACAAATCTACCAAGCAAAGAGTTCAACGTAGGAAATTGGCCAGATCGAAAAGCATCATACATCAAATCTTCCATTCAAAAGAAGTAGGTATTCGTAGATACGACTATATATCATAATAGGAATCCATTAGCTTTTGAAGAGCAATGTCTTGATAACACATCTTTTCGAACTGTCATGTAGGTATTTCAAGATATATCCACTTTCAGCTAGAATTTTTCAATATATTAATATCTCTCTTTTACTTCCAGTTTGTTCTCATATCAATAATTCTTATGAGATTTCTTCAATAATGGGCTCTTATAAATATTCTAAACAGCCCACTCATCCTTATTGAACGTATTCAGAACGAAAATGATCCGAAACTGAAAAATATTCGACAGACTGAAATTCTTGTTGACCTGAAAGACTCAGTACTACAAATATGCCGTTATTTCATTGGTTGCGATGAGAAAATGGGGCTAAATATCTCTACTAAGGTTCGTTTATGAACATATTAAAAGTATAGTTTTTTTTGAAAAGTTTCTTTACTTGGGTTTTTCATTGTCACACATTCTGTTAGACAGGATCGCTATAGGCAAGATACTATTCCAGGCAGATTATAGTCCTGATTCACATATGCATGACATTGATAATTTTTTGGCTGGTCGGCGAGAAGGTCACAAAAGAGCTCGTGCTTTGCTCGACTTTGCACGACGAGACGAAGACGAGCTAGGATTTCGGTAGAACCTTTCCACTATCATTCATTCTCAATTTAATCTTTACGCTACTAAGTCTACAGGAGACGCCTCCAGTTGTGTAGTTGAGGACAACCTATTAGTGCTTTTGCCTAACTTTTCAACGTAACTACTCATAACTGTGTATTCAGGAAAAACGACATAATAACTGTTATCTGCGAAAAAGACGAGCACTGTTGGGTGGGCGAAGTTAATGGACTTCGAGGATGGTTCCCAGCTAAGTTCGTAGAGGTGTGTAACAATATCACTACCTTCAACTTTGACTTTGTATCTTTTATGATTCGTTGCGACGAAATTCTGTCAATTTTTTTATACGGGTCTCATCATTTTCACCGCAACTACATCTTATGGTCTCATACGTTTTTTCTCTTGCATAATCTTACATCACTCTCGCTTATATACGTTTAGGACACTTTTTTTTTGCAAAAAATGCGTTTTCTCTTGAATAATTAATGTGCCTTCATACTTCGCTTGCTTAGAGCTCTATCTATACTAAATGTCTTTTTTGAGACTGTTTTTCCAGGTTGTTGATGAACGAGGTAAAAACTATACCGTTTACGGCGACGAGGCAGTCTCACCGGAAATTACCGAGTACATTAGAGGTGATCATGTTAATGAAGTATGATTTTCCTTGCGAAAACCACTTTTATCAACATATTGGAGGTCGATTGGCAAACAGCTTCCGGCAAATTATGGATCATGGAATCATGGAAAGTGTTCTCTATCCATCGACCGCCTACCATCCATGGTTGTTTATCGGTTTGTCTTCTTGCATTGCAATCTTTTCTGCCCTGTTTTTCTTTTTTGAAAGACAATTTTTCAGCAAAGTATTTTCTTGTTCTTCAGAAGACATCGCTTATGATTTGGTTGAGAAAAATTTCAATTTGGTGTGCTCTCGCCTGACTTTATGTAACACCTTCAAATTGGATCAGGACGGCAAAGTTGGTTAGCGAAAGGATCTCAAACTTGGGTCTCGGCCATAGCTCGCTTATACTTTTACTTTTCTTTCGTCCATACTTTCCTTTAGTTTCGTGCTCTATGTTTGTGAAATATATGCAGGAAACCCCTCAAAATGACTGTTTCAAAATTTCTTGTCTATGTGTCTCTTTGTAGTTACTAACCCCGGAAGAGCTATTATTCCGATCAGTGCAGCTCATTAATGACTCGCATAACTCTACGAATGCTCATCCAGATATCAAACTGAGGTAAGATTCGATATGAGACATTTCGGAGAAGTGTTTTTCATTTAGTGATCATGCTAACATCGTTGTGTCAAGGTCCTTGCTGGTTCTTGGCGTCAACGAGCAATGTTTGCACCTCTGGTTCGAATTATTCTGTTCATCTGAACGTCAAGAAGCAATACGTAGTAAATATTATCATCCGTGGGCATTTATACGCACACCAGCTTGGCGACAAGTTCGTTTATTTTGCGCCATTGTTGTTAGTTAAATTTCGGGTTTAGTTCAGTTATCTGACTGCAAATGAAGAAATGATCCTTTTTGTTGACAAAAACTTTTCGCTGCATCTCTATTGATCATTCGAGAGCTTAAATCTCTGGCTAGTGCGCTACTTTGCCGTTTTTTGAGGAAGTGTTTTTATAACGCTGTAGCGAGAAAAAAATTCTGTGTCACACACGCAAATTTCTCTTAGGGACAAAGCTCTTACCCAAACTTGCAAGTAATCATTCGATAGCTTAAGTTTCGATTATCCAACGCTCTGCACAGTTTCTCGAAATACCGCTTCAGTACAGTGTAACAGGGGAAGTGAGATTAGGCATTGCATACGCGGGCGCTGCTTTTCGGCTAAAGTGTGGGCTGGGCGTAGGGAGTGTGGGGAGGAGTGGGGGAAGGATGAGGGGATGCTGGCCGTTGATTCCATACGACGACCGATGGATCGCGTTTCTGCGTTGCACATGTGAAGCGCAAATTTTGTTATTTAGTTAGGGATTCTTTCTTTGCTTTGAAAGAAACTCCAGACAAAGCGTATGACTCTGATGCTGCAAGATTTCCTCTACGCGATCATATGCTTTTCGTGCTCGCAGTGAAGTAGTAGTGAAAACGTGCGGCCTGTGCGAAACATGATTTTATTTTGAATGCTACAGCGTCATAAAAGGTCTTTTCAAAAAAGGAGGGCGTAACGCAGTAGTCAGAGATTTAAGCTTCGAATTGTCACTAGCACTCTTATGAAAAATTCTTGTCCAGTAAAAGGAGTAGTTTCTTCGTTTGTCGCCAGATAACAGAAAAGAACCAAATTTTGTATCAAACAGCAAAAAGACTCACTTCTGAGCATAGAAGAGTCGATGTGAATTATCTATAGGAAGGTGATTCAGTATCTGGAAAATGACCACCTAGCAGCATTCGATATCTTTCAATTTCAGATCAAATGCGAGCTGAGACTGTTGAGCCAATTTTCATTCAACCTCAATGTTGATTTTGAAATCGAAGGTGTTGAGAAAAAGAAAAACAAAACTAATACTAGTGTAAGCAGTTTATCTCCAACTAGCTATGTTACGAACTAATACTCTTGTCAAGTTTTGATACTGCCGACATGTTTTTATGACAGATGATGCCGAGTACCAAGAAGAAGGTCATGTCTACTGTAGTGGCAAGTGAGCTCAAACCTAATGGTGAGAGACCGTTGAAAAAAGGGTGTTACGGATATGCTTATCAAACACCACCTTTTTAGTTGGGATCTGTAGTTTTTTTCCCTATTTTTTCTCCTAAAATATTGTACGATTATCAGCATATCAGGGCTTTAGGTCTCCTTTTTATTCTCAAGTAGATTCCCATAACAATGTGAATTTTTATGTTGTCAAAATCATTTCTCATTGATAATAAGATTTTCTGACTCATTTTTTCTCTAAGTTTTAGTGTTGAATAATTCATCAACTCAGTGAAGCTAAAAGTATTATTTTGCTATTTCATCCACGTACAATCATATGAATCAGGAAGAGATAGTTTCTGTCCAGTCATATCTCTCCTGAGCACTGTGCATTCTAATGTTTCTATGGGATGATTTTCCTTGTTTTTGTCCATCACATCGGTCTCATGGGCACTGTCATTTCAATATTTTTGTGGAGAGAAATTTTTTTATTCACTGTGAACGGGTGCCACATTGATGTTCTGTAGTATTACTAAGGGTGTAGCAATTCACTATAACTTAAAAATTGTCCGGGAATTAATGTTCCTTTTGTGGTCTTATAATTCTCCTCATAAAGCAAGGATATGTAACATAGATTCAATGCGCAAACGAAATGAAAAGTGGAGACACTGTGACAAGTCATTAAAGAGCGTTAAATGAAATAAAGTTCATAAAATACGTAACCCATATTGTTCTTTCCAAAATCCTTCTATTAATGTCCTCTGTTTCTTCTGCTACAGTCGGCACTCTTCGATACAGATGGTTCGATGAACGGGCGTTGTCAAATGATGATGTAATTCACCGTTTAGACCCATGCGATTCAAGCCAATTACAAACTAAAATTTCACTTTAGTTAGCAATGTAACCGTAAGAAATTGAAGTACGGATCTTCATTGACCTTCCAAGGTTTGCATCCTAATAGAGAACTATCGTACATGTACTCTATAGAATTCACTGGTCTAGAAAAGGTTACAGATATGACTCCGTCTTCGACTCGGCTGCTGTGCACCATGACGTTGTTGATCTGAAACCATGCTTTGTTTTGTTCTTTGAAAATTTCTTCAATGAGAAATAGATAGAGACCTTCTTGAATTCTATGGAGATTTAACACTTATGGAGTTTCAATCAAGTAACCGAATTCTTTCCAAAGAAAAAAAAAACTAAAAAATATACTCTGTTAGATTTTTCTGTGCTCAGCATTATTAATCGCGGATTAATCAATATTTTTTCGAATTTCATTCTTTTTCCGTATCTTCTTACATTTCCTGTTATTTCTTGAGTATTTTTTCACTCAATATTTTCCTTCCTTTTCTTGGCATAGTGTTCAGAATTTTGTTAGGGCATTCTCTTTGTAGTGGATCGATTCCAGTGGCGAAAACTAATGTGTAAATATTCTGATGATTGTGGTGATGAATACTGCTTGCCGTATTGTTTTGGTTTCACACAAACCACATAGGTTTTGTCGTGTAACATCTGTGAAGGAACAACTCAGCAAGATCACCTACTTAATACATGCTTGTGAATCACGGAACTTTTGAGACCTTTAATTTTATGTACGATTAGATATTTATCGAGTATGATTTATCGTCATAGTTAATCATTAGTTCCCACGGACCAAAACCATTGAAGTATCCGTTCGTCTTCATCGTGCACTAGAGTTGTCTGATGAGCTCTGCTCTTAAAAGGGTAACGGCAACTATCTCACTTTTGATACATAACTTTATGATTTAACTTCAATAGAATGAGAATACTGTGGAGTAGCAATATGTATACCTACTTGATCTGGAAATGATGAAGTGTATCCTCGTACATACTCATCTGTAACGTTCACACGACCATTCTTCACACGGATAATGATGACGTCTAGACCATCGATCTGAAATTTGTAGCATGTAGTGAAGATTTCCTAGTATTTGTACGCAGAGAGAAGATGACATGTCTCAGTGCAAAGATGCTCGTCTACCGTTTGTATGGTTTACAGTTCAATTTCAGCATCATTAACATCACTGGCAATCATACCAATCATAAATCTTTGGTGGTTCTTTGGTAGTGATTTAGCTTCAGTAAAAATTGATTGAAATATCTCACCTGACTCTGAAATCTACTACTTTGATTACAAAGCAAATGTTCATAAAGATGTAAAAATACAGAAAATCACTGGCTACCGTGGAACAATATCTATTAGTACAATCAAAGTAAATCGATTTACAAATTTTTTTCGCTTTTTCAAAATCTGACTTTTTGGCGCAAGTTTTCAAGAAATTTCTGTTGCACAGCAACTCAAACTTTTTTTTCTTGTAACTTGTACTTCTGCATTATTGGTTCCACTATCATAATCTCTAAATTTTTGCGAATACCATGCTCAGCTGCTAGTTCCACCTTTTAAATTTTTTTTGACTGTATAGTTCCTGAATCCTAAAACAGGTCTGTGATGGTTCCATGTCTTTTACGCGTTCCCCTTCTCCTTTTCGATGTTCCAGACTAGCAATGACGTTGAATTCAATTCTCAGAAATTTCTCCCAATTCGATTTATAACTCGTGAAGCTGACCGTGAAATGGTTTGCAATCTATTTTATCTATGAAATACAAAAAAAATACACAGGATACATAAGTACGTAAAACCGTTTTCTGTGTAGTTTAACGATGTCTCTCCTTGTAATGAGGTTACTTAGAGCTGAACGACGATGTGCTGCAGGGGCTCGTTGGACCATTCGAAGCTACTTTAGGTGAAGAGTGTAATTTTTTGCAGTACAAAATCCAACGAAAAGTAAATCATTATTCGAAATTTTTACGTGACCGGAAAATATTTCAAAGCAAAGTGACGAAGCTGTTTTCACAAGGTATCAATGTATCCACTATCGTCCAGTACCAACAAGTTAAAACTACCTGCTGTTGACAATAAAGAGCGTACATTAGGTTAAACCTGTCTTCACATCATAATACACAAGAAATTTCTGTCGGCTTTCATTGTGAACTACTGAAAAAACTACTTTGTGCAAAGTTGCTTCCACTCCACAGATAATGCCTATTCAAAAACTAAGGGGACTGTTGTACACAAGGTTTTATTTTTTTCTGTTAGAATGTTAATAGGTGTGGTTATTATTATATTATTGTTATCTTCCTCTACAAAAGGGAACAATTTCTGTTTGTTCTTTAACTCGATGCTTGACAAAATGGTAGTGAAACATTTTTACATTCTTATCTAACCGCTATTTAACTGATTTTATATTTTTCGAGGAATCTTGAGAAAACCGTGGCAGAATGATTCCAAGTCATCACCAAATACAGTTCTTGTAGAACAAGTGGATCTCAACCATCTCAAAACTAGGTTCCTATTAAGACAGTGGCAATTTCTGACATCGCTCACTTTTTGAACGAGAATACTGAAAACACGTTTTAAGTAATCGTACATGGTATGAATAAGAGCATCTTGTTGTTGATCGTAGTTCGTAACCCCAAAACACTCCTAACCACCGCAAGGAGGTAAGCAGTTAGGTCAAAAGTAATAGTTATTAGTTTTAAGACATATCATTTCTCAAAAACACGTTTTCAAAAAATAAGGACAAACCATTCCATGTCCAAATCCAACACCAGTCCATCCCGTTGCCGTATATGGCACTCCACGAAGGGTCAAACGAAAATGTACAATTCCGTTCCGAAAACCAAAAATTACCCGATGAGTGCCGTCGGAAAATGTGCACGGACGTCCAGTAACACCTTAAATCACTTAATTTCTCTTTTTCTCAAAATCTAGAAATACGCAGAGGATAACTTTGGGAGCATGGTAAGGCGACACTTCATAATTGTGAATTCAATAAAATTAGTCAATTTTCTCTAAAAACCCAGAACCAAGGTGAAATGCTTGTGCGATTGATTAGGAACATTTACATTTGAGCAATACTTACCTGCGAAGAGGTAAGCTGTGATTAGAACTATTGTGGCAGTCGATGTCATAGCTATGTCGAGTGACAATTATGGACAATGCTGTCGAGAACGATCAACCTTTAGCATAGACTACCCGCCCCTGTACGTTACACTAAACGACCGTCGGTCGAAGCAGTCGTATCATAATGTGGAAAAAACTACTTAATGCAATTGTGGCCTTCCTATGGTGCGGAAACAATTGTAAAAACTCAGATACGTATATTGGATACTCGATATGGTATTTTTAGCTTTTTATATAAACTTGTTTGACTACAATAGTATCATTACGACGGTACTTTTCTGAAACTCATTTAGATGTCCTTGTCCCTTTTTTGACTGATTAGTGCTCTTTCAAAATAGTTCATTCCGTGACCTTTGTGAATACATTTTAAGTTCTGTGGAAATTCAGTTAATCAGCAGTTTAACTGTGCAGATGCCTTCACAGAGTTTACTTTATTTTATTTTTTTGGTGGCGAGATTTGTTGTAATTTGTCAAGTGGTAAATTATTAGGAGGATATCTTATCCGTTTCGGTTGAGCTTTCGTAGTTATATTTCAAAAACTATTCATTGATTACGGGAATTCAGGAAAAAAATTCTGTGCACCTCGAGCTTTCATCTTGACTAGCCCGAGAGACGTTTAGCTCCCAATAAATTGCCATCTCATTTGTTTTTCAACAAATCTCGTTCTTGCATTATCTGGTCCACAGCAAACGACAGTTGTAAATAATCAAGTGCTAAATTACTAGTAAGACATCTCTTCGTGAACGACATTTATTATATCTCCATACCTTGGGCTATCAAATGATAATTTGAGATTTCTGTAGAAAGCTCTGTATATCAAAATTGTCCACCAAGAAAGTTTTACACCTATATGTATCACGTCCACAGGCAACCGAAACCTTATGTCCGAACTTGCTAAGCGCTGCAGAGAAGCGATCAAAAAATACCTCAAAGAGAGACGAGGAGCAGTTATGGCAGAAGCTGCAGAAGCTCGGAAGAGCATTCGCAAAGCCCAGCGAGACTTCGCCAACTAAAAGATCAAGATGAGTGCACTCCGATACCCTGACGGATCACTTACAGCTTCCAGATGGGCTATGGAGAAAATTATCCACCAGTACTACTCGGATCTCTTCGCTAGCCATGTCCTCTTACCGTCATATAAGTTGAAAGAGGATAAACATGTCGTTTCACCGGTCCTCCCTTCCAAAATCCGACATGCTATATCGTCGGTGAAGAAGAGAACAACACCCGGTCCAGACAGGATAAGACCAGAACACCTGAAGAACCTGGCAGCCAGTTCTCATCAACACCCTGGCTTGGCTCTTCACTCGCTACCTGTCAGAATGTAAGGTCCCGATTCGATGGAAAGCCAGCAAGACCGTATTGTTGTTTAAAAAGGGAGACTTCACGACATAGGCAATTACCGCCCAATCTGCTTGCTGTCCGTTGTCTATTAACTCTTTACTCGATCATCCTAAACAGGATTGACAGAACACTGGACGAAGGACAGCCGTGCGAACAAGCAGCGTTCCAAAAAGGATTTAGTTCCATAGACCATATTCACACGATTACAAGACTCACTGAAGTTTTACGAGAGCACAAACAACCACTCTGTCTCACTTTCATCGATCCGAAGAAAGCTTTTCATTCAGTGGATGCAGAAGTGGTTATAGAGGCTATGGATAACCAAGGCGCCCGTACTCGGTACATAATGATCCTTCGTGAGCTTTATAAAGGTTTGCTACCAAAATATTTAAATTCTACAACAATATCGCCATTGACGTAGCAAGAGAATTTGACAAGGCGATACAATTTCGCCAAAATCATTCACTGTCACCTTACGAAACGTTTGCGTGCATTGGAATGGGACATTATGGGAGTGAAAATTGACGGTCGACAGTTAAACCATCTTCGCTTTGCTGATGATATCGTTCTCATAACACCAAACTTCAGTCAAGCGGAACGAATATTGACTGATTACGATAGCGCCTATGGGAAGATTGGTCTTCAACTAAATCTAATGAAAACAAAGTTCATGAGGAACGGATGGATTTCGTATGCCCCATTCTCGGTCAACGGAACGACTGTCTCCGAATGCTCCAGTTACGTCTATCTAGGTCGTGAAATCAATATGATGATCGACCTAGCTCCAGATTGGGCAGGAGGAAACGAGTGGGTTGGGGAACGTTTAAGAGCATCCAAGATGTAGTGAAGAGGACAAAAGACATCCGACTTCGTGCCCACCTTTTCGACTAGACAATTATCCCTGCCCTAACGTATGCAGCAGAATTCTGGTCGCTACGTAAGCAGGATGAAAAATCACTTGGCGTTATCGAACGCGCAGTCGAAAGGTCGATGCTAGGAGTATCGCGTATCTCGCAAATGAGAGAAAGAATCCGAAGTTCCGACCTACGTCAACGATCGAAAATCAGAGACGCCGTTCTACACGCCAGGATATCGAAAATAAGGTGGGCCGGACACGTGATGCGCTTCAACGACAACCAATGGACGAGAGCCGTTACCAACTGGATTCCTCGGGACAGCAAGCGCTCTAAAGGAGGACCACCACCCCGTTGGTCCGATTTCTTCACGAAAGCGATAGAAGAAATATATAATGCTCAGCGAATCCCTAGAGCGAAGAAGAGCCACTGGGCTACTCTTGCACGCGATAGGGAAAAATGGAAGAGTTGCTGATACCCGCTCCAGTCACTCGACGATCAACGGGACGACAAGTGACACAGGTGATGTGCTGCATTTTCAATTATTATCAGTTATTATTATTATCAATTATTATTATTAATTATTTCAATCAATTTTCCAATTATGCCGAGGTTAATCGATAGTCGGTCTTGGGAATATTATTTGAGCTGCCACTTAAAAACATGTTTGAGTGACTCTGGATTTCCCATAGTTTCATAACAAAGATGCCAGATACTATTTGAACAGCCACCTGTATCATCCACCTGTCGTCCCGTTGATCGTCGAGTGACTCGAGCGGGTACTAGCAACATTTCCATTTTTTCCTATCTCGTGCAAGTGTAGCCCAGTGGGTCCTTCTTGCTCCAGGGATTCGCTGAGCATCAAATCTTTCTTCTATGCCTTTCATGGAGAAATGGAACCCTCGGGTCAGTGGTGATCTTGTAGAAAGCCTGATATCCCGAGAAATCTAGTCGGTAACGGCTCTCGTCCATCGGTTGTCGTTGAGCGCATCAAGTGTCCGGCCCACCTTATTTTCGATAGTCTGACGTGTAGAACGGCGTCTTTGACTTTCGATCGTTGACGTAGGTCGGAACTTCGGATCCTTCCCTTATTTGCGAATTACGGGATACTCCTTGCATCGACCTTCCGACGCGCGTTCGATAATGCCAATTGATTTTTCATTGCTTACGTAGCGACCAGGTTTCTACTGCATAGGTTAGGGCAGGGATAATCGTCGAGTCGAAAAGATGTGCACGGAGTCGGATGTTTTTTGTTCTCTTCACCACATCTTCGATCTCAATATGAACAACAAGAAATGTTATCTGCTTTTAGGACGGTCTCCAGTAAGATCGAAGCGTGCAAGTTCTGGTGAATTCTTTTTTTGAATAGAGTGTTCTTGGACTTCTTCTTTTTTTTTTTGAAATTTCCTTCCTTTGAGCTCGACATTGCTCGATTGTTCCTAATCTGCCGGCGTGAGAAATAGCTAGCTAGTATAGGTCCAGAGGACGTTCACCGCATTTTGACTAAGTTTTTTCCGCTATGGGTATAAGTTATAGCATTGCTACCCCTGACTGACGCTTTGGATGGAGAAGTGGTATTTGTCAGTGTGAGTGAGCCAGTCGGTGCAAGAAATCCTGTACGCTACAGCGCTGTTCAAAAGCCATAAAATCTTGTTGAAGCAAAGCACGAAACTGTGAGATAAATTATTTCACAATAGTGACAGTGTGATACTTTTAGTCATAACTGTACTGATACTTGTTTTTGTTTTGTTTCTTCTATTCAAAGCTTCTCTGTACTGTGTAAATACTTAATGCACTGTTTTCAGCATCTCTTCAAGTCGTTTCATGTCTTGCAACTATCATCTATAGGAGTGTTCAGCCTTGCATATTCGTTCGTGCATAGGTTGAACATCCGTCATATTCTGTTTTCGGAATGCGTAATGACTAGTCGAGGTCTCTTTCTGAGATCACGTGATAGTTGTACATGATCATTCCTACTTACCACAAAATTGATTAGCGTCGATGAAACGGGAGTTTTTTCTTGGGTCAAAATTTTTTCAAATCATCGGCTAATCTTGCAACTACGATGAGAGGTGCGATCAGCGGAGTGAATTTTGTGCCATACATCAAGAGTTTCTCAAGTGCTTTTCAAGGTTCTCTCTAATTTGTTGCACCAATGACAAAAAAAAAATCAGAAGCATGCTTCTCCAAAGTTCTTCAAAGACAACTCGAAGTCTTCTTGGTCATAGAATTTTTTGTGCGGAGACATTACTTAGACATGGAACTTAAAGAAAAAATCAGAATGAAGAGCGGCGCTGATGTAAATCAATAGTGGACTTTTTTCTACATTACGACGAAAAAATGAGATCTGTATTTTTTTACTACAGCTAGAGAAACAAAGCAGTCATTTGAATTTTTCGTTATATGCCGTTGATTCTTCCTCATTTATTTCGAGGCTTCTTCTTTGATTTCTAGACAATTTTGGCGTCAACTGCTCCGATTACACATATTGATAGCGAAGATGCGAGATCCAAATTGGGAATGAAGTTTAGCATGATGACATACGTATCATAAAAAGTACATCTGTAGTTGCCCTTGATTGGTCCACCATGGATCTGTCATTAATTAGACATAATTATGTATCCTGGAGATGACTGAACGCATATCTGGCCTAGACAATGACTCGTAGTGGTCTACCGATATATCAAGTCAATGCTGCTATCCTCGCTGACAAGTTTGATACCGATTCACACCCCGGAGGGATAGACAGCCTGGTGAGCTTGAGACTCGGGATCGAATCATCGAACATCGACTAATCGATCATCTGTGTCATAGAGTCCCTCTAATCACTGCGCCATACGCTTAGAGAGGATAATAAATGAGAAACTCGTTTAATCTCTTGATCTGATGAAATACACAATCTTACCATTGTACATTATAGACATTACAAAACTCACTTTTTGCATTTTTTTCGATAGTCATGGTAGTATGGCGTCGCATAATCAGCTTTGCAAGATTAATGGTAATAGTGTAAACAATTTTATTGCAATGTGATGCATTCAGTGCATAAATGTCGAATAAATGAATCTATTTTCACAAGGTGGCATGAACGAATACAATATCAATGTTATACGATATGGTAATTAGATCAATCAATCTATCTATCATATCAGTAGTCCATGCCGCCAAGTATCTCAAAATACAAAGTATTTATACTTATAATGGTAATATGAATAGGGTGATGACAGATCACATGGGCAAGATACGACACACCGAATGAAAAATGGTGCTTTGATGACGTTAGATAATACAACAATTTCCGACTCATTTCTTGGTGCTTTTTCAACATTTGTTACATGTTCTGATACTTTTCGTGTAATTACGAAATTTTCCAGCAGGATCGATATTGGAAACAAATGATGAAAATATACTAGAAATGGGTCGGCGGTCAAAAGGGAAAATTCACACAACGAAACCCGGGTTTACATAGGTGATGTTTGAAACTAATAACTCTGACATGGTTTTCATGGTTGTATGGATGGCTTATAACAAAAGGAAATGCGCTAAAAAGCACAAATAACATAGCAACAACGTCATATTGACGACGAACAAAGCTGTTTGTGAATAATTATGAGAACTAAAGTGAAAGCTTTGTAGTGAAAGTGATAATACTTTCGGGATGACAATGATAACTATGATGGTAACGATAATGATTACAATGAAAAGCGTTTTCGAACTGTTTGTTAAGTTTCTTTGTCGTCAAATGCATGTAAGAAAGACACACCCCACTTCCAACGATACACAGATATGAAGTTCAGCCAGTAATACTGAGCACATCTCTTTTACACAACAAGTTCGGGTCGTTCATATATTGTGATCGAATACTATCATAGTAGTTACATTAATAAAAATAGTAATTCTGATTCCTTAGGAGACAGATATCCCTCCCATGGCAGAATACTTAAGGAAAATTATTAAGATTCAATAACACATCAGCGCGAGCGATAATGTCGCGAACCCACCGCTGAATTATCGTACAAAATTATGACATTCTGGAAAATGAGCAAGTAGAAGAAAAAAATGAATTATTACTTTCTAGGCATATGACTCATGGTTCCGGTCAGCGAAGTTGTGTTGCAGTTTTTAAGCAAATGTTTTTTATCACTAATATCACTACACCTTATTTGTGTCACATAGTGTGCTAGAAACAACTATAGAGCATCGTTTCAAGATTGTCAGTATGCAACACAATATCGTATTATGAGTGCCGTCAGTGTAACAAACAAAGAACCAGCGTAGGCAGCTGACGTTTTCTCTGAAAAAAAAAAGGATCAGAAGCTCACATATCTTGTTGACAAGTAGCCAGGTAAGTCTTTGTTTTTTGAATTGCACTTCGGCCACTCAAGGAACATCAAAAAATGCAGCTAATTTCGTGTAATGCAGAAGCATATCATGTTTATAACTCGTAAACTCTGTAATCATCTAGTTGAAGTTCAGTAATATCGTCATACGCCCCTAAGTGTACCAAAAGTACCCAGTGAGACTATTTTCAGTAGAAATGTACTTGTTTTAGAGGTAGGTTAGCTCAGATGGCCTCTCAGTTGAGGAGTGCCTCGATCCACGTACAGTTTACCAAGTTCTTCTCATGTAGAAGGTTAGATTAATCATTGCAGATAGTCCCAAAATCCTCTGCATCAACTAGCTTGTGCGTTTGTTCAAATCAAAGCATAACATGTATAATAATCCTAGATATTCATTTATAATCGAGATCATTCCGAAGTAGCTTGAAAAATGATAGCTGTCTTCTGACCGAAACCACCTTAGTTTCAGTAAATGGTGAAGTACACGGACGTATCATAATTCTGGCTATCGTGCTCAATTGAGTTCTTCAAGCACGTAGAAGTCTCTGCTTATTAATGCGAAAGTAAGTAATATGGATTATAAATAACAATCAACATCGGAACAGTGAATGGGGTGGTTCGTTTACAACGATAAAAAATGACTCAGTTCAATTTAATAGCACAATGGAAGTTATTAAACTGTTTTTCATGTTAATGTTTGAATAACTTATTTATTATAAAGCAAATAAACTTCACCTTAATGTTTTTACATCATTAGTTCCCAAAAAAACTTTGAATAGACATGGGACAACACTGACTGAATGCCTGCAGCGAGCAACGAGATGATTGAATGGAATTAATGATGAAGAATTTAGAAAATGAAGCAAAATCCGTGATGTCATTTTATTTGAGAAGTTACCAACTATAATCACGACATATTTGAGCCAAAATCACTCGTTTACACTTTTTATAAAAAGTTAGTGCTTATATTCCCAGAAAGCTACTCTACTAAGGAAAAGTGAATTTGAGGGTGTCAACTATGAAGCTTTGAGACTTCTGTTGTGGTACGCTTGAGAGGCAGACATGAACAAAATTATTCAGTGTTTTTTTTAAAGAGCAGAAGCGAAGTTGCACCACATACCACTATACCTCAAGCCAAATTTTTTTTCTAATGTGACTCAGGCACATTTCCACTTTATGCAAGATTTGTGCGGATTCTCTCCAATAAACATAGGAGCACTTGAAAATAGCAAAACGTTGAGCTGTTAAACGTGCGGATCAGAATTTGTCTACTAAGCTTCTCTTCTGGATTACCAGAGTATCTGACTAAGCAGATTGAGAATCACTTTGCCCTTTCGAGGTTCTGAAGAAGGCTATACCGCCAAAACGTCAGCCACTACTTTTCTGCAATGAGTTGTATTATGTATTGAGCTGTGTCCAATAAATCCTACTATTAGGAACATGTTCTTCGAAAGAAGCAGTGAATTATTCTTTCTATGCTGAGGTCAACAAATAATCGGGTCTGGGATTAAACAAGATAGTTGAATGAATAAATTACTGGGGGCGCCGTGGCCGACTGGTTGTGATGTTGGTCACGGCGCGCGTGGAGCCGAGCTCCATCCACTTCTCTTCGGTAGTCAACAATAATGTCCTATGGAACGCCTCAGTAAGGCTATCCTTATAATTGCAAGGAGACTCGCTCAACCAGTATTCTACACCGTTCAAGAAGAAGACGGAAAAAACGAACTGGATGCGAGAAGTAGTGGGATCCGTACAGTGAAAAAAAAACACTGCGATGACGGATTAAATAAAGTGTTAAAACACTGCGATGACGGATTAAATAAAGTGTTAAAGTACTAAAGAACAAATTACTAAGCTTTACCATGAACGTCAGCTGGAAATTCTACAAGGAGATTTTCTCGGGCGAAAGAACCCCATCCGAGTGCATTTCGAGCTTTAACTGTGACTTCATATCGTATTCCTGCTTGAAGATACGATAGAAGTGAAACGCTATGCTGCCACACATCATCACCATTGTTGTCTCCTACAAAATGAGTTCGAGTGCTACACAGTCGCCTAAAAAGGATTGAAAAGTCGACAAAAATTTGAACCTTTGTTAACCCGTATACTCTCGTACTTATTCCACTCGTCTGCTTTTTCGGGTCTGTAGTAAATACGATATTCAATCACAGGTTCATACGACCGCACAGTCCATGTGAGATCAAATTCATCTAATTTCAAGGATGGCGGTCCAGGTCGACCTAAAATTAATACTTCTGCTCGGATTTTTACACATAAGTATGAGATTACATGTAATCTGGAAATTTTTTTTTTGTATTCTCATACATCACATAACTTTAGGCAGTATTTGACTCTTCCATGCAATCACTCCATCAAGACGTATTACAAAACAACAGTGACCTCAAGCAATAACTGTTCATTTATGTCACCCTCAAACAGAGTCTTATCATTCATTGACATGAACAAAGAAAATTCCTCTGAAGAATTCAAAGGTTTTTTCTACAACATTTCACATGATGATCATAGGCAGCAGTGGTGTTTGTAAATTAGAAAAAAAACATTCGCAGACAAGTTCATTGTCAATTTGCTGCATTCCAAAAGGTGTATGAAGGGGTATTGCGTGGTCTTCCTTAATGAAATTATTATTGAGATATGGAATCTTCCTAACAATATGTAGTGATAGCGATCCAAAAGAGTTGTGTAATTGCCGTGAATTTTTATGTTGACACAGATATGCTGGATATAGAAACAATGCTGCTCCCCATTTCTTGATTTCTTTTCAATACATGATCTCACATTGCTATCACACTTTAGGAATCCCAGTACTTTGGATTCGTCACACCACCATTCACAAACGTCTGGTTGGAAATTTCTCAGTCTTTTCACAAATGTCGTTGAATGCTCGTGAAATCGATTTTCCTTGGATCCTGCGACAGCCGTTCTAGGCGTTCCTCGCGTAGATAGTAAGGAGTTAGACTGCCCACATCGGAGGGGTGAGAAGGCTGGTGGGCCCAGAACTGGGTAGGTTAAGCCGTCTGCGTGACAAATATGACCACGCATTGACCGACAATTCTTCCTGAGAACATTTTGAGGTTTTTCCTCTGATTCGTAGCCATTGGCAGTATCCTACGGTGGAGATTTGGGAAAACTCAAGCACGACAGCATTGAGGAACCACAAACGAAAACTCATCCAGTGGCAGTAGACAAAGAAGCGGTAAACTTCGAAGCTGCAGCTAAAACCGCAGTGGAACCGTACCAGCCTAGTGACTAAAGGCTTTGAGAGAACACTACAATTTTTTCTACCACTTATGATCATATAAGACGATGGAAGCATATAAAACGAAACCCAGAAAACGTACCGCTTACGTGAATCACAGCAAATGCCATTCCCAAATTGTTTGAGATGCGGCACATGTAATCACCAAACGAATCCTATAAGCAATTTAGAAAAGAAGCATAGAAAGAATATACAGGTTTTTTTTTGCACTTTAAAAAGCCCACAATGATGACGACTTTTGTTCACTAAAAATTGATTCTATTATTACTCATTGAAAATAGACATCCTTGCTGCTTATTAGTGAACAAACAGCAAGTGTAGTATAGAATTTTCCCCAATCCTCTATCCTTCAGTTTCACACACCTCATTTATTCCAATCACTGTGAGAATCGTGTTCGTATGATTGAGACGGCGCTGAGCATATTGAGCGGTGTTACGAAATCTTTCTTCAGAGAACTAAAAGCGTATTTTTTCAAATCTGACAAGAAAAGGGATCTTTTATGTAAGATTCAATTGGTATACTTCATTTCTCATTCTCCCTCACTCTTACTGGAGAATTATGTTGATTATTAGCTTCCTCATATAAATTTTAGCTCCTATGCTGAAGCAGCTTCCGGATGAACAGAAATTCAACATTTCCATATGAAAGCTCACATTAATCTTGTATCCGTTGAAGAACCATTCACTTTGCGGTGATGGTGTACCATCGTAAGAACAAGAGATATTCACATCAGCGTTTTTCTTTACCGGAACAAATGTTTGCTCAGTTTTCACCCAAGGAGCTTCTGTAATTTGTGATTCCATTTCCACTGAAAATTTTAGGAGAAAATGACTATCGTGCGTCAGTGCATTTTTTACTAGGATATTCTACATTGGCTCCAATAGGTATTAGTTCAAATCTCAGCTAGATGCTATTCGTGCGATTTATGTTGTATAAACGTAAAATTTTACGTTAACTGAACTCAAAAACTTGGAGAAGAAGAGAGAACTGAAAAGGTATCACCATTTCTATTTATACAATGTACGTTACTTGACATGAGTATATTTTAACATAAAAGGTAAAAAACTAGAACTATCTTGATAGCTAGGGGTGTGATTTGGTAAAAGTTATGCTGGATTCTTGTCAGCTGAGAAACCTCATATGAAAATTGGTGACTAAAATTGTTATCTTCGTAAAATAAATTCTGTTAAAGTAGATTCTCTAAAGATCAAAGAGTTTTAGAATGTTTTGAAAAAACTAATTTTCAATAAGACTAAAAACTTTTATTTTCCGGCTTGGATAAATGTGTAAACTGTGACGCTCTTTTTGCCTCACATGAATAATCAGTTTTTGAATGTGTTACGAATTTTTCCATTTAACAACTGCATAGTTATTATGCTTATTAATATTCCAAGCATCAGTTAATATTACTAAGGTGATGCGTCCTGATTTTTCAATTCAAAATGCATGGAAAAGATGCAAAAATCCACTTTTCACTCATTATTTACAATGACTTAAAGATTATTGCATTCTCCTTTCGCTTGCCATGCATGATCTTTCATAGTTTATATGCTTTAAACGTAATCAAATCTGCTTCACAGTTGTGCTGGCGACGACCTCTTTGTCGTTGGCAATTAATGCGGCATGACGAGATGAGGGTCAACTGAACCACACTCACAACGGGCTTTATGCCGGCTATTTATGGATGATGCAGCTGCACATGTGATCGTCGTCATTGTTTTCCTGAGAACGGAACACAAGACACGAGGCGATATGCGACGTCAGTTCAACAATCTATACAGTCACAACTATTCAAGTAGGGTACGATAACAAAACAAGCTGCGTCTTGACACGAATGCAGCTGGCTGAGATATGCGTGTAAATGCTAATATAACACTACTTATGCATATCTTATGTAAGGTCTATAAAATTTTACTTATACTGATGTAGGAGCAAAAAATCAGATGAAGTGCACAAGAAAAAAATGTAAACGAACATCCGACAAAGACATTGTGATGACATTCTGAATTGACCGAATCAAAAAGAAGAAATAAATATTAGAAGGTAAAAACAATGACAACACATGCATAAATGGCACAGCACATCATGCGAAACTCACCGTGGTTTGCCGCATCTTCACGTTCTGTAATAAATTTTCATGTAAGCAAATGCACTTCAAAGACATCATGCTTTACCTCAACAAACCAACAGATAGAATATGTATTGATTGACAGATAAACGTAGGAATTCTGGAAGTCAATTTCTTTGATGCAGGTAGGTTATATGGTTGTGATGAATGATAACCGACATCAATTGTTAAAGTCTACTGAACATGGGAAGGACGCACTCACTTCTTCGGAGAAAGCGATTTCCGAAATTGGTTATCAACAAATAAAAACCAACGAGAACTAATCAAGAATCCTGTCACATACGGCTATTTTTCAAAGTCAATCACTTTTTTCTAGATGAATACTATCATGTTACTGGATAGAACTATTAGGATTTCGCAGCTTGGAAACATGACTGGAATGGATTTTTTTTGCAAAGTATTTGTAACTAAAACCGCACTCGCAGAACTACACAGCAAAATATCATTCAGAGTAGTCGGTAAAGAGTTTCTGGCATGCATAAATGTGAGCAAAGGGGAGCAGCATTCACATCTTTCATGGGCAATCCTTTATTTGAAAGAGGACAGTATGAACCTACCGTTTACTTGTATTTTTAATGACGCTGAATCGCTACCAGCCGTGTTATTCGCTATGCATTCGTATTCGCCAGAATGTGTTTTTTTCGCCTTCGCTATTACAAGATGTGGACCACGAATCGAAATGTCCGCTGGCATTTTTTCATCCTGAATTTGACTCCTCATGAAGCATGGAAACCAAAACAACGACTCTCTGAACTAAGTAGCCCTACGACCTTCAGAAATAGCAATTTGAGAACGTCGTTGAAAGAGCGTCAACGATGTCGTCAATTATACGCTAATAAGGTTGATTGGCCTAATCTCTGGATTTGGCATTATCATCTTCTCTTAGCGATTATTGGTAGTGATTAGTCAATGAAATGAGTCATTAATAAATCGTATACAAGTAAAAACAAGCAAGGTGAACAGTAGAATTAATAAAAATCTATAGAACAAATTTGAATCCATACGCTAATGCTCAGGAGAAAATTGTCTGCTTGCAGGTAACTGTTGGACTTCCTTGTATGTATGTATGCATGCATGTATGTATGTGTCTACCTATTTAAATACGGATAGACGTGTACTTTCTTTATTGGTAGAGTATCGGGTACATTATTCCTACCTTTCGAATCCATTTAATGACCGGTGTTGGATTGCCTTTAGCAAGGCACCGTACAACAACATGTTCATCACCAACTGACAGTAGATATTCAGGTTCATCCGGAGATATGACGACAGTCGGTGGTGCTAAACTTGAAATGCCATATTTCATCATTTTCAAAACTTCGGTGATGGAACAATTCGTCATGAATGACGTGCGTCAAAGATTATTACGTGTTTGGATCGAATGAACTGTTCTAAAAATTCCACTTTGATCGCGGTAATGGGGTCATTTTTTGTCGTCTCCGTCCTAGGCTTTCTCATCTACTGTTTTTTTGTCGTACAATTACCATCTTCCGAAAGACATTACTTCAGTTTATTTCAGAAATATTACGAACACCGATACGTTTTGAAAATTAGTCAATTCACTAAAATAACTTTGAAGATATGCTTCTCACTGGATACACGATTTTCGACGATTATAAATCTTCTTTTGGCATTCCATTCAACAAAAATCAAGTATTATATGCAATTTGGAAAACTGATTACTTCTAACATTCAGAAAAGTTGTGTTTGTCTATATTTGTACGTATGTTTGTGCGCGTGTGTGTGTGTGGGTGTGTGTGTGTTTTCTATCAACAAATTCACAAAATTCAAATCTGACAATATTTGGTAATTTTAATAGAATAATGTGTTGTTAAGGTACTGTTTTATGAGAAAATTAAGATATTTGAAATTATAAATTGAAAATAAAACAGCTTTGCTTACTTATTCATAGGTGGTCACATCACTAAGAAAGCTATGAAGACGTAGTGATAGTTATTTCACGACAAGTGCAAACAATGGTTTGTATTTCTGTCAAATTATTTTTCATCCCTTTTTTCTTATCACCGATGGCACTAGTTCATTGTTTTGCTGTAATGAGCGTAAAACTCCGATTCTGGTTGCTGTTTTAATATTAAACAAGCAACTACTCGGAAACTGCTCCAAAAGAGTATTGTGTTCTACATCAAAAAAGTGCATGTCTTATTAAACATAATTTTGTAAACGGAAAAAAGTTTACACCGATATTGATTGACCCTGACCTACTTCTTTTCAGAAAGAGTATTCACACATTTCACACGCTTCCAAAGACGACTTCACATATTTAATATGTGAATGGATGGATAAACGAATGTTATTATGTTAAGTGGAATCAAATATAAGGCTAATTAAATAGTTATTAGGTGTACAAATACAACTCCACCACTTTTTTTGCTATAACATTAACAAAATAATAATATGAAAATTCTTTGTTTTTCGTCTAAAAGTGCGTCAAAACCGCTATTTATTTATGTTTTTCAAATACAAAATATTTCATATGATGATTTCTAGAGGACTTTGAAGATGACGACTTTTGTACTCGAGAAGCGCATTTTTCAAATTTGTTAATTTGTAGTTTGATTTTTATAATCTCAAGCGCTAATCTGACGGTGAATTATCGGAACTAAGGTAGATAAGGTGAAACCTCCTGAAACCTCCCAGCTCAGCTCTTTGTGACGTTTTGATCCGGCTTTGCAGCATAAGTACAGCGTTATCATGCAACGAATTCAAAAGTTTGTGTCGTATTGGTTTTCTAATATGGTTTTTGCAAGGAATTCGCATGTGAACTCAGTGTTGTTCAATTGTGCATTTTCTTTTGAACATTTTGGTATGCAAATTGCCTGTAGTTGTTCCAAAATGGAGCTCGCCCCAGCTTCATTAACCTTGCGCGCCGCTTTACCAGCCGCTTTTCGCCTACGCGTCACTCCAGCATAAGTGGCAAGCGAATTTGTTCCAACGACAGCTCCATATTGAAGCAAGTACAGCAAGTTGTCTCTACCAATATATTCGCAAGAAAATGCGCAATTGGACGGTACCAAATCAAGCAAATTCAATTTATTTCAATTATTAAACCTACAAAGTAAAGTTCCCTCAATGGGCGTTTTTCTGGCACAAAAGTCGCCATCTCCAAAGTTTTATAAAATCCATCACATAATTTTGGACGTAAAAAACATGTAGATAAATAGCGCTGTTGATGCAATTTGAAACAAAAAAGAATTTGTACATCTTTTTTTCTAATATTATTACAGCAAAAAAAAAAGACGGCGGAATCATATTTTTATACATAATAATAGCACAATCACTGGGACGAGTGCAAATCGCGTGCGCATTGCATGCTCATCGATTGATTACTTTCTCCTGTTCATTTTTCTTGCCTTCTTTCGTTGTCTTCTTCATCTGTTTCCTTTATGCTTTTCAGTAGAATGAACTTTGTATAATGTTGAAATTTTAATTCTTCGCCAGTATTAATTTGGGTGTGTGTGCGTGTGTGTATATGTGTATGTAGGTATGTCTTTGCTTATATGTATATGTATGCTTTTGTGTATTGAATTGTTAGGGAGTTGGGAATGCAGTGAGCGTTGTGTTACGGATTGCGCAATGATTAATGACTTATAAGCGGGTCCATGTTGATGTGGTTCTTAGATAAGTGAATTGTTCTTATTCCAGACAATATCATTAGTGAAAGTCTATTTGACTTAAATTCTGATTGATCGTGCAGTCGCTGAACTTGAACTTTGCAGCAGAAGTACAAGTCAGTTCATCTAGAGTTATCATGAATAATACGATCGAAATACAATTCCAACTTTGCTAAATAGCTAAGCAGCTTCGTAATTTCTTTCCTTTAACTTCACTTATAGCTATGTAGAAGTGTATCCGATGAGATGCAAAGGAAACACTTACTGTGGACGATAATCTTGTAGACAATCTCTTGTTCAGGTTCTGATACTGCACACACGTAGTCACTCATATCCATTGGTTCCACATCGAGTATTGTTAGCGTTGAATTCTGAACATATTGTCTTTTTGGGTCGTCGTTATCGGTGCTATATGTGGCACCCACCGAACCGTCCTTTATAACTTGCATTCGCTCATCTTCAGCGAGATTCTCCTCGTCAATAAATAGAAGATTCTCATTTCGTCGCCAAATAATCGATTCTGAACCTAGATCTTGTACATAACACGGTAATTCCAATTGTTCACCTTCATTAACCTGAAAAATATTTCAAAGTGTCTTCTTTTTGAAGTAGGAAAAAACTCCACAGTGATTTCGTACATCTTTCCTAACCGTTTCCGCTCCATTCAATTACGCCGTAGTAAGAGCGTGCAACTTTTAAAGCGATTTCTTTGTGCACCGAACTTATTTAGCATTTATTTAGTAATCACAAATCAGTAAGGGTGTGGCGAACTGATTTTTTGAGACTATCATTTTATTACGTGGTTTTTTTGTCCTATTCAAAAAAATCTTTTTGAGCCAGTAAAAGCAAACTTCACACGGTGATATTCTAGACTAATAAACTGAAGTATTCATCGAAATCTGCACACATGGCCGTAAAAGGTCCAGAGCGTTTTGGGCACTTTAGTTTCATATGGGGCGGAATGGGTTAACTGAACACAGTTTGAGCTATATCTTATGAATTTAAGATAATTGTTAATAACTCATGTATCTATAAAAACAACTGTGCTTGCCACAAACCGTAATAGTCTTTCCTTTACTCACGATTTTCTGGCCACGTACCAAAGGTACGACGGTGATTATTGCTGTCAGCCACCACCTCATTCTAAAATAAACATTGATGAATTCAATTTGGTTTCCTTTGCTAGGGTTTATATCAATAAAAGGATAATTCGAGTACGTCTACGTACAGAATCAATAATGAGATGACGGATGGCAATACACGCGCAAGGATTTCAGAATTGTCGGCCAGTAATCCTCTATTGAACGCATGTTAAGCGAAGCACAATTGTGTCAATAAACAGTAGCAATGCGGAAGATGAACGGATTTTTTTCATCTATCGTCCCTAGATTTCTTTTTGTGAGATCTTATAAGAGAAGGAAAAGTGTCTGCTTCGAGATTTTCAAAGAAAAAATGACAAAACTATATAAGCATGATTTAGGATTGAAAAGGATCATGATACATTCTTTCACTATCACCCATCGTACTATGGAGCACTGACCAACAAATCGTATACTTCAGAGCGAGATTGCAACTTTTGAGATATGCGTTTTTCCAAGAAAAAAAGTGCACCCTGCGATAAGACTGATGACCTCCAAGTGATGGTGCTAAAAGGTGGATTAGACTCTCCGGATATATGGACTTTTTTAGGTAGCTCTAACCAGCAACACTGTTCTTTATGCCACTTTATTTTATATGGTTTTCTCAGGAAACTACTTATTTCCTAAATGTTTGGATCTCGTCTGTGACAGAGTAGGGTGAACCGTGAAATATTTAGCAATTCAATCAAAAATCATGAAAGGTCGTGAGAAACATGCTGCCCAGTTTCGATTCTTCAAGGTAATGGGTTAAACCGTAGAAATAAGAGTATTTTACTAAACATCTTGTATACCTCACGATAAACAATGAAGGCCTGGAATTATTTTCCGTTCAACTATTATGATATTGGTATGGCATGACTGTTCCACGGAGTCTTGAAGAACAACACTTGGGCCTTTCCAGTAAGTCGTCACCAAAGGCAATCACCGGTCCTTATGGATGGAATGAGGTTCGTACTAATGTTAACGACTGAAAACTTTTGACGGAAGTGAAAGGAAGCGAAGAAGGCGTGTTCAGAAGGTTTTGAGTGAATTGTGAAATCACGAGAGACGCTACTGATTATACGATAAGAGCGAATACGAGTGTTATCGGGTTTCCAGCGTTGTTGTTATTCGCATTCAAGAAATGTGATGACTTCTGAACACTAATGAGAAATGAGTACGTCGTGCTTTACGATGAACGACTGCGATTCAGTCTGTTCATATGCTTCTGCACCATGATTATGCGGTAATAGTGATGGCCCCGTTTATACGATGATCTCGAATTTCGACGAGCAAACGATCAACTATATGAGAAAAAACGGTCTGAATAAAATCAGAGATCGATTATGGAAGGTCCCGTTGAACTGTGATCAGAGAACCGTCACCACGATTGTTAAAGGACCATAAAGGATCTGATCGTAAAATTCTGGGTTTCACAAACTTTAGATTATTGAAGAGACAGTTCAGTAGACTGAAAATACTACACTTTTCGATTAAGGTAAGGATAAACGAAATTTATAGCGTGAAATAGGTAAATTGATTAATCGAAGAACGATGTTTGTGCAACTCTATCATAGTCACTACCCATTAGACGGGAGACGGCAATAAAGCTTGAGACGAGAATGTTCGTTTTTTTTGCCTCTTTACATAGTTCGTTGACGAACGCATGTGTTGCTGCGGCCGTTCTTATTGTTGTGCTTCGAAACGTAGAGCAGAACTAAGCTCGTTTTCTGGAAGTCATATGGAAAAGCTCACCACATCACGAATTATGATGATGACCTTCGAAATGCAGTGATGGTCATCGTTTCTAGTACGGAAAAAAATGAACGTCACAGATGTGGATGTCTATTATAATTAGTAGTGACACCGTCGAATACTAGGGAGAACGCTGACTGCTTGATTCACAAGACCTAACGTAGTCACGAATTCCAATAAATTTCAGGAACGCAAATCGTAGTTCCTCATCAGTTATGAGTTGTCAGAGCACAATGATTGAGAGAAAAAGCATTTGAAGAAGTAGATATCAATTAGTAAGTGTCAGCCATTGATTCCACAAAAAAAGAAAGAGAACGAAAAACAGAAGTACTAAAATTGTCGTAAATAAAGGAAAAGAAGATCATTTCGAAAGTCATAATTTCCTCGATAACAATGCAAAATCAAATAAGCAGAAATGGTGTGTTGATTACGAAAACAAGCGGATATAGGAGCGTGACCTTAGCGCTCGTAATTGGCGACGAGCTAAAGCTGAAGCTAGCTGAGCGTGAACATGAGATCGTGAATGATTCATATCTTACCGGGCAAGTGAAACGAGTGGAACAGACACACCTGATTTCCTGAAATGCAGCAATAAGCCGGTAACTTAACTGAATCTTGTTATGCCATAAATGTTTTCAAATGAGACATACATGAGGCAATTGAAGTGCATCGAGAATAATAGCTATAGCATAGGCTATACGGGCAACATGTCTACCAGAAAATGTAATAAAAATGAGTGTAAAGGCATGTTTGCAGAAAAAAAGAAGACAGCAGCATATGTTTAGCACCGTGTTAAACTTTGATTAGAATTTCATCAATGCAATCGAATTACGCTGGCATAGTGATTACCCATATTAGTACTATATGACCATGATGATAATGTGAAACTGATGCCTCAGCGAACTCGAAATCGCTCGAAATCGCAAACAGAACACTCAGCGATTTGAGTGCACCCATTCCATCTATTCTGTACACGGACGAATCAAAGTGGTATGATGGTAGTGTCTGTTCCGACTACTGAAGGTGATGTTCGTGGTGGGCCAGCGCGATGGTCAAGTAATGGTAGAGTGCGATGTGGAGATGGTATTTGGCCAGGTCTCATGAGTGCGACCGTTTACGATCACCCGAACTGTCACTTCACTGTGTCCACTATGGTCTTCTATGACATATTTTATGAGGACATACGATTTCTGAGTAAACAGGAGGAAATTGAGGTTCAATGCTGAATAGCGCATTATAATGGTAGGACATGAAGATTGACAAATAGCCCTTGATACGTCTTGATTTTCATATGAACGTCACATTAGGTTAGGCATAACATCGAAATGGCATTTGTCTCTAATCAAATCAAATACTTTTCACAACAACTACCGAGCCTTTTTTAAGGAAATTCAATGAAATAAACACACGAAAATTATTGATAACATGCTTGTTAGTGGCTTTACAAGAATTTTTCACATATAAACAGATGTCCGATGCCAAGAAACGAAGGCAAGGAGAAGAAAAAGCGACGTATGGATCACCAAATAGAGAACTTCAGAAGAACGTTGTGCCCAGGCCTAAATTCAACACTCATTTCTTGAGAATAGGAAAGCAATAGAAAATAGAATTGTCACACCGAAATTGTAATGTCGCGCTCTTCAATGAGATCAAGCCAAGAAAGTCATACATTGGTTCGCTGTGAGTTGATATATTGCCCCCTGAATTGAAGATATCGTTCCTTCATGACACAAATAGCTGATTACAATCACATTGAGGAACTAGTACAGTGCTGATTGGTGGTGGCAATAACAGAGAGGAACAACGGAGTAATTGGAGGCGTGGCTGATGAGGAGTAGGAGGAGAGGTGATGTGATAGATTAGTCGCTCAACCTGGCAAGACTGAAATCCTCATAGCAGACACAAAAAACAGTAGTCACATGAACAATCGTATAATGCGGCTGATATCTGGACGAATCCAGATTGATATTTTATGGTATCGAAACGGTCCTGAATATCTATCTAGTTAGGCACAAAACTGAAAACATTATAATCATCACTTGAAGATGATTTTCTTAAAATTCGTGGGTCATAAGCGCAAATGACACACACATACACACGTCATCATCATATTCTGAAGTGGTCTGAAGTGGACTAATAGTGGCGAGCGACACTAGTTGCGTACATCCAATTATCGAACCAAGTTCACGCATATTTGAACTTGGCGGACTTCTGTTTGCAGAAGAATGTGCTATCGACCACAATATTCCTACTATAACATCTAAAAGAGACGGTTGAAAAGAACAAAACGAAATAGCTCATGCATAAACTTGCATGTTGAGAATTACTTCTGGCGAAGTTTCATCAGAACACATAGTCAACCTGTGTCGTTACATAGCAAGATTAATCGAAATACCCTCTCCAGAAAGCGGACCAACTTTGTGGTGTGGGTAAGTCGATCACTATCAATGAATTCATATCAAATTCGAATGGATAAATCATGTTAAGGCATTTTCATGAAATCTGGTTTTTGACGACATTTATATCGCACAATCTGACTCGTCGCCGTCAGAACTATGAAATGAAAAGTAAATAGTGTTCTTTCTGAGGTTAGAAGACGTATGGTATTCACGAATGCATTCCTGAATGACAAGAATCGTAAATGGATGAAAAGGCAGAACAGTTTGTATTATTTGTCGGTGTCGAACAGCTATGTCCCGCTCAACATAAGCATTGAAGGGATTAAGTGACAGACATTTTGGCGTTCCTAATGAAACACACTACGTTTGTGGACAAATAGACTGTAAATGACAGATATATGATGGTTAATCGATGATGTGGAGATAGAAAGACTCTCCAGAAGCCTAGTGACAATCTTTTATCAATACATCTTTGGTAAGGATTTTTAAGCTTAACGATAAAAGAAAAAAGCCAACACTCTAGTCTACGGCACTATCGTTTCAAATGTCGAGCCTACTTTTAATTGAATGCCGTTGTCGATTAGTGCTTTTTAATTTTAGAGCGAGATGGGTTAATCTATTACAAAAATAGGAACATCTGATTGGACTACTCCCTAAACATATGATTGTCAACATAAGTAGTCAACAGTATGCTGATGAAGTTGGAGAGATATGTCATAGGTTGGATAGCTTGATGAATTTCAATGAGCATGCTAAAATGGCAGCATTTGTACACTACAGCACATACACGACAAACATAATAAATCACATAGAGGATAAGAGCAGCTTGCCTGATGCGATTCGGATATACACAAACAGCCTCATCCATGCAGCACTGGCATCAAAATTGACAAATGACCTCAGAGGATTGAGGTCGACAGAGAATACGTGAAGCGTCACTAGACTTTTGTCGTCTTTGATCGTGGTAGGATCACCAGAACACAGTTAAGGATTGATAACTTCATGATGATGATACAGGTGGAATTATTACTCAGTTTGAAGTGACTGAGTGAAACTCGCGGAATTATTACGTCACGTACATAATTTGTGTGCTAGCCTCATGTAATTTTGAATTGCATATAACTGAAGAGAAAATCAAGGTAGGTGGCGAGAACGGAGAATCGGAGAATAAGAGAGTAAGAATGGAGTTCAACAGTAGATTATGATGATTTGATTCATGAGGATCATTATTGGGAGCAATGGAGTGCAACAGGTGTATTAATCATATCGGTCTATCATTGCTACATAATTCGTAAATGTGCTACTGATCGTGTGAAACAAACCAGCGTTTCAGTTCGTTAGCGCTACGACGATCTAAACATATTTTGACTACAAATGTTCAAATTGCAAATGCCTTGCTTCACAGCGTAACACCGTTATAAGATGGTAATTACGGTGCTTCATTATATGAAAGTGCACACGAAATAGTGTACGTGTGAGAGCGTATTTTCTTCTGATCATAAAGAAAGGAAGACGATTGAACCCACAAATGGAGTGATGTGCGAATAGAGCGCTCTGGTGAGGGCGTCACCCTCGTATGCACTTTCACTCATCAATAGAATGCCGCTCCGAAAGGAACAACCACCGTGAAATCTGTTTTTTCATGAAACTAATATATTTTGAAAGGTGGAAATTTCCATAATTTTGTATTGTATTTGAAGTAGTGCAATTTTACTAAGAAATCATAAATGCAGAAAAAAAATCGTAATAAATTCATCAATAAACTTAAACCTGAAACCACATTGTAGAGATGTAAAGTTGTAAAAAGACATGAAATATAAACTAAGGTATACAGTGGAGTTCGAAATTTCCATCTGCAAGCCAAAATAAAAGTAAATCAATGTCAGTAATCATCGCCATTCTTGGAGAAACCGCGTCACAAAGGTGCACATCTTATTCAGGTTTATAAGGCAAAGAACACACCTTGTCAAACCAGCAACCTATCATTGTCATGGAACATAGGCTGAAGAGAGCAGGATTGTTTTACACTCATTTATTACTCATTGAACTTGAGAGAAAGATATTCGAACTCGATTGTGAGTGATTTTTGAAAAAAAAAAATAAACTGTTCAGAACGAAAAGCGTAGAACTTCTTGCTTATTTCAGAATCGAATAACTGGATAAAAATCCTTTTATTCTCGCAGAATTTTGGAACAGTGAAAGAGCAGAAATGAGTTAGCATTAGAATAGGGCAAACTGGATTATGATTGCAATGGCAGCCTTAGTGGTAGACTGAAGAGTCCATAATTGAATTTGCCTCTGTACCATACCGTACCTCATATTTAGGGTGCGTACACGGTTTGACATTGATGTCGGAAGTCTCTTTTAAAGTGCGGTTAATTAGTGTATAGGTGAAGGGCTAACGTCCTACATCGTATTCGCCCATTAACGTAGCCCATTAGCTATGCTTATTATATGAATCATCGACAAAGCCTCCTGTTGACAGTTTGGTTACCGATGAACCCTCAAATAATAAGTTATTAGTTAGTGATGACACATTATAATTCTCGACTAACTCAATCACTCGAAGATTCTAATAAGAGAGTGAAGGCAAAGTAATAAAGTATAGTAAAATCGTCACCGATTATTTTTACTTTCCACATCATACTTTGAATCAATTTCCCTTGTTCACTACAAACGAAATGGATAGTATGAGCACCACGCAAATTTTACTGACTGCTAATTCGCTGAATAACGAATGATTTCCTCATCTCATACAGTTATCTTCATTTGAGTACTGGAGGGAGATTTGCCATATTGAGAACATGTTACTATCAAGACAACTGTGATT
The DNA here is from genome assembly GCA_019055375.1 of Parelaphostrongylus tenuis. NCBI lineage: Eukaryota > Metazoa > Nematoda > Chromadorea > Rhabditida > Metastrongylidae > Parelaphostrongylus > Parelaphostrongylus tenuis. The sequence continues at coordinate 109,918 of JAHQIW010004967.1, forward strand.
CATGGCAGTGACTTACTTTTGGCTGAGTTTTCGGATAGAAATTCTGAACTCCTTCTTATTCTTAGCCTGAAAGACCGAGTTAAGGTAAGAACGCTCATTATACATCACAATTCGGACATCCACACATTCCCAGGTATGATGAGGCAGTAAACAATTGTGAAAGGCTATAAATAAATACTTACACATCGTAGACTCAAAACTTAATGAGAAAGAAAAGTTGACAAAACATCTTAGACATTTAGGTTAAAAAGAGAAGGATTGCACCTGCAAATTTCGAAAAATAGCTTACAAACATTCTGATAATAGTTTGATGAAAGCATGAATGTGATAAATGATAAGAGTGAAAATTTCCGTTTTCTCCATCTTTTGTGACGTGTGAAAATGGCACGTCATACCAGTAACGAATATGCAGAAAAATGTGATGTTGACTGTGTAATCCTCTTGAGAGCGTTTCAGAGCTCAGCATCAAAAAAATTAACTCCAAACCGTCTCCTGCTTTATATGTATATAATCGTCAATGTCAATAATTCACATTTGTGTGGAGAAAGAAAAAAGCTGCAAAAATTTATATAATATCCAATGTCTGTCAACCCTCCCCCCGTTTTGTAAAGCTGCGAACAAGTGAATATTGCTGTAGCAAGTATGAGATCTTTAACGAGAGTTATCCTTATTAAGAAACTCCGAATTAGATGGGGAAAATTTGTTGTAATAACTCATTAAGCTTAATCTTTGAGCCGTGTAATGATGATATATGAATTACTTAGGTGGTCAAGTGGCCCACTGTCAGACGTTGTGCAAGTGCATTTATTTCCCTACTCTGCCGCGATCACTGAGAAAAACGTTCCAATTCGTCTGTAGTATCGGTAGCAGCCTGAGTATATATAGTCTTCTATTCTCAATAGCATGTCGAATAATGGCTTAGTAAGGTTTTCGTCGAACTGTAAGATAATGGCGTTTGAGGGACCTTTTCAACTCTTTACCACAGGATATCGCCAATCTTTCAGCAGGATCGAAGGGAAGTTTCCCGTCATGCAATTGGGATCCATACAGGACGGAAACCATTCCTGCAGTTTAGTCAATCGACCACTCAACGAAATTATCACAGTTATATATATATATATATATATATATATATATATATATATATGAATAGAATAGAATGGGAATATGCATACATATATAATATACATATTTATATATCTACATTATGAGAATGAAACTTTTGATTTCTCATGTTTTATTTTAAAGCAACGAAACAGTATAAAGCTATGTAAAGCTTCGAAATGGAAGAAATCAAGGGCAAGCCACGAAAAATGAAGCTAAATTGTGGAATATGCGACATTCACATTTGAATTTTCCTAATAACGTTATACTATACTTTTCGACTATAATTCTAGCATTGCATTTTTATTATGAGTTATGGATTGGCAAGTTCAAATATAGTCACCTTCTCTATACTTGTAAAACATGCATTATCAACTCTACCAATTGGAATTTATAGCAAAACAGTTCTTATCAATCAGTTCAAGTGAAGATCAGCTTGTGATCATATCTTAAGAATGATCTGAAAGTGCTGAACAGTATAAATGAAAGAGAACTGTTTTCCTGATAATTTGAAGAGAAAATGGATGATGTATTACTTCAAATTCTTTGAAATCATGATATTTGTTCCTTACAGATTGGAGTGATTCCTAGTAAAATTGTTCTTCGCATGCAAACGTTGATCACATCCTCATGAACAATGATCCTCCCGAAGGATGAACACCCGACTGCATATCTCAGTTTGACAGTTAGAAGCACGGTCGCGCCACATTGAGACGGCAAGCCATTAAATGAAGTTTTTGGCAATACAAAAAATAATGATATAGAGTATAAAGCAAATAAAAGCACAATGAAAACATATCAAGGGTTCCTTTAATCAAACTGCATCAAAATCGTCATCCTCATTGATTGATTGTCTAAAGCAGTGAAGATGAGGTAACTTTCACCATTCGACGAATTATCTCACAGAAAAATAATCATAATCACCTCTTATTAATAAGTTATATGGAAACGAAAGAATATTGGAAAGCTTTTCCAGAACAAATCAACGAAGTTCTTGGGAATAATGAATAGTACCATAGTGGATCGCAGAGCCTTTAGATGTCACATTGCTTAGCAAACAGATCGTCAAGCGATGTGTAGTTGACATGGTTAGCAATCATAGTGAGTTAGCGTAACGTAACGCGTTGGGAGCAATCCCCATGTTGGTAAAATTTTCCATGCTTCACAAAAGTGCTTTCAATCTGAACGTAGTGGTGAGTGACCGCCACCATACGACATCCCATCTCACAATCAAATTAATGCGAAAGCCTGTCCAAACACGAAACAATGCAATAACGGAAACGTTTATGCAAACCTGTCACTCATATCCCATCCCTGCAAATCTCTATCATAATTAAAATACAATACAAAACGTAGTTATGAGTTGCCAATAAGATGTTCCACTGTAGCCAAAATTATTGATATGATCACCAACAATCCCCGAATTACTGGTTCCATGACGTTTTAGTATTTACGATTGATGAGAACTACATTGTAAGATTCAATTGTATACAGTGCATCTGGTCATATTCCCCATAGTACAAAACGAATTTAGTAGCAGATCGTAGATCAAACAAGATTTCTTGGTGAACAAGAAGCTAAAAGTTAGTATCGTTATTAAATCTGCTTAGAGAAATTTTTAACAGTCATTAAGTTTATATTTCTAAAAAATGGTATTGAATTGTCGAAAAGGTGCAGGTGTGAAGACGAAACAACTCTGAGAATAAAAATAAAAAGTGCTATTTAGATGCATGGCCGTAAGAAACTGAAACGGAGATCCCAGTCATCTTTTTTTTTTGGATTCGGTGTTTTCTCTTGATAACACTCAGTTGTCTAGACTGGGATTAAAGTAACAGTTCATACGTCGACGAGAATGCTTTGAAACTAAGTGAACAGTTTTCTAAGTCAAATCAAATGTGGTACTTATGTCGTTTAGACCTCCGGAAACATCTCCACATTTGTTCACTGAGGCCAGTGATTTATTAGAGAATTCTCTTGGTCTAGTCATTACAATGTACACCGTTTTCGCCTATTCATGAAAGATTGGGTTAAATCGTTTCAAGCATTGCCTTGAAATACTATAATGCATGACCTAAATATCACTCCTATCATATATATAGAAATCAACAGTAGGACAACAAAAAACTCAAAGTTGAAGCCGGTTATTATCAAAATTTTTCTTATCTTACGCCATACCACCACTAATGTGAAATAGCCTCATTTCGCATCTCCCGAAACAGTGACTTTTAATTCAAGTTTTTCACTAAGCGTTTTCCTTTTTGTTCAGAGCCGATGTCTTATTGATTATGAGAAATATTTGCCTTTAGGAGGAGCAGACGTGCTCAGCCAGCCAAGCAGGCAGGCCATATCGCTTCAAGGCCAGAACGATACATATATGTGTTAACGAGCATCAGATACTGCCATCGTCTAACAAAGATTGCTATCGCGTATTATTCTCTAGTGAGAAGTTAATGCGTTACGCACGACAAACGCATTTCATTGTAACACAGAACGTTTACAATCTCTAATCGTTTACATCGAAAACTTCATAAAGCGTAAAAACTAGCACCGGATGACAGAACATATCAACCGCTCAGTGCGAAAACACGCGAAATCACTCAATACGCGCTATAAAGCATGTAATAACCGTGCGCAGCACGAAAGGTGGGACGTGAGCGGCACGAGGACAATTAAGATTTTTTTTCCTGTTTTTTTTTCTTTTAAAGTAATTTGCTTTCCTCATATCACAAAAGGCTGTTAAATTAATTATTTCTCACGCATAATTGATTCGTATCTCTTTACAAGAACTATACATTTTTCAGAACATTGAATAAATCAAATGTAACAAGATCAATTCATTACATTTTCGAAGAATTACATTAAAGCCAATAAGAAACTACTACGATAACAAGATGCTCAGAGCAATCAACTCGTAAGAAAAGACTGGATAGAATTCTTCCAGAAGTAGATGATATGTTTTACAGAGATTTAGTGACGCAACCACGACAAGAACCAATTCGTGCAATTATCATCATCCACTCTCCAACACAAATTAGATTGAAAGAGTGAGATCTGGGTTCGAATCCCGGCTGACGCAAACGTTTTTTGCACAGCACTCCACATATTGGGTGTACTATAACATCATACCACTGCGAGTGGCAGTCAAATGAAAAGAATTCTGACAAATTAGATTATTATTCATTGTGAACTTAACTAGTGAACTAGCTTACGTCAGCAGACTGACCTAAATTGATCTTCCGTAGGGAAGATTCACTGAGTCAAAGTTTTTCGAGCAAAAAACTTTTTACGTTTTCTCTTTGAAGCTTAAGAGAAACTGCTCATTTCTGAGTAGAGATAAAGTCATGCTATGTTCAAACGATTTACACTATATTAACGCCATGGTAAGGGCATGATAATTACTTGATATCAATCCGATATACAATTGAATAAATAATCATGAGAAAACAGGGTATAATAGTTGGTCTGGATTCTAAGGTGTTGGAAATTTGTCGCTGCTGTCTCTTGCAGAACATCGAATAATCTCATGTTACCAAGTCGGATCATCACCAAACGCTCGATTTTCAGCGTTCATCCTAAACACTCAACAATTCGAATTGAAACAAAACTGCATGTTAGAATCATGCTAATTTTCGATCTAGCGATTTTCGTGTTTTCATGAAGATCGTCTCTTAATATTTGAAATTGGTGTGAGTGATGTGAAAAAGAATAAAGGAGGGCACTTAATCTCCAATTCCTCATTCCTCAGCTCTCCCTTCCATATTTCTTTGACTTTAAGAATAACACTCCTCATATGACCTTTTAATTGGTAGTAAATTGTTTCAAAAGTTTCATTTGATGATTGTTATCTTCATATTCTTTTTTTATTGATTATCGAGCTCAACCGCCTTAAACATGTGAAATATTAGAGCGAATGTATTCGAAAGGTGACCTTATTCTTACTTACCTGCCCAAGTAACTTTCTTCCTTCTGACAAAGGCATTAACCTTCATACGTATGGTAAGTATAGTTAGACTTCAATTAACCGTACTCGGCATTATAATTGGGTATTCTACAACAGGTGACGGAAAGTTCCTTTATGATGCCGACCTCAGGGTCAATTACTAACTTTTCGAAACACAATATCTGAATGACTTATGATTGAATGATTCTCGAAAGCATCTAAATTATTTGCGAAGCCAGTTGATAGCGTAAGAGTGTTTAAATTATTACAGTTCGCACGAATAACTGTGTGGAAAGAGACTTAGGAAGCGAAGCATTCAACGAGGGAAAATACTACTACCACAAAATCGTTTATGAAAAAATATTGCTGTGATGCTTCTAAATTCCGACATCGCGGTGATTTCTAGGCGTCTAAATGTTTTAGTCGACGATGTAAACTAAAGATTGAAAATCAGAGAATGATGCGTGCTGCTGATGAGGCTGAATGTTCGGCCGTCGTCGGCAACTATTCGTCCATTGCCCACCACCCAAAGCCTAATCCAATATCCCTGCTCCGACAAAAAAGGACGGCTACAAATCTCTCAAATAAATCTCGCAAAGAATTTTTAATTTGCGTAATTCATAAACAAAAGCAGAAGCAATAACTGATCAACGCTCGCGCTAAGTTAGGATGTTTGAAGACAGTTAAACAAATGGCAGTACAACTGAGTTTTCATCATTACAACAGTTATAAATAAATTAGTAGGGTATTTTTACCACTATGAGATGAGAAAGTTATATAGGAAAATTCTATTTTTTTTATTACTTGCCCATCGTTCTTTTAAAGTACGATGAAAAAAAGTGATATGTTCAGATTACACAGATTATCAGTTGTATGGATTTGTCATAGAATTGTGTGACTGATTGAAAGAAAACAACATATGAGATTTGGTGATATAAAAAAGAACTTAATGGAGACGCAGAATATACTCATTCGCCCTCATTCTTATTTACTTAAGAAAAACTACTTCGTTCAAAAAGCAATTCAAAACCGGTGGAGAATTAACGGCAGCATAGTAGCGGTCAAAAAAGTTCAAAGTAAATTTTGTCACAATAAACCTTGATTCGGAATTTTCATATGGATTCTAAGATTGTAACAAGGACAATGGCAGCGAATTTTGGGAAAAAAAGGTGTGTTAAAAACAAATTGGGTAACAATTGTTGAAATGGCTGGTTATTTTTTTGTTTTACGTGTTCACTTCGCAAAATCTTTGAAGTATTACGTAATCTATGAATCTGTCTTCCAAAATAGGAACGTTATGCACAGTGAATTCAAATGAAGAAATCCTGCAGGAAAAATGAAAAAAAACCACCGTTTCTTCATCCATTAAATCATAGACCGCTGTAGCAAAAAAAAAAAAAATCATTAAGCAAAGTATCAGCGAGGGCTGCTTATTATGTTCAGCGTTGTTCCATTGTATGACGATATTCCCCTTATGTTCAAAAGGCGAAACAATATCGAGTAAACAACGAATGCCGAAATAAGTTGCCGGTTTCCTTGAATTTCTACTCGCATGAAAATCGGCAAATATTCGAACGTTTATAGAGATTACTGAAGCGAGAAAAATTGGGAAAAAAACACTTCCTCTTCGACATGACGAGTTATTTTTGGCGTATTACGATTTCATTTCTTACAGCTGATGTATATCTCCATTAACAATCATTAATAAAATTACATATTGAAAAGGATGTTGATGAAGGCGTAGAAAGAAAGAAGAAAAGGGAAAAAGGACGGGCATCGTGGTAAGCAGCATGAACTATTATTTGTTTAATGTAGTTTTTGAAAAAACAAATATTGATTTGTTGAATTTAGACAAGAATAAACGGAAAAAGAAGTGAATAAAAAGATTATTGTTATCAACATTAAAGTCACTCTTAACGACTACTCATTTTTTCAACAAGGAAAAGAACTGACATTGTGGGGAGATACAAAAAAAAAAGGAGTAAACCGACTATAAGAGAATGTGGATCACTATGAAAGTCATATATTGAGAAACTAAGATCTTCAGAAAAGCAAGAATTTGAGACGAATTAATGACAAAGGTTTATAATGTAAACATGTGGCCATGAAACAAAAGTGTAAGAAAATCAATGGTAACAAATTTAGGGATTTTTCGGCCTGAAATCCTATGCTCAATTGCGCAGCAATTCGTAACACTCTATCGAGCAGGCAATTTTGCAATGAGGACGGAGATGGAAGGCTAAATGCGGGATCTCAAACGCTAATTTATTCAGCATCGCCCATTGGCACTGTCATATCTCTGGAATAGGATTGTTGGTCTTTTCTTGGCTTCACATGAAAAATTGTCAGAAGCGACGGCACCAAAGAAGATGCTCATGGCGGAAACGAAGATGACAACGTCGACACTAGAACCATGAGATACCAATAAACCGAAGCAGGCAAATACCACCCACAGACGACTAGAGGATTCATGATTTTAGATATCTCGTTAAAAGAAACTCTCAGAAGAGGTAGTCTAACGTACATTTTTCATATCTAGGCAAGAGATATATAAACAATGTGTTTTTTGAAGAAGTATTCTTTGTAGTCGTAGCGCGTCATTCATGAACATTGAAGTATTTGTGGTCATATTACAGCAATAAATGAGGCGGCGAAATTGATGAGATGAATGAGATTATTGGGCAACATATATCACATCAACGCGCTTCAGCATAATATGAAAATGAGGATGAATACAGTTGACGATTTCAGTGAGGTCTCCTCAGCATTGATGGCCGAATTTGGCTGAGGAATGCCACTGAAGAAAAAAAAAGGTCCACAAATGAATCCTCGTAAAGAGGTGGTAAATTGATGAAATCTCTGCAAAGATTGGTAAAGTGATGGTAACTTCGTGAAGTTTATTTAGTCAAGAATTTGATCGAAAACCAGTGAAAATATGTCAAAAGTAATATTTTATCAATTTAACAGCAGGCGTTACACATAGCTGTCCACCCACTGAGCAAGATGATTAGTAGTTCTTCCTAGAGGGCAGTTTATTATTCGGCCACCTTAGTAAAATCGCACTAGAAATCTTGAAACAATTGGTGAGCAAGAGAGAAAACGACTACTTCTTTTTACACTCTATAGTTTATCCGGACTACATGAAAATCGAATATTTCATTTATGTTGCAATGTTTCCTATTACACTATGTTTTATTTCTCACTTTCTCTCAGAATTCCTGTCTATCCACATCAACTAACAACAGCATCAGAATAATCCTTAACTTCATTTTCTGCCTAATCTATTGTTGACGGGCAAAGTATGATGTGAAATTTAACCATAAAAGCGCTGAAATACGAGTAAATTTGGAACCTGAGATGGCTTTGCACAAGAGGTTACCTTTTGCGGGGATTCACCAAGTTTGCCATTGAACCATAAAGATCTTCGCTGTCTTTCTCTCAACCGTTTCAGGACATAACCCGTTTATTACTTAACTTTTGACCCGTACTGAGACGCGGCCTTTTTCACTCTTTTCTTACACTTTTAGCATTCTTCAACAGCTTAACTCTCAAGAATTTTAATCTCGCATTTGAATATTGATAACGCCTTTTTTATGCGCTAAAGCAGTGAAAATAAGACTACTTTCCACTTTTAGTAAGCATTTTTTGCTAGGTTAAAGGTTGTGGGTGGCTTTATCAACGGAGTTTCGGTACATGTTCGATAGTCCGAACAACGATGAATCTGAACCTGAATTTGTTTTTTCAAGAAGTCCACATAGACTACTATGAGAGTGAAAACGATCACGTTTTAATTCACAGATATATGCGTGAAAGCATATGAGCGTATAGAGAAAATCGTAATGTATCAAAATGCCATAAGAAAACTGAAAAAATTTTTTTGACCGGAGAAAAATTTCCGAAGAAATAATGAAGATCGCGCTTTTCTTAAATCCGATGCACATAGCGATTACAACTGTCGTGTCGGAAGGGAGCGAATTCGTTATTTGTTCAAAAAGTTTTCCTCAATTTCAAAGGAATCTCCAAATTTCTTTTATTGAGTTTATAGAAGATACTTTGTTGCATCGTTTTGTGGGAATTAGCTTTCTATTTCTACTCTAAATTGCCAATTTACCTCGCCCATGATCTTCAAGCAACGAGCTACCTACTCCGATAGCGAAACGTAAATTTTTTTTTGATTCGCACACCCTCTGCAAAGGTCTTTACATTCTCAAAAATAAAGCCTGGTTTGAAAGCCATCTGCAGATCTTACCGATCGGAAAATGGGTACCGAGCTTTTTCGAAGCCTAGCATAGTGTTGGAATCGCCCTTTCTCAAGCTATCGAGTGCTTACTAATATCTACGAAAAACCTATGTCTGGCGAAAATAGCTTCCAGTAGTCTTGTATCCAAAAGGATGCAAGCCGCCCCGAAAAGGCTGATTTATTTGGTGACTGTCAGCAATTACCCGTCATCGGGATTGATCTAGCAGACACGAATTCGCATAAACCCTATCTAAACTAAGACCATGGAATAGCTTTTCATTGTAGTTTGCAATTCCAATCAGCTTGATGTGAATTTTGGAAAAAAAATGCTGCTCTTTTCTTCATTTGATGCTTTTTCTTGTGGACTTCCTTCGAACAGGTGACTAAATTTTAGGAAATAGTGATGAAGTGAAACCTAAAAGCAAAGTTGAGAATAGAAACTATACGGATGAAACTTGGTCAGAAATGGTCTCATGTCGGAGAACATTCTTTGCAATTGGCCTGCCGTTTCCGACAGGTATTGATGACATCGACGATGCCAGCCGTTTCATACCGACTATTCAGCGAAATAAACAGAGTGGAAACGACTATGACACTGATTTACATAGAACGAACTTGTAAGAATTAATATTTTCATCAAAAAGGCTACTATTTCATTATCCTCTGCCAGAATACGATGCTATGCTTTCATGTTCTAACTACGCGGTAGTTGTGCAGATTTTCTCTTAAATTCTTATCGTTAGTTTTTTGTTAACCGACAGTTTTGGTAGCGAAATGTTATATATCTGGAGAGTGAAGATTTGAGTTTCATTCACTGAGCAATACATTTGTCGATATTCGGATGATTCTTCTATCACCTGCACCACCAGTCGTCCCGTTGATCGTCGAGTGACTCGAGCAGGTACCAGTAACATTTCCATTTTTTCTATCGCGTGCAAGAGTAGCGAGTGGGTTCTCCTCGTTCTAGGGATTTGCTGAACATCATATCTTTCTTCCATGCCAATGGCACAGAAGAAAGATTCTTCCATAAAAGAAATTATTTTGATTACAAAGCACCATTGACTGAGTGCTGAAAGTAGTATTGATTGGTCCTAGTAAGTAGTTTTGATTTTAGATCGCTATTTTTCATGGATAAAACACGTACAATTGATTATTGGTTACGGTATTTTCTCTGCTAACTTATCTAAGATAATATCATTACTTTACAGCACATCACCACAGAGAAACTCAAAATTTGATAAGATGATACCATTTGGCGAAAGGTATTAAACACCATCGCCGGAACTTAGAAGATGCGAAAGCTGATGGATGAGACGAATAAGTGAATGCCACATGCTTAGTGATAGATGCGATATAATGTGAAATTTCGAGAAAGACGATCAACATGTGATTGCCGTTTTTTTTTTTTTTGAAGAACCTGACTGCAAATTATCAGTGTCTTTCAAAAGAATCAAACTTCTTAGGAGAATTTCCAGCATGAAATAGGAGCGAATGTTGTCTGTGCAGATGTCAGCTGGAATGATTTCGATAATCAACAAGAGAAGAGGTGACACAGTTAATGGATATAGATGTAACTTAAATCGGGAGAAGTATAAGCTTGTAAATTACATTAATGGCCACATAAGCTTGCTAAACATTATGCCTGTGGTTTTAAAATCTCTAAGCAGCTATATGTAACGAGAGTTTTCTCAATTTTCATAGAGAATATATATGTTATCAAATCTCTCTTATGTAAAAGATTTCTGCTTCTCTAATAGCCCACGCAGGCTATCCTCGCGACTGCAAGGAGACGTGTTCAACGAGTATTCTATGCCGTCCAGAAAGGAGATGAAAAATAAAACGAATTTAATTCTAGAAGTATTGGATCTGCATAGTGAAAAAAAACACTGTGAAGAAGGATCAATAACGTGCCAAAGTAGCCCTCGGCATTTGGTGTATTCCCAGATAGTGCGTTGTGTTGTGAGTTGAATGCAGACTAGGAGATGCTGTGCTGATGCTGAGACCCAGGTAAATTACAGACACGTAGTTCTTTTCTTCTTCTGATACCTGATGCCTTATAACTTGCGTTTATGCAAAAGTATATTGTGTGAGAACGTTTTCAGTGTATGAAGATTGTATCGTCCACAAGTTTATAATGAAGACCCATGAAAAACCTATTCGTTTCGTATTGCCTTTTGTGAATTTATTCAATAGCCATTGTGCGAAAAGCTCAACAATCTATCTATGAGTATATGAGGCTTACCGTATAGAGAATGCGAAGAAATTACCCAGGGAATTGCTTTTGTATGAACATTAAGTGTTGGAAACTTTACGCAAAGAGCTTCATGTCGTTCCTGTTACTCGGGCCAGTGAAACGAAATGGTATATCTTTCTCGTGCTAACAAAAAGAAAGAGATTTTGATTATAGCATGAAATAACTAAAGAATAAAGCTTTCGAAGTTGATCAATCCCCAGGGGAAACATCATGTATCCAGTTCATGAAGCACCGTTGGAGGGGAATGAATGCATATGTCTCATACACTGATTGTGTTGACTTACTAATGTAGAGTGTGTGTATTATTTTCCCAGAAAAATGTGTGATCAGTTTTTCCGACTTTAAGTGGATCATGTCTTTGATTTTCCTTATGAGAGGGGAGGAGGGCAGTATCGAACCGAATACTTCTTGTATACTGTAGGGCGACACTAAGCACCGCATCTTTTAATGACATCATATGAAAAAAAGTAATGTAATAAACAGCACTATATGAAGGAAATGTCGTAAGCAACAAGAAAAGCTTGCATGGCTTAATGAAGGCGTCAGAAACACTGGAATACGATAGAAATTTGATCCATGAAAACAAATTAAAAACTACCGATGGTGTACACGCTTGCGGAAAGGGTGTTCGGGAAATATTATTTTGAGAAAATAAGAAATGGAATCCGAAAAATTAGCCAAGTTTGTTATATATGGCAACATGTACTGTTGAATATTTTTTAAACTCGATAAGTAACATAAGTATTCTATGCGTTACTAGTAGTCGGTAGCTAAATCAAGTCTGGATCCTACTTGGACAAAATATTAACGTTGTTAGTGTGCTTTGTGTGTTAATGCTTATTGAAGACCGGCAATTTGAATTGTTACCATTGTGAGCAGGAATGATATCATGAATGAAAGAAACCGTTTCAGAGCTGCAATCTCCTAACTGAGATGGCGACTGAATTTCTGCAAAAATAGATTTCATCTTCGAAATATCTGTATGTAAAACAGTGGATGTTCTCTTTAAAATTCAGTCTCACACGAATCCTCATGCTATATGCCTTGTTCATTTATCGGCTGCCGTTCCGTGGGAGATAAGATTACACAGCGTCTTTGAAGTCGTTCGTTCTCAATAACACACAATAATGCAGAAACACAGCTGACCCATCAGTCAATTGCCAAAAAACACCATCAGCACACATCATGCGTTACTTCAACTAAACGCCAGCGTCATGGCTGCGTCTTAATGCAACTGGCGAGTTTGAACGATGATGTGTTGAGATAGTGAAAATGATGTACACAGAGCGATGGAGGTATGGAGAATGTTCCATAGGACATAGGGGGGGGGAGGGAAAGCACGGATGTGCTCCACTTCTTTTGCTTGGTTTATCATAGCAAACATTCATCCATCCAAATGTAGACGGCGATTCACACACAAGGCCAGTGAGTTTAAACACTGTATTTTGGACCGTCAGCTCCAGCAACAATCTCTGAACGCAGTATTGGCACTGTATAGAAGAGTGCTTTTGATAAAACGATTATCGGTCCTATTATTCGACAAACACGTCACTGAATTTGTTAGCTAAGACACAGATTAGAAATTCTTAAATCTTGAGAAAGTATGGCATTTCCAGTGACGTCATATTTCTTTAAAATCAACCTACTTATGATATGACATATTTTCAAGCAAAGCGAAATAAAATTAGAAATGTTTTCATAGAACAATGAACTCTAATTAGTCGAACTCTTACATGACGCTTAACCTTGCATCAATTTCACTGACAAAAACTCCTAACGTCTCTTCTATAAAAAATACTAAGAAAGAAAAAGATTGTTACTGAGGAGGATCGTACGTTAAACTAAACGTTTTTGACGTGTCAGCGCTAAGCTTTCTTATACTTACAAGTTCGATTTCATTGTAACACCAAATAATTGAAGTATTTTTGAATTTGAAAGAACTTATTCGGAAATGATAGATGTTGAGAACATCGTCGGCATGTTACTTGCCAAAAACAGGAGTCTGAACATGGTGAATGAAGCCAATTATTGAATAAAAAATATTTTTTTTAGCGATATTCGTGCAGTCTTCAAACGAACTTCATAAAGTTTGTGTATATATGTGTGTTTGCGTGTATGCGTGCACGAGTGTATAGTACGTGTGTGTGTGTGTGTGTGTGTGTGTGTGCTGTTGTGTGTGTGTTGTGTGTGTGTGGTGTGTGTGTGTGTGTGTGTGTGTGTGTGTGGTTGTGTGTGTGTGCGTGTGTGTGTGTGTGTGTGTGTGTGTGTTGTGTGGTGTGTGTGTGTGTGTGATGTGGTGTGTGTGTGTGTGTGTGGTGTGTGTGTTGTGTGTGTGTGTGTGTGTGTGTGTGTGTGGTGTGTGTGTGTGTGTGTGGTGTGTTGTGTGTGTGTGGTTGTGTGTGTTGTGTGTGTGTGTGTGGTCGTGTGTGTGTGTTGTGTGTGTGTGTGTGTGTGTGAGTGGTGAATTGCGATTAGTTACGAACAGCCATGCAAGCAAATATAAAAAATTCTATCAATCATTGTGTCTCATTTGTACTCGTTGCATTATCTGACGGACTAACTCAAAGACACCTATACCGACTGGCTGAATACTCCAATAAAAATTCTCCACACAAATAGCATTTTGGTGGCTCGATAATCTTATTCCTGATGTCGAATCTAAGAGTGTTTCTAAATAAGTTTATAATAATGAGATTGAGTTACTAATCATTACACAGAAAATGACGATTTCGCATAGTTTCAAATCCATGAGAACGAATTTTTCATAGTCATGCGAGAAAACCTAGAAATCATTGCTATGAAACTCTTGCGAATCGATTATTTATTGAATTTTTTGGGTAAAGACATAGTGTATAAACGAGCTCATGAAGGCTACTATCACTCTGCGATTCTTGGATGGATTTCAAACGTGCTTTTGAGGTTAGAAAATACCGCTGTTACATCTGCACGTTATCACAAGGCACGTATAGACCAGACGTGCATTTAATTACCTCTACCATTGCTTGATAAAGAAAAACTCAGCCATTGTGAGATATCGCTACTATATCTTTACATATTACGGCAAATGAGTATGGAAATCAGTGAACAAATGTGCTTGTGTTTATAATACAGCTGAAAACTGCAAATTCAAAAATGTCATTTAGAAGTCTTAAATCGATCTCATAATGCACTTTTTCCAGTCACTTCTTCTGAGTGACAAATTCTTTGTATTTAACGTATGCATGAAGTTCGTGCCGTCTTGACTTTTTAATATGATTTTTACAATGAAACTGCATGATTTTGCATCGTTCAATTGCGCATTTTTTGCGAACATCCTGCTATGTAACTTGTCTATAGTTGTTTATAAGATGGAGCTGTCTTGGAACAAATTCGCTAGTTACTCATGCACGAACGGCGCGTAGGGGAATATGCTAGTAAGGAGACGCGTAATATTATTGGAGCTCAGAGCGATAATACGGTTGTAGAATGGACGACTAGGAAATGGTTAAACTATAGGCTGATCATAATATCCTTTCGGTTGTTTTTGAGACCTCGCTTTAGCCAATATATAATTTGATAACATATTCGGCGCCTTCCATGAGCTCTGTTATGGGACTTATATAGTGGTAGACATATTTCGGCGTCATCAGTAGCATGGTGCTTTTCGATTCAGTCAGCTCCCTGTAAGGGGGTATACTCCTACCTGTCGGGGATCGACGCCAAAGTATTTACACTGTCCGTAAAGTGATGAGATCATCCGACTTGAAGTCTTTTGCAGTCGACTGTTCGTAGCTGGTAAAGCTTATCTTATAATAGCTTTTTTCGATATATGTATTGTAAAGTTAAATATAGTTATGCTACAAGTCTTGTAAAAGATTTTATCAAATCATATACTATTTTGAGCGGGGTCTCAAAGAATAATCGAAAAGAAGAGCATTACAGTATACGCTTTACTAGCCACAAGCAATCGACTGCTAAACACTGCACGTCGGGTGATCTTATCACTTAACGGGCAGTGTAAACAATTCGGCGTCGATTCAGTTATATGAAGTGATATATCAATTCCTAAGAGACTGACTTAACCAGAAATTTCCCTGCTACCGATGAGGCCAAAAGTTGAAATGTGCGTCTAACCCTAATATAAGTGCCATAAAGAGATCTCATGGAAGGTTTGAAATATGTTACCGACATTATATGTAGGTAAGTTACATGTCAAAATGTTCTCAGGAAAATTCCCCAATTGTACTGTGCCAAAATCATGCAATTTTATTGCAGAAATCTTGTTAAGAAATCAAGACGGCACTATCCTTCTACACAACTTATTACTTTCCACTTCGATTTATGCCTATACTTTCACCGTAGGATCTCAATTACATATTTTTCGTGGTTGTTGGTTGTAAATATACCAACCATCCAAATATCTTTAGTCATTTTTTACATTGTACCTTTGCCGGCTAAACTTCAACTAAGCTTCATATGCGAAAGTACTCCTGACAGATATGACAGAGATATGACCACCGCCATGACAAAGAGTGATATCTTGAGCGCCGTATTAATTTTCACAACATTTCTTCCTAACCAAACAAAACTGTTACAAAATTGAAAAACTGTGATTTTTTAGCTTTATTATGCGCTTATGACAAAATGAGGATCTCTACTGGACAGATGTAGATTTCATTCTTCATTTGGCTCAGTTGTAAGGCAGCGAAGACCTCTAAACGTGGAACGAGTACCGAGGACATTCTTCGCAGTCCACCTAAAACAACCATTTACGTCAGCTGTAAATTTATCCATGTGGATATGATTACCCACCGTCCGCGCTTGCATGTGATTAATTTGCTGACTCCTTCACCTTCGGCGAGAACGTCACCTTTATTGGTCGTCAACCGCATGCTTTCATCGAACGATTCGCATGAAACAACGGCCTTACAAAGACCGGTCAAATATCTGCAATCTTATTGAGTTATTATTACTGATCGGCTTCTGGAAGAAATGATTCTTACTTGATTTTAGGCCTAGAACATCCCAGTGAATTTCTGCATGACAACGTCACCCGAGGGCAGTAGTCGCACTCGTATTCTGCAAGTACTATCTTCACACACAGCGCCACCCACTGCTACAATTTAATGCTCACCTCTGCTACTCGAATAGCTGTTTGGGTAAAGATCGTGAGGATAGAACTGCAACAAAACCATGTAAAAACGTTTAAAAAAAGTAGCCTTCAAAAAGACCTACAACATCATAGGATGACGAATAATCAGGGTAATGAGAAGGCCCATACGGTGGTTGTGGATAATAGAAGCTTGATGACGAAGTGTCGGGAGACATTGGTGCTCCTCCTGATCCTCCACCGTATATCGGACTTGGAGGCAGGGGGAACGGAGGTGGAGGAGGATATTGAGCATAGATGGTGCATACAACGGCGACGAGTGCAGTAAAAAGCAACATCACTGTTTCACCTCAAATTAAACTGAAAGCAGAAAATTCACTAACATTTTTTATTTCGTAGCATAGTATGAACTAGAAGCATCATGTCACTTTTAGCATATGGAGGTGAACTCGGCATGAACAAGAAGTCATATAAAGCCGTACGTGGTCTGGCAACTGGGACTATGTTTTTGATCAAAAGAGGACGATAAAACGGTGAGTGTTTGATTTGTAGCTCACATGAAAAGACTTGAAATCGCAGGCTCCTCTAGTGATTTTCTTAGACGCTTTTATACGGCTCATTAAATAATTCGATTCAAATAGTCATCATGATATTTTTTTTCGAAAAAATGCCACGAAATTATGAGCAACCGCTAACAGTGACTGTGTTTTGCATTCTTGTCATAATACTAATTTCAAAGATATGCCTGAATGAATTTTCCGTCAAACAAGCCTACGAGCTGAATTATCTCAATTGAAGTATTTCTGCAAGCACTTGAATATTGAGATCATCATTCTGTGAACAAAATTTCAATTATATAATATGTGGTTTTTTATGGCTACAAAGTGTTCCCATTCGTCATCTCAAGAAGCCATCTTTATTATTTCACTTCGTGTATAATGTGATCATATGGAAAATTTACTTTTTGATAAGAAAGCTTGGAGCAGTCAAATCTTTAATGCAAACCGTCTCCTGATTGCCTCATCCTAACAAAAGCCATGCGTCATTTCAAAAGATGCTTGTCTAACCAACGTTTTCGAAACATAAATTAGTCATATCAGAAAGAATTTAGCTTCATCTCATAATGTTATTACATGTGTCATTCGCAACATTGTAATACCAAAGGAATGCGCACGCTTATTGTTAAAAAAAAAGCCATTTCCTTCCAAAATGTTCTTCAGATAGGCCTTAGCAGCATTCTCCACTACAATAAGGAAAAAATATACAATTTAAACACTTCTTTATAATTATAAACTTTTTTGCGTTATTTCAAAAGTCGATCAAGACCGATGATACCTACTCCAACAATTTTTTTACCTGTTAAATATATTTTTTGTCTTTCCTCTGCAGCTCTTTCCAATGTAGGGAATGGTCTCTTAGTCTCTTCACGTTGTCTTCCACAAATTAATCTGTCATCCATCATTGACACTAGAATTGATCTCTTATCAGGTACACCGCTTGTAGCTACTTCAAAAAATGTTACAGTTCTAGTTATTTTTTCACACAAAATGAGCTGAAAAGGGCCGAGGATCAGAAGTGGGCTTAGAAAGTGTGCTCTATCGCCAAACAGCTCAAAATTAGTCTCTCCCGCAGACTGTTTTGAGCTTCTATGACGGATGTATACAAAAACCTGTGTTTCATTCGCAGTTGAAGCCTGGAATGGGCTTAAAACCTACGATCTTTTGAGAAGGTCTACCATATTATAGATATTATAGCACCTATGCTCCATGGGCAGCCTATTTCAAAATTGACCCAATAAATGTGTGTGCGTCACCCAAAGTTGATTGCCGAAGAGTGTTGGGAGGCTGTGGGATCGACACGCCGTTGAGCATCACTAGCCACTCTTTCACAGCCCCTCCTTCACCCTTGGTATATCGATGTGTTGCGCTTGAAAGTTCTCGACATCTATTGTTGCTATGAATAAAGGAGCCTTTAATCAGCTCATTCAAATCGAGATTTGGACATATGGATGTGAGTTTTATTTTTACCTCATGATGGATTGCATGTACCATTTGCTACATTCGAATACGGAAGAAGTGAAAATGCTTACTGTACAAAATGAATCGTCTCATTTCAGACTGCTTGGAATATCTACCAGCGGTAATCGCTTCCTCTGCGAAAATGCTTATCACTTACCCATATGGAGAGTATGATGTGAGATATGTTGCTTGTGAAATTCACTCAGGTCTAATAATTCCCCAGAACCCCTTTGAAAATGAACCATCCTATTCTTCTCTTTCCACCAACTCCAGCCGTAGCTCTAAGATTTTTGCTTCATCAACGGACAGTGTGTTTCTGACATTATTGTCTGCTGATATAAGCCTTGATTCAAATTAATTGCTATCTCAGAAAATGGTTTTTTTACAGTTCTGAAGTGCATTCACAAGTTTTCACAGGCCAAGTAAAGTGATTTGAACAGCATTTTGGTTCTTTCCATTTAGCATTTTATTCAAATTATAGACAAGAGTACTGAATGTGTTTCGTTTCCAGTAAATGCACAAATGTCCGCAGATCATGTGTTTGCTCTGTACCGCCTATGAAAAATAGCTCAGGGAAACTGTTTTCGCAGATACTTCCAAAAACAGGTTTATGCTCCGTACTTCCTTGACAGCTCGTTGTAAAGATATAGGACTTGTGTTCTTCAACCCGCAGTTGACTCTAAAATTTTAATATGGTCTCGTCCTTTCTTCTACAGTGCCTTTTGAGAGGAGGATCAAGGTATGTGTTGTCATTCAAGGACAATCTGTTCAGATGGATATATGGTTATAGTCTTACTTATATGGATACACGTTACTAAAGCACAGTGTTGATTTCGGCTTTGTTCTATAATTCATACCAACTGCCCTCAACTGTGAATACGTTTTGAAAACGTCAGCAGCCTTATGATTATTTCCAAAGTACTGGTGCTTGTCGTGGAAAAATGATATCTTACCAAGCATTATTACCATAGTTCTCTATACTCTAGAGGGATTGGTTACTTTATCCCTTTCAATACGGCCGTTGATAGGAAACGGTATCGCACTGCTCGCTCGCGCAGCAGTCGTCGCGATTGACTTGCAGATGATACTTGCCTGCTCTGCCCGGAGACGCGACGACGCCATTATAGTAGGTGAGACAGGCACGACGTCGCGCGCGCTTACTGAATAAGTTATAATAGGAGTGGATTTGGTATGAAATTGATGACAACGGTGCTAATTGCAAATCATCACTCAGAAACACCAGTTCATTGCCACAACCAAGCTATTAATAATCAGCAATGAGTTGGAGACTGCTCAATCTTCCTGAGTAATCTTCTCACCAGTCGATTGTGCAATTGTCCTTAACTCGCTCGTCCAGTTTTCAAAATGAACGGTTACTCACAAACGTGCTCAGAAATCACCTTTGCAATGAAACGATAGTGTAGTGGTGTACACTGTAGTCATATTGAGAACTCACTTTCACTTCTAGACTGAGTAACGCAAAGCCTTATAACAAATTTCTATCTCTTATTCAATTTTTCCATAACTAATTTTTACGTTCACTCAAATAACTAGGCTATGCACTTTTAGACAAAGAATAAGCAACAAAAAAGGCGTAATGGTCCTCACACGGAATGACATGAGAGTTGTTGCGATAATTTTCACAGCGCACGGTCCCCCCATCTATTAAACAACGAGGAAGTTTGAAGTCGTGCATAGTTACAAGAAGCACAAGTTGCTTGTGGATTTCAGCAATTTAATTGCTGCTAACCATGATCATATACCAGGAGGACATGCAAATGGAAGTGCATTTGTTGCGATATTGCTTCCCAATATCTAATTTCGCATTTCAAGTACATCCACCTTTTTTCCACTTGATGACGCATATGTACCTCTTGAAGGCGTAGAAAATCTACAAAGACCACGTAAAAGAAATTTGGTTTACTGATTTCAAGGTGGAAGTTCATATCAAATACTTAGAAGACCACATCGCTCAACAGCCGACACCCAGCCGTATTCTGGATGTCACTTTACCACTTCGTGGCGTCCTGTTGGATCTTATAGAGAAATGGTATTACGTGTAGATGCTGCTTATGCTCGAAACAAAACTAAACGAGTAAGCGCAGGATGCAGTCGATCTGAGCAGTACCTCTGCTTACCTTGTTTCAATACTGCTCATCGGAAATGTGTTCAAAGCCGTTATAGCGTTCTACAAATTGTGTAATTTGGGTCGAAAAATCTTTTAGTATAATACTGCAGACAATAATGAAGTGAGAATTGATTATTTTAAAGCTTGATGTTGATTGTCATAGAACGCACGAATTGTTGAGTGTAACAAGCAAAATTCTATGCAACGCGGGTAAATGTTGACAGGTACTTTAGGACAAACTGTTAATGATCGACTCCTGTTTTAACAAGTTATCGCTTGCTGAATAAACATTTCAAACAAGAGAATAACAGTGTTACTGAAAACTTGAAAAATTTTGATCAGAAATATCCAAGTCCCAAAACGAAGTACTCTACAAATTGACGATTATGAGCTCTACGAAGGCTATTACGACTACGTATTAAAAGTCACATCATATGAGGTTTTCCAAAAGTGATACATTGAAGAAAATAAGGTCCAGATTTTGAACCTTCGCATATTATCGGAAAATAAGAAAAAGAAATGGAGAAACGCTGCTCCCCATTGGTGTGGCTCTTTATTTGAACAGTGGAAATTTTCAAAACATGTGGGAGTTACTTTTATCAAACAAGTTTCTCATAGAAGGTCTTTGGTAAATATCATTTTTCCTTAAACATAAGTTGTCTCCAGCGCACGAATTTCACTATACAATTACCAATAAACCCACTGTGAAGTTCAAGCGATGGGCTGTTCACTCATAGCGCTGAGCGCTGATCTTGATTCCCTTGCTACGACGCACTAAAAATCAATCCAGAATAAAGCAAACTAGTTTTCAGAATCTACACCTTTTGAACAGCTGGACGATTACTGAAAATCTATTGTAAAACTAGGTATAAGCGACAGAGCGAGGCACGCAGGGCACTCCGATAGGCGAAGCACAGTATTTGTCACCATTGTTACAAGCCACGGACCTCTCGCTTTGAGGGATTTCGCTCAGTTAGTCTCCAAGGCACATAGCGTGTCTCCAGCTAGTGGATAGGAGAACTCAACGCAAACCAAGAGCGACCATGCACTTCTCCGAGACGCAGGTGGATTTAGGGGCGAGCTCGCTGCTTCTGCAGCGCCGATTTGATAAAACTATATTTCTACGAGTTAAGTCTGCTAAAAGCCAGCAACCACGCGGCTGGGAAATACACGAGAGGCAGTTAGGAGTTGCCTTCAACAAATAAGCTCCTCGCGCTTTTCCGAGAGAGACTGGCAAGCTACTCGTGGGTACTCAGCCCACATGTTTAGAGCCTAGCAAGCTATACGTTGAGTATCAAAATGCTAAAACAGTAATGAATATGGACCTCATACACCTGACCCCGAAAGAGCGAGCCCCCAGTACGACAGCGCTGGGTAGGGCGAGTACAAAGATGCTGCTAAAATCTCAGGAAGAAACTAGGCTGTCAAAATCGAAACGGACGAAAATGACGATCCGTATCTGTAATGCACAAACACTTGCTCACGAATCCACTTCAGAAGACCTATTGATTCAAGCAAAAAGGAGAAAATTTATCTTGATTAGCTGACGCGAGGTTGGTAAAGTAGTTGTAGAAATTCGGCTGACGTTTCGGCGACACGCCTTCTTCAGAGCCTGGGCGTATGTAGTGTTAGTCTATTTGAATGATACGGATGGTCTTATTTATATGCTGCCTAGGTCATGTTAGAAGATAAAACGAAGAAAGGGCGCGAGATCTCGTGTGATGGTGACACATTCTTCCTTTCGGTTCATTTCGGGGTTTTTGGCGTTTATCCAAAATGCCTCAAGAGTCTTGCGCGTGGACGTTTTTGATTCCTGCGCCAGGATTGTGACAGTCACATCAAAATCCTTGTTGTTGTGTTTTTGTGCCCTATGTAAACCTAAAGGTTTGGTTTTATCTATTTTAGATTTACTGTCTAGATGTTCTTTTATGCGGATGATAAGTGGTCTTCCCGTTTCGCCTATATATTCTTCCCCGCATGTTTTACATGTTAGCAAATAAATTGTGCCCGACCTCATACAATCTCCCTCTTTTCCGTTGGGGCAGATTATACAGTTGTTGGTGTTGCACAATCGATCATAGAGTCTATTGCGGATCAGCTGATGGCGTAGGGTGGGAGGTGGGGTTTCGATAATTACCACGGAATTTTCAAGACCGCATCTTTTTAGGCTCTGAAGAAGGCGTGTTGCCGAAACGTCAGCCAAATTTCTACCAACTACTTTACCAACCTCGCGTCAGCTAATCAAGATAAGTTTTCTCCATTTTCATATATCATTGATTATGCCGAGGTTTATAGAAAGTCGAACTTTTGAATTCAAGCAAAAAGGATAAGGTGCGAAGTCATTGGCCTGGCTGAGACGAGAAGACGCCATCCTTTCAAAGCTTTTTATGATTTATGGCACCAGAGAAAAATTTTTCTTGCGACATGTGATAGCAGAGGTGTCGACGGTGTTGGTGTCCTCATCAAATCGAATTTGACTGTAAACATAGAATCATTTGAACACCTAACAACCCGTATCGGACGATTATGGTTGAAACGACGTGGTTCAATACCGACTATGCTCATTTTCGTTGCTTACGTACCAACCAACATCAAGTTATGACGAAGATGAAGTCGAAGCGTTCTATATGGATCTCGAAGGATTTTTCAGAGAAGACCATACCTTCTTCAAGGTCATTATTGGAGATTTTAATGCAAAAATTGGACCTAGGAGAACGTCTGAAGAGGGTCACATTGGGATCCACGGACTAGAATGGAATGAACAGGGTGAAAGGCTATCTGGATTTATCACGACGACCCAAACCATCCATGGTGAATCACAATTCCAAAAGCCTCACTCTCAACGATGGACGTGAGAGTCTCCCAATGGAGAGTACCATAGCGAAACAGACCACATCTTAGCAAATCGATGGTTTTGCCTGACCGATGTCGCTATTGTTCCAAAGTTCTACATGGATCAGAACATCGCCTCCTTCGCGCAACGTTCCGCTTTTCCCATAAAGAAGAGAAAGCCCGCTAGACTCAAACAACGAATTCTCAAAACTACCATAAAGCTGGAATGTATTCAAATCATTAGTCGGCTCTTAGGAAAATACAGTTGTTGACAACATCGACGAAGAGTACGACTGGCTCGTTGAATATCTTTACGATAGCGCTATGAAAGCCGCGAGTGATAAAGTTACGAAGAGACGCTTGTCCCCGCAGACACTCGAGCTGATAAGTCAAAGGTATCGCACGAGCTACAGGCAACCGAATCCTTACGTCCAAGCTTGTGAAACGCTACAGACAAGCGATAAAAGAATACCTCAAAGAGAGACGAGCAGCAGTCATGGCAGAAGCAGCAGAAGCTGAAAAGAGCATTCGCAAATACCAGCAAAACTTCACCAATTACAACAGCAAGATGATTGACTCCGACGACCTGACGGAACACTTACATGTTCCAGAAGGGCAATGGAGAAAATCATTTCGTAGTACTCGGATCTCTTCGATAGCCATGTCTTCTTACCGTCATATAAATCGAAAGAGGACGAATATGTCGTTCCACCGGTCCTCCCTTCCGAAATCCGACATGCTATGCCGTCGGTGAAGAACAGAACAACACCCGGTCTAGACAGGATTGGACCAAAACACCTGAAGAACCTGCCGCCACTCTCATCAACACCCTGGCACGGCCCTTCACTCGCTACCTGCCAGAATGCAAGGTCCCGATTCAATAGAAAACCACCAAACCGTGTTGTTGCTTGAAAAGGGAGACCTTTACGACATAGGCAATTATTGCCCTATCTGATTGCTGTCCGTTGTGTATAAACTCTTTACTCGAGTCATCCTAAACAGGATTGACAGAACACTGGACGAAGAACAGCCATGCGAACAAGCAGGGTTCCGAAACGGATTCAGTACCATAGACCACATTCACATGAATACATGACCCATTGAAATATCACGAGGGTACAGAACACCGCTCTGTCTCACTTTCATCGACTAGCAGAAAGCCTTTGATTCAGGGAAAACAGGCACGGTTATAGAGGCTCTGGAAACCAGGGCGTCCATACTCGGTACATAATGATCCTTCATGAGTTATATAAAGGAACACTTCGAAAATATTCTACAACAACATCACCATCGGCGCAAGAAGAGGAGTTCGGCAATACAATTTCGCCAGAATTATTCACTGCCACCCTCCAAAACGCAATGCGAACATTAGACTGGGACAACATGGGAGTGAAAATTGACGGTCGACAATCAAATAATCTTTGATTTGCTGATGATATCGTCCTCGTAACACTAAGTATCACTAAAGAGGAACGAATGTTGCCCATTTCGACAGCGCCTGTGGAATAATTGGTCTTCACCTGAATCTAACAAAACGATGCTCATGAGGAACGGGTGAATTTCGAGCGCCCCATTTACGCTCAACTAAACGAACATTTTTCAGTGCTCCAGTTACGTCTATCTAGGTCGTGAAATCAACATGATTAACGACCTAGCTTCAGAGTTGAGCAGGAGGAAACGAGGGGCTTGGGAACCTTCAAGAGCATCGAAGATGTAGTAATGAGAACGAAGCACATCCAAATCCGTGTCCACCTTTTCGAATCGGCGATAATCCCTCCTAGAAATCTGGCCGCTACGCAAGCAGCATGAAAGACCACTTGGCGTTATCGAACTCGCAGTGGATGGTCGATGCAGGGAGTATCCCGTATCTCGCAAATGAGAGAAAGGGAAGAAGTTGCGACCTACGTCAAAGATCGAAGATTAGAGACGCCGTACTGCACGCCAGGATATCGAAAATAGGGTGAGCCGGGCACGTGGTGTGCTTCATCGGCAACCGATGGACGAGAGCTGTTAACGAATGGATTCTTCGGGACATCAAGCGCTCTACAGGGAAGTCACCGCTACGTTGCTCCGATTTCTTCACGAAAGGTATAGAAGAAAGATGTGTTGCTCAGCGAATCATTAGAGTGGGGAGGACCCACTGGGCTATTCTTGCATGTGATAGGGTAAAATGGAAGTGTTGCTGGTACCTGCTCGAGTCACTCGACGGTCAACGGGAAGACAGCTGTTACAGGTGATTGTTACAGCGCTTTAGAAACGTACATTTGCTATTGAATTGAAAAACTAACTTTATGTTAAGAATCACCATTTTTCAAACTAACGATACTACCTCCGATGAAAAACTTTGTTTGGTGAAAAGACCATGTACGCAAACCAGTGCAAATCACACTGTGTACTCCGAGGAAAAAACGCCATCTTCGTTGCTACAACTCAGAGGAAAAGGTATCTGAAAAGTCAAGAATGCCATCGCAACAGCAAATTTCTCAGCTGTTAAATGACTACTTATACTCTAATGGAATTTCTGTGTTCGATGAGAAAATCAATAACAGTCGTTAGCTACAGGCTGTTATATACCTCATATAGGAAGGCGTATCACATCTCCATACCACTCACCTGTATCACCTGTCGTCTCGCCGATCGTCGAGCGACTCAAGCGGGAGCCAGCAGCACTTCCATTTTTCCTTATCACGTGCAAGAGTAGCCCAGTGCCCCCCTGCCCCCCTCGTTCTAGGGATTCGCTGAGTATCACATCGTTCCACGCCAGTAACCTAAAAAAACTTGACGCTATGCGCCATTTGCATAGAGCGGAAGAAATCCAATGAGTTGTATATGTTCGATTAATCGTTCATCAGCAGCAAGAAATTAGATAGGCGAAAGCAGCGACAAGGGAACGAAATATTGAACGATTTCGAGTGCAAGTGTCTAATTGGACAACTTCAGCTAGCTCTATAATGAACTAGAAACCGACTTTCCTTTGACTTTTGTTGGTTTATCAAGCCAGTTCAAAAAGTTGTTTAGAAAAAAAAACTAATTCATTCGGCTGGATGTGATTTGTACTCTTTAGTGCCGATTATTCCAAGTTGATGCTCTACAGTCGTTTGTCATTCTTGTGTCCATCGTTGTCGTTCGAGCCGGATCTTCTCGGAGGAACACTCCTTAGGTGAGATCCTCGTTCGGCAGTGCATCGTTTATACAGAATGGCTGTTGATGCTTAACATCGTTCGGTGATGATAGTTGTTTTCAATGGACAACATACCCTGCAAAAGTCGCTGCACGGATCCTTAGAGAACTGAGTTTTTTGCATTGTAACTGTAGAACAAACTTTGTTCTATTTTTCTGTAGACTTAGGCTTTTCATTTTTATTCTATACTGCCAATCAAACCCACTACGGGGCCAAAGCCCACGCCCAATAAGCCTATGCACGAAAGGCATATGAGCTTGTGAAGGAAATCTTGGAGTACTGAGATCATACAATTTATTTTAGGTTTTTTTCAGGAGGCCTAGCCCTCAGCGGGCAAAATAATGGGTCTCATAATAATGGACCAAAAAAACGAAGTATTTGGCTACTGTGGAACATTGAGAAGCTGTGGCTGTATGATGATGTGCGCATTCAGAAAGCGAGGTATTAGTTGGAGCACATCGGTCAAAATCCACATGTGAAGACCTCAGGGTGGCTGCTTCTAGGATTGCAAGAACATTTGACTCCAACAGTATTTTGCGGTGTTCATTAAGAAGACAAAATCCTCGAGCAGCGTTCAAAGCCAAACGCTAAATGTTCGAAGACTTTTGCGTCGTTAAATGCGAAGAAATGATCGAATGTTATACGTATTGGAATCCATAGAGTAAAATGTCGTAATGGCTCATAGAAATTATCTGTGGAAAAATAGATGTGTTCATTATTAAAAATGTTGGGTCCATAAGCCGACTTTTGGATGGGACATTCATCTGTCTGCTGCGAGGATACTGAATGAACTGCTTGTATGATACTCCTCCACATGGACATGCTTTCAAGAGACCGCTACAAGTCATTTTTAGACATAGACTTTGAAGTCTTCATCTTCTTTAGAGCGTCGATGATTCAACTTGATCGTCCATAGTCGCTCGTTCTCACTATGTTGATGTTCGTAATTGCAACCAGATAGATGACGTAGAGTGATGAACCATGACCTAAGAGATTGAGATGTTAATATAATTAATTCCAACTGACATTTTCATCCGGAAAACGATTATTATGTGAAAGGCAGTACAATCACCACTTTACGCAGGAACATTGGAAGAAACCATGCCGAGAAATTTCATTCTACGCCTTTATTACGTAGATAGATCAGATAAGCCTGACGTTCCGTGGAAAGAAGTAGACACATTGAACATTGAAAGCTACCACTTTGAAATACACATAAAACTGCTTGAAAGCTTGCGCGTTATTATT
Source organism: Parelaphostrongylus tenuis (assembly GCA_019055375.1). NCBI lineage: Eukaryota > Metazoa > Nematoda > Chromadorea > Rhabditida > Metastrongylidae > Parelaphostrongylus > Parelaphostrongylus tenuis. The sequence goes on from JAHQIW010004967.1 coordinate 137,952, forward strand.
GGTTCATCACAAGAAACGACAGTTATTCGGCGACAGCTTAACAACGCCACTGATTAATCAGAGATGCATGTCATATTACACAGCAGTGATAAGAGTGATTAGTTCAAAGCTTGCTCCAACACCAAATCTCAGCAAAAATATGGAACTTGAAGTTTTGCTCAAAGGCACAACGTACTGCAAATGAGCACTTGAATCTGATATGATAACTTGACTGTAGTGGTAAGTGATTGCTAGGAAGGCTGGCATTGATTGATTTCGAACCGTTTACAATTACTGATGCGCTACGGTTCTCGTCGATTCTTTGCATTCAATACAGAATTTATCGGATACAAACTAACATAGAACACCCCGAATCAAATAAGATCTACTCCACACTTGTTGAGATCCAGACAAGCCATGGAATCAGTGTGAGAAGGGTGGAGTAATAAGAAGGGAAGCATGGCTGAAGAGAAGATTTGATAATGCCTCTGCGTCCTGTGACGCCCTTTTTGAATTTCGTGGCAATCAATTGCCTGCTCTGTACTGTCAGAGTAAGACGTAAACTATTGCTATGAAGAGTGTACTTGAATATAAGTCAAGCGTGACAGAAAGAAAACATCGAGAGGCACAACTTCTTTTTAGTTCACAAAGGCAAAACGCTATGTAGCTAGAATGCGGTAATCGCATAAAATTAGTTGTCAAAGTCTATGTATGCAGAATGTAGGATTTTAAGGCCAAAAAGTCTTCTGCATCGTGAGTATCGGCGTATAATCATCATCATAGTCACTTATTTTCGGGTTCATTAGATAGATATTAATGAACAGACTATATTATATAAATAAAAATATGGAAGAGCAATAGAAATTCTAACATGTTCTTTCATTGGTTTGCAAATTGTAGTTCTAGGGATATGACCCAACACTTACTGAGTAGTAAAATTAGACTGCACGATATATTGTCTGTTTACTAATTCGACTAAATTCAATCCAGCGCTACCTTGAATCTGTCAGTAATGTTTAAAATACATTATACGTTTTTGGTGTTACACTTTGATAAAGTACATTAATGATGAATTCTTCTTTACTCGCGTAATCACACAGATGTTCTACTTATTTTCACTGCTGTAAGAAATTGAACTGCTACTAGAGTTCGTTTCCAAGCTTTCATCTATCGACCTGTCGGATTTTCGTGATCATAGGATTTCATGGGAAAACGTGAAGTAGGTAGAATATGATAAAGCGGTAGAAACAAGATGAAGTGTAATCTTTTCAGATGGCCATTCTCATTGAAAAACAGAGCGCACTTTGTAGTAGAAGTATTTTATCAGATGCTGAAAATGCACAGAGGAAGGACCCACCTCAGATGCTTGATGAATGTTCGCGTTTTTGTTTCTCGATCTAGATGAATTGTGCTCACTATATTCTAGAGGAACGCTTTCGCGGCAGCGAATTATGAGGACGACAATATGATGAACTCGCGTTCAGGTCCAAGCAACGCGGTCTCCGTTGCCACTAATTTGGTTTGTTGGTTGATCGATGAGTGTTGCCGCTGACGGCTACTGACGTTGACGTCTCGCATGAATATTAGTATCATTAAAGAGGATATTAACACAGCCTAAAATATATACATAAGTACAATTATACTACAATAAGAACACAAAATTGGCATCGGCGCCTAACTGTGTAATCACGACAGTACTGTGACATGAGATGCGAACTGAAAAGATGAATCGATACAATTGGGGATTGATGAGTGAACGAAGTGAGCTGATAGACTGCGGGGCTTGACTAGGTGGCGGACCTCAGGATGCAGTTTTGCTTGCCCCCAGCAAGACCTAGACACCAAGGGTGGGAATCAGTGGGTGATTTAAATATGTCGGAAAGCTTCTCGAGGACTAATACATAGACTCAAACCCATCCCCGGTGACGGGCCAAGCGGAACCAAAAGACTTGGACCATCGCCGTAGTCGTAAGCCCTGCTTACAATGATATGAACTTCATTAGCACCTGGTATAATGAAGATATAAAGAATGACTAAAGATGAACTACTTAAACATCATTATTTCGCATATTGAAATTTGAGCTGTGGTTTTGAGAAAACACTTGAAAGGAAAGGAATAAAAAGCAGTTAAGACAAGTAAAGAGTTAGAACGGTATTGTTGACGCTCATACGCTTGACGATTATTCTGCTCACGATCAAAGAATTGGAACGACTGCACATGAGGACGATGTTAGGATAACGTACACGTTGATAAAACTGGAAACAAATCTTATCGTTTTGCTGAGAATTTTTATAAGAGCTCCAAAAAGGCATAAATCATTAAGCTGACTAGCATCATCTGCTTCGAAAAAAAATCGATATCGCTCCTTGATGGGCAGATTCAAGATAGACAGTAATAGCATTTGCTGATTACAATAGATCTGAAGTAAACTTCGCTTTCACTCTGAATCATGAATACACTAATAGTGCAAAGAAGTTTTCTAAGCTGCTCAACATCAGACACAATTCTTAGTGATGGAGTACAGTGTAAGACATCTTGTAAGACAGCAAACTTGTAGAAATACCCACATTTCCTTTTATTGTCAAATCCTCCTTTAATGTATGTAAGTTGTGAAGTGATGAGAGTGAAAGCGCTGAGTAGAATAGAAGGGGCCAAGTTGGCTTCCTTGATCGCCATTTCCCGCGTCCGCCAGTTCGCGCCTGAGAACCAAAAGAGTTTGAAAAAAAAAGAGAATATAGTCATATTTTAGATGTAGCTCAACATAAATCTCCAGAATCGAGCTATCACTTAGTAGTGACTGATACTCGAGAATGTCGAATCTTACCGGAATGGAAGTGTCTATTATTTCGGGTGCTTTTGATGACATGCAACCGAAGCATTGTTTGCACAGGCAAGGAACTCAAAACAACTCATCAATACTGGATCTGTAAATCAATACAGTTCTTCTTTTTCATCAAAGTCAATAGTGAAGTAGTATACATCCTGGTTGCATAAACATGTCATTTGGTGTATATTTTCTACACTTTTTATTTTCCAAAGCACTAGATGAGATAGACTGTGCAATAGTTTCAGATGAACAGTTATAGCAGAGTGCTCATGAACACTTAGCTTGTTAAAGGAAGAAAAAATCCTGCTAAGGAAAAGAGTGGAAGTTGGAATCACCACTGAGGAGTAATACGGAAGTAGAAGAGTGACACCTTACCAAAATACTTTTCCGCGGCAATCCGAGCATCACAGCATTTAGTTAGTTGCAGTCGTCGTCATCGTCCGCTTTCATCTTAGAGCCTATGCAAATTCGTTCTCAACTGTTAGAGAAAGAAAAAAACACATGATAATGTCGAAGCGATTAGAATGTTGTCAGTGATAATGTAAAGTAGTATAGGCACCAAATAAGCAATATTTGAAAAATAATCCTTTGCGAATGGTAGACTTTAAGTGGCGTATTAACAGTGGAGAATGTTTCACAATGCTAGAATACCATCGCCTTTCATTTAATGGCGAAAAAACCCGAAGGTTAGCGATAACGACTAGTGAGAAACGCTACACAATTCCAGTAGAGTTTTAAGAACATAACACATAAGGCACGTGAAAGACCTCTAATTGGGAGCACTCGAAGTGTGGTGATAACTGTGATGAAAATTCTACAAATATGGATTTGGTGAGAAAAGAACATCGATGAAAGTTTTCCAGGTGAAGTTTGCAAGCATAGACAGAGTGACGCAATTGAAACGTGGTAAAAGTGCTTTAGATTTTACAAGTTGGGCGCGTAAAAAAAATGATTATTGCAAAGATGTGCAAGGGATCTGTTCATCAAGTTGGTATTTTTTGTGCCATCACATCCTTCCACTACCTCATTTGTAGTTTTTAAACAAAATACTAATCTGAAACATTATTTTATAACTCTTGTAGCATGCGAGTTCATAAGGTGTCCTATAGAATGGTTGTTGTTTCAGATTCAGATTTGTGTTTTTCATGAGAACGGCGGAGGTAACTCGGCAAACATATATTTGCGTTACAAAAGCTCGTGCCATCGTTCCAGATCAGCATTCATTCCCCAACATGAACGGGCGCTACCCATTTGTAGTGCGTGATGTGAGGTCGCTCTGACCGAAAACGCATCAACGGAATCACACAGTCGTCAGAAGCGTTAATACACAAGTTTGGCGGAAATAATGAAATAATATGCTAGTATGAAATAATGTGCTTTTTCTCTGTAAGTCAAACACGAGACTGCTATGATACAATTCATTCGGACAGCCGATGAACTGGCAGTTTCGCTTTCTTCAGAATCGAAAAGATCACGTTGTTCACAGGCCTAGTCAGCCAAACATTTTTATTACTTTCTTCAACAAAAAGCCTCTAATCTAGATTTAAAATCGTTAAAGTGCAAATGCAACTTTTTGACATGCTCACCGTTTTTCATGAATCTTTCACCAAGTTACCCATGTGGGAACCCACCGTGCAGGGTTTATATGAACTGTAAATGCATCTCTCACATTAAAATAACAATCTGTATACTGTGTCATAGCACTCATGATGACAAGGTATTCATTCCCTGCGATTTATGCCCGGATTCGTGGAACTTATCCAAAATGCTTATAGGATTTTAAGCGCTAAAGTTTTCAGTTGCTGTGTGAGGGTGGTGACTCAGTTCAAAATCTTCCTCATATGTGCCTGTGCCTTATATAGCATAACTGGGTAGTTAGTTCAAGCTTGCAGACTAGATATTCTTCTAAATAAGCACAGAGAAGCCTATCCATTTCGCCAGTGTATTTGCCGCTGTACCCTTCGCAAGAGATTAAGCAAACTGCACCCAGACTCATGCAATCACCGACTTTATCGTTAGGGCATTTCATGCACTTTCTTGTTGTGCATGCGATCACACATGCTGTTGTGATTTAGCTGGAGATCAAGACTACTCAGTAACAATCAATTACTCAATAGTGTTAGGTGCCAACTAGTTCGCAGTCGCTTATATGACTTCTATGTACAGCACAAGAGTGCGCAATATTCCCTAACGGACAAAACGGTGAACGCATGAGTGCGAGTGCAGTTTACCTAATCTCTTACAAAATGAGCAGCTGAGAATATCTCCGTGAAAAGGACAGGCTAATCTGTGCCGGTGGGCAAAACACTTATACGTCAAAGCTAAGACACCATCAATTATTCCGCTAAGCGCGTATGGGACACATATACGTAACGCGAGAGACCTTGATGTAAAACAACCATCCCTGCACAGAGCGTTAAATCTCATGGCAAAAATTCTCGAAGTATTTTCGATCTATAGTGAAATCCAAAGGCAAAAATGAATGTTTTCTCATCTCTCGTAATTTGTACTACATCTCTGACCGATTTTCGTGGATCTGAGACCCTTTCATGCAAGACTGGATGCGGCTGGCCCACAGATTTCTGATAGACAGCAAAACAGCAAACGGTGAGTTCACTACTATGTGATTTAACATTTACGTATTAAGTTCATCTGTTTGTTTTGCTGAATAGATTGCACGCCAACCTCACTATTCCAGATTTTACAGAAGGCGCAACAGCCAAAACGGAAGACATTGCAGCTGTCTACTATTCACTGAGGAGAGCGTCTGTAAACAGTCTCGCGTCCGCTGGATAAAATTACGGGATACACTTTAACAGCATATTTGAAGCCTTTTATGATGCTTGTTTTATACTTATAAAGTGTTAGACACGAGTTTCGGCCTTCCAGCCTCATCAGTAGTACGATGCCTTTCGCTTGAGCAATTTTTTGCCGGTTCTATGCGGATATAAAATATAATCAAATTTGCCAGCCCTTGCAATAGTCTGTAAATCACTGCAATGTCAGGTAATTTTCCCTTTGACACGAGTGCGATTCAAGTTGTTTGTCGTCAATTCTTTATATGTAGGAATTATGCTCTCCTGCAAGAGATTGGCTCAAACGAAAGGCACCGTGCTGTTGACGGGGCTGGAAGGCCGAAAACGTGTCTGACACTTTATAAGTGCCGAAACAAAGCTCATTAAAGGCTCAAAATAGCTGTCAGTATGCACTGTTTTTGAGCGAGGTCTCCAAAACCAGTCGAATCAGGAATTATGGGATATGTTTAATATTATTTAGTATACGTTGCCATGTTTCAAAATACAAATATCATGCTGTCAGCATTTTGAATGGTTTTGATGCCTACATTGCTTATATTTTGGCACTTTCTATATTCGCATATTTAAATAGTATACATGAATAGCCATATCAATGGAAATCAAATAATGGTTAGGTGTTTATTTGCCAAAGTACTAAGAGAAATAGCAAAACAGTTCGCTGGCTGATGTTTCGGCAATTTCGTCTTCTACAGAGATTGGATGTACACTGTATCACACTAGTCGTATGAGTGAGTAAAAACTCGCTGCCTTGGGTTCCGCCCTATAGGTCAAGTTAAAATATCAAAAATACCTCACGAGTTTTGCTCTTTGATGTTTTTGACTCCTGCGCCAATCGTGATAGTCACTTCAAAATCACTATCGATATGCGTTCGTGCTCTATGTGTACCTAGAGGAGTAGTTCGTCAAATTCAGTCTCCTATCCAAATTTTCTTTCACGCGAACACAAGGACTCTGCCCGTTTCGCCAGCGCTTTCATCGTCAATGCCTTACATTACATTAGTTAGAATCACACAAACTCATACAAACTTCCTCTTCCTTTAGGATTGATTTTAGATTTTTCTGAGTTGCATAAACAATCGTAGAGATGACGGACTAGCTGACAACGCAGTGTTAGATGATTATTCGATAACCATCACCAAGCTTTCCATTCCAGCTTCTTTCTACGCAAGTCTTAATAACGCAACAGACTTCACTTAGTAAAAAGGGCAGTTGGAAAGATATTTTATCTTGGTGTGAATTGTTGTTCTGAGCTTGACTCTACCAACTGAATTAACCCATAGCTTTCATGAGGTCTAACATGAATTTGTGAAGCACACACGCGTATTGCCTTCCAGCCTCATCAGTAATATGGCAGCTTTCGGTTCAATCAGTTTGAAAGGTTTTAAAATATGCTGTCACCTGTATCACCTGTCGTCCCGCTGATCGTCGAGTGACTTGGGGAGGCACCAGCAACACTTCCATTTTTCCCTGTCGCGTGTAAGAGTAGCCCAGTGGGTCCTCCTTGCTCTAGGGATTCGCTGAGCATCATATCTTTCGTCTATAGTTTCGTGAAGAAATCGGACCAACGGATCGGTGGTCTTCCTGTAGAGCGTTTGAAGTCCCGAGGAGTCCAGTCGCTAAAGGTTTCCATCGGTCGTCGTTAAAGCGCATCACGTGTCCGGTTCAGCTTATTTTCAATATAATATCGTGCAGAACGGCGTGTTTGATTTTCGATCGCTGACATAGGTCGGAACTTCGGATCCTTTCTCTCATTTGCGAGGTACGGGGCACTCCTAGCATCGACCTTTCGACTGCGCGTTCGATAACGCCAAGTGATCTTTCTTTCTGCTTACGTAGCGACCAGATTTCTGCTGCATACGTTAGGGCAGGAATAATTGTCGAGTCGAAAAGGTGGGCACGGAGTCGGATGTTCTTTGTCCTCTTCACTACATCTTCGATGCTCTTAAACGTTCCCCAAGCCGCTCGTTTCCTCCTGCTCAACTCTGGGGCTAGGTCGTTCATCATGTTGATTTCACGACCTAGATAGACGTAACTGGAGCATCGGAAATTGTCGTTCCGTTGAGCGTGAATGGGGCATTAGAAACCCATCCGTTCCTCATGAACATTGTTTTCGTTAGATTCAGTTGAAGACCGATCTTTCCACAGGCGTTATCGAAATCAGTCAACATTCGTTCCGCTTGGCTGATGTTTGGTGTTATGAGAAAGATATCGTCAGCAAAGCGAAGATGATTTGATCGTCGACCGTCAATTTTCACTCCCATATCGTCCCATTCTAATGTTCGCATGACGTTCTGTAGGGTGTCAGTGAATAGTTTTGGCGAAACTGTATCGCCTTGTCGAACCCCTCTTCTTACGCCGATGGTGATGTTGTTGCAGAATGGAGATATTTCGGCAGTGAATTCTTTATAAAGCTCCCGAAGGATCATTATGTACCAAGTAATGACGCCCTGGTTTCGACAGCCTCTGTAACCGCTTCTGTTTCCACTGAGTCAAAGGCTTTCTTCAGGTCGATGAAAGTCAGACAGTGTGGTTGCTTGTCTCTCGTGAAACTCAGTGAGTCTTGTAATTGTGTGGATATGGTCTATGAAACTAAATCCTTTTCGGAACGCTGCTTGTTGCCTGGCTGTCCTTCGTCCAGTGTTATGTCAATCCTGTTTAGGATGACTCGAGTAAAGAGTTTACGGACCACGGACAGCAAGCAGATTGGGCAATAAATGCCTATCTGTGAAGGTCTCCGCTTTTGAACAACAATACTGTCTTGTTGGCTTTCCATTAAATAGGGACCTTGCTTTACGACAGGTAGCGATTGAAGAGCCGAGAAAGGGTGTTGATGAGAACTGGCGGCAGGATCTTCAGATGTTCTAATCTAGCCCTCTGTGGACCGGGTGTTGTTCTGTTCTTCACGGACGATAGAGCATGTCGGATTTCGGATGGGAGAACCGGTGGAACGACATATCCATAATCCTTCAATTTATATGACAGTAAGAGGACATCACCTGTATCACCTGTATCACCTGTCGTCCCGTTGATCGTCGAGTGACTCGAGCGGGTACCAGCAACTCTTCCATTTTTCCCTATCGCGTGCAAGAGTAGCCCAGTGGGTCCTCCTTGCTCTAGGAATTCGCTGAGCATCATATCTTTCTTCCATCGCTTTCGTGAAGAAATCGGACCAAGGGGTCAGTGGTCTTCCTTTAGAGCGCTTGACGTCCCGAGGAATCCAGTCGGTAACGGCTCTCGTCCATCGGTTGTCGTTGAAGCGCATCACGTGTCCGGCCCACCTTATTTTCGATATCCTGGCGTGTAGAACGGCGTCTCTGATTTTCGATCGTTGACGTAGGTCGGAAGTTCGGATCCTTTGTCTCATTTGCGAAATACGAGATACTCCTAGCATCGACCTTTCGACTGCGCGTTCGATAACGGCAAGTGATCTTTCATCCTGCTTACGTAGCGACCAGGTTTCTGCTGCATACGTTAGGGCAGGGATAATTGTCGAGTCGAAAAGGTGGGCACGGAGTCGGATGTTCTTTGTCCTCTTCACTACATTTTCGATGCTCTTAAACGTTCCCCAAGCCGCTCGTTTCCTCCTGCTCAACTCTGGGGCTAGGTCGTTCATCATGTTGATTTCACGACCTAGATAGATGTAACTGGAGCATTCGGAAATTGTCGTTCCGTTGAGCGTGAATGGGGCATTAGAAACCCATCCGTTCCTCATGAACCTCTTTGAGGGATCCCGCCCGGTTAGTCGCGAGGGCACGTGGCGCGTCTTCAGGTGGTGGATAGGGGAATAAAACGCGAACCAAAAGCGACCGTGTGCTTCCCAGAGACGCAGGTGGACTCAGGGGACGAGCTCCCTGCTTCTGCAGTGCCGACTTGACAAAACTCTATTTCTACGAGTCAAGTCGGCCAAAAGCCTGCAATCAAGCGGCTGGGAAGTACATGGGAGGCGGTTAGGAGTCGCCACCAACAAATAAGCTCCTCCCGCTCCTCCGAGAGAGACTGGCAAGCTACTCGTGAGTACCCAGCCCCACGTTTAGAGCCTGGTAAGCTACACGTCGGGTATCAAAAATGCCAAAAACAGTAACAAATATGGGCCTCATTCCCTCATGAAGAGGACATAGCCAGCGAAAATATCCGAGTAGTAATGGTGGATGATTTTCTCCATTGCCCTTTTGGAAGCTGTAAGTGACCAGTCAGGGTATCGGAGTGTAATCATCTTGGTCTTATCTTTGGAGAAGCTTCGCTGGGCTTTGCGAACGCTCTTCGCAGCTTCTGAAGCTTTTGCCATAACTGCTGCTCTTCTCTCTTTGAGGTCCTTTTAATCGATTCTCTGCAGCGTTTCGAAAGTTCGGACGTGAGGTTTCGGTTGCCTGTAGCTCGTCCGATTCCACATTGACGTATCAGCTTGAGTGTCTGCGGAGACAAGCGTCTCGTTGTGACCTTAGGACTCTCGGCTTTCATAGCTCTAACGTGAAGATATTCAACGAGCCTATCGTAGTCTTCATCGATGTTGTCGGCAACTGTATCTTCGCAAAATTGACTAATGATTCGAGTACATTTCAGTTTATGGTAGTTATTGGGCTTCGTTGTTTGAATTTAGCGGTTTCTCTCCTCTCCGTGAAAAACAACGTTGAGCGAAGGAGGCGATGGTCTGATCCCGTGTAGAACCTAGGAACAACAGCGAAATCGGTCAGGCAAAACCTTCGATTTACTAAGATGTGGTCTATTTCTTTATGGTACTCCTCACTGGAGGACTCCCACGTCCATCGCTGAGAGTGAGGCTTTTGGAATTGTGAGTCACCACGGATGGTTTGGATCGTCATGATAATCCTCTCACTCAGGTATCCTCTCACTCTGTTCATTCATTGTAGTCTGTGGGTCTCAATGCAACATTTTTCAGACTTTCTTCTAGGTCCAATTTTTGCATTAGAATCTCCGACAATGACCTTGAAGAATGTATGATCTTTTCTGAAGAATTTTTAAAGGTCCCTTTAGAACGCTCCAACTTCGCCTTCGTCATAGCTTGATGTTGGTGCGCAAAGGAACGAATATGGTCAAGGCCGGCATAGAGCCACATCGTTTCAACCGTAATCGTCCAATAAGGGTTGTTAGTTGTTCAAACGAATCGATGTTCACGGTCAAATTCGACTTGACGAGGACGCCAACGCCGCCGACATCTCTGCTATCGCATGTTCCGAGGAACAGTTCTTCTTCGGCGTCATAAACAGCGTGAAAAGGATGGCGCCTTCTCGTCTCAGCCAGGCCAATGATATCGAACCTTAATCTTCTTGCTTGAAGCAATAGATCTTCTACAGCGGATTCGTGAGCAAGGGTTCTTGCATTGTAGGTAAAGATCGTCATTTTAGTCCTTTTCGATCTTGGCAGCCTAGTTTTTGCCTGAGATTTGAGCAGCCTTTCCGTACTTGTCCTACCTGGCGCTGCCGTATCAGTTGCTTTTTCGGGGTCAGGGAAATGATGTCCATATTTGTTATTGTTTTTGACATTTTGATACCAATCGTGCAGATTTCCAGGTTCTAAACGTGGGGGCTGGGTACTCACGAGTAGGTTGCCAGTCTCTCTCGGAGGAGCAGGAGGAGCTTATTTGTTGGAGACGACTCCTATCCGCCTCCCATGTACTTCCCAGCCGCTTGATCGGAAGCTTTTGGGCGACTTAACTCGTAGAAATAGAGTTTTTATCAAGTCGGAGCTGCAGAAGCAGAGAGCTTACCCCTGAATCCACCTGCGTCTCTTTGAAGCACACGGTCGCTTTTGGTTCGCGTTTTTTCCCCTATCCACCACCTGAGAACGCGTCACGTGCCCTTGCGACTGACCGGGTGGGATCCCTTAAGAAGGGGAGTCCGTGGTCAAAGAAGGAGGTTCGTGGTATATGCTGTCAGGATGTGCTAATTCTGGGCAAGATCTTATTATGGTCGGTTGAAAGCGTTGACAGATAATTCATGGCTATTTTACGCGCGAATCTAAGCGATTCTTTTCCTTCCTCTTGTCCTGTGCACAATGTTTAGCTATTCGGTGCCTGTTCGTGAAAAGTGTTTATTTCGTGCGTGATGGATGAGAGGAAAGGCTGTGTACTAGTATCTGTTTTCTGTCTGGTTCTTGATACCATTGTGCTGAAGCCGCTTTCTGAAAGTATTATTTGGATGCTTAAGATAGGGAGCAGTTCCCATTTGTACTTGCTATCCAAATTACTGCCCATTCAGCGCTTCGGAACAGTTCTCCATTTTCTTTTGTGTATTATACCCAACGAAAAAATTGCCTATACATCGACATTGGAGTAGGGGCTAGTGAGCAAGTGATGCTTCCACTTGATTCACATAGGAGATGGTAAGGCTTCGTATTAGATACTGACCAACACTTGACTGTATAATTTGCTTGAAATATTTTCTAGACCACACAAAAATAGAACACCAAGGCAGTGCTTCGAGAGATTTATTAGTTGTGCAACTGTCAAAAGATGCATATCAATAGATCCTTTCAATATTATTTGAGCCAACTTGTCATGTGGTTTGGTAAGGGTTCTTGTACAGCCCGATACACGTGTTTCGTCCTTACAGACTCGCCATCAGGGCAGAACCCGTCGTCTTTCGATCTTTTTATAGTCTGTTCTCTTGGGAGCCTTACACTCCTTATAGAAAGTCATCGAGGACAAACGTTTTACACTCTATGTCAAGTAAACTTTTCACCTAACACAGAGTGTTGCGCACTCGAATGCTCTTTGGTTAGTATTTTTATCATAATTAAACCTTTATTTTGAGTGCTTTGTTTAGACCACGCTCAAATTTCAATAGATCCTTTCATTATTATTTGAGCCAACTTGTCATGTGGTCTGGTAAGGGGTGAGATCTTATGAAGGGGGTGGGGGGTGGAAGGATAATAGTGAAAGGATCCATTGAAATTTGAGCGTAGTCTAAACAAAGCACTCGAAATAAAGGTATAATTATGATGCGTATCAATTTTTTATTCCCGTTCTTACGAACAGTTTGAGAATGTCTTGCATTGCAGAGTCGTTTGCGAAGTTATCATAAAGTAAGTTACTTTAATTAATTCCTTTACATTAGAATTATTTGGTTATTCGCACTGTAGGTGATCTAATGAGATTTTGATGTTGAGTAAAAGGGCCGATAATCTAAGTACAAGAGTGTGGATGAGGTTTAGTAGCCACGTTATTTTATCTATTGATTTCCCTATAAAACTGATAATAGGTCTAACCTCGATTGTTGGAAGATTACTTGACGGAAGATTGTTAGGAGATGTTAGCTTACGTGTTCTAGTAAGTAATAATGAGACCCGACAAATTTTATTGTGATCTTTGAGTGAAGTAATAACTTAAGACTATAGACTAGGCCTTCCATGTCACTAATAAATATTCGAATACTTTGATTTTATGCTCTCTGACTAGATGTAAATCAATTTCTATTCATGTGTAGAAATAAAGACTACTGTTCTGTTTCGATAGCTATTACTACCCGAAAAATTTTGTCCGAGAATTACAGAGAAACAGAGTCAATCGCCATTTGGTTGTTTCTTCAAAGGAAGCTCATGAGAAGGGGATTGGTGGTTATGGCTCTTTTTGCCGTTCATCACTTAACCTCTCTAGCTCAGCCTTATGGCGCAGTGATTTCTAGCTTATGCAAACCGCGTGCGATCCTGCGCATGATTAATTTAGAAAAGAATTCACTAGTCGCAAAACTTAACCCAAAAGAAAACCTATTCAAAGATGCAACATATTTTTGAACTCTCTGGGATTTGCGCCAATTAGTGCTTAACAATATTTTAGAGAAAAAAAGGTTTGCTGAACGAAACATAAGCGTGATCAAAAATGCGCAACGCGTGTGAGCTCTAGAAAGGCGATTTCAAGAGAGTACACATTTAGAGTTTCACGACATGTAATCTTTCAACTGATTAGTGACATTCTAATGGAAAGTTCTTCTCCAGCAAACATTTCCCCTTCAAAGATTCTCTGGATAGCAGAAAGGAAACGTACATCTTCTGTCGCATTGAAACAATTTTCTCTCTCCATAGTAATACGGCCATTACATGTGGAAATATCTTGCTATACTTGTAAGAGGAATGATAAGAGGACATGGCCAGCGAAGAGATCCGAGAAGTGGTCGTGGACGATTTTCTTCACTGCTAGAAGCTGTAAGTGTCCCGTCAGGGTGTCGTAGAGCAACGATCTTGGATTTGTAGATGGCGAAGCTTTGCTGGGTTTTGCGATTGCTCCTCGCAGCTTCTGCAGTAACTGCTGTTGCTCTCTCATTAAGGTCTTCTTTTATCGCTCCTCTGCAGCATTCCGCAAGTGCGGACGTATGCTTCTGATTGCCTATAGCTCATGCGAATCCACGTTGACGTATGATCTCAAGTGTCGGCGAAGACAAGCGTCTTTAGTGACTTTAGGACTCTCTTTAAGAATTTAAGGAAGAAAGTATGATTAATTTTGGGTGAATATATGTGAAAAGGCAGACATTTGTTCAACAACCGTTTAAATTCTAAGCTTTCCATGAGGTGATTATTAATATATGTATGAAAACTTAGCTGTTTACATGGCGCGAGGTGGGTGAAAGACGCTGGTGTTGTCGTTGTTATTGTTGATCGTAGATCGCTGTACGAATAGCTGGCTGACGTTTTGGCCACACCGCCTCTTCTAGAGAAACCTCGCTGAATCACTCTTTCGAAACGAAGCCTTTTTCGTTGCTTTCTTGGATTATTAGTTATCATTCGATAAACTGAGATCTTGAAAATTTCGATGCCTTTATTGATTATTGTGAGATCTTGCTAATCCCGTGTAGAAGCATCGTGTAGAAGCAAGCATGAGCTTATATTTCACCTGTAGTATGCAATTTTCTTTGTGCTACAGTTTGACAATAGCTTATCAACGAAATTCTGGTCATTCAATAGCTTGAAAAATAATTTTTGAAAAAGGGTGAGTTTCCAGATAGTCTTGATACAGCGAAAAAAATAATACGCTTTGCATTCAGGTATAGTCGCACTAAAAATTTACGAACGAGTAGAGGAAATCATAATGTATCAAATTCGAAAAATTTTGAAAGTTTTTCTGAGAAGGATGGAAAATTTAGAGGTAATTAACGAGGAAAGACCAGTCTGTCAATCGGCAACATTAACGATTTTAGGGTCACCTTAAAAGTCGTGATTTTCGTTATTTAATTGGGAGTTTTCACTGAACTTTGGAAAACTTTGCAGGTCTTTGATATCAGGGTTGTAGAAGAAACTTTGTTCTGTAGTTCGGTCTCGGAAAATAAGCGCAGTGTTGAACTCTCCTCAACTTACGCTATCGAATGGCTACGTATATTTCAAGCAAAGAGTCCCGCCCAGCGAGAAATACTGTTGTTTAAAATACAAAAATTTTTTTGCTACGGAGCTGTAAAAAGTGCTTTGAGGTTTGAGCTATCAAACGATGACTAGTAGTCTGAAGAAGGAGTTTTGATCATCGAAATATAAGCGTGATAATGATAATAAGAGGGAGCGCTTGCGAAACATATTTTATTATGAATGCTACAGCGCCGTTATGAAAGCTTTTTCAATAAAAGAACATGCTATTCAGTAGCCCAAAATTTAAGCTTTCATATGACTGCTATTACTCTCATGAAAACTTATTGTCTAGCGAAAGGCATTGTCAATAAATACTGATGCCGTCATATCAAGTCCGACTTTCAATGAATCTTAGAATGGTTACTCAAAATCATCATACTAATATCCTTTAGAAACAACTTACGCGGGTTATTGTTCCTCCTTCAGAATTCAGTAGCTTACATTTCGGCATTCTCACCTTCTTTATAGAGCCCACAAGACGTGCTACACCAGATCATATCCAATCATTTGATGTGGTCTTTCCCTTATTTTGTGAAAATTTATGAAGTTCAACCTGCAGCTAACTGCCTATACAAGAAACTATTAGTTACTGTTACATACTGTGGATAATGAGCCTCACTCTAGCACTAGAAAACAAGTCTGATAAGATTACATTTTTGGACTTTTCAAATTATTCCAAAAGAACTCAGGAGCTTTCCGGGTCAGTGTCCTTTACTCGCTCTTCAAGATTTCTGATATCACCTTAGGTTTTCACCATCATATCTTTTTGCTTCATTTGGATAGAGAGAAATTTCCATGAAGTATAGGAGAAAGCGCACATGAAATGACTAAACGAAAAGGCACCGCGCATCTGACGAGGCTGGCAAGCCGAAAGCATTCGAAACGATTGATACAAAAAGGAATGAATCGAATGAGTGAATCTGGTTTGATATAGCAGGTCTTCTAGGGTCTGAGGAAGGGGAACGTCGAAACGTATGTCACCGAGTCATCAAGCAGAACTAGTAACCTAACACAGTTTCAAAACAAGAAAGGACAGTAAGTACGCTAGCTTTATCAAACGGATCTGCTTATTAATGAAAGTTCCTAAAATTCTACCGATATGCACATGTCAAACAGAAGTGCTCCTCAATCATCCAATCAGGACATAATTCCAAAACGAATAGACAGTTGTGTTGCTTTCCGATGTTTTAAAGACCATACTAATAATTCACTTTATAGAGTTTTGATCGAAAATCTACCCGCTATCGTTACTAAGCGAAAATTCGCAGCTATTTCAATGGAATTTATATTGCCATATGTGTACCGGTCCTTATTATCGAAACCGCCCAAATTTTATCTATCCCTTCCATCATTAGTTCAGAATTTTTGTGAGAACAACTCACGCCCGAAAGAAGCAAATCTTCAGCTTTATCAACTACGGTCAAGGCCGTCGCCTTCAGTGCATTGAATTCTATGGTCGCCTCATGGTGGCTGGGAAGATCCCTAGGTACGGAACTGCGAAGTGTAACAGGGTATATCAATCGCAGGGCCTCTCAATCTAGAAGGAATTCCGTCGTTCTCACCCAGAAAGCCCAGCTAAGAGTAAACCGTACCAGAAGCTACTTTCGTCTTGGTAGCTGCTAGTTGTAAGACAGTACACTCTAATCCACAAAGGCTTACGACTGCTTATAGTGTGGTGACGACCTGAGGAAGATTTTGACTAGGCTAACCTAGGGACTTTAGGGAAAAACAGCTCAACGAGCGAAAAGACGCCTGCCCCAGTACCCGCTTACTGGGTACTTCCGTTCACGACTTCGGGCTTTGAAGCGACTGTTGAGAGAGGATCAGCTTTAGCATTCAACAGGACGTCATTGGAAAAGGCAAGACGAACACGTCTACAACGCGTCAAGGTGGTTGCTTCTTGATTTGTACCTATGACCCCAGAATGATTTCTCAGATGCCGACCTATACGCACTTTTTAAGGTTGCTGGTGAAATCAGATTCCATGTGATCGTTCCATAAGAAGCGAAATTCAGCAAAATCGGATTAGGAAAATTAGATAACAGAACTTTCTTCATTCGTAGAGCGAAGTTCCCGTTACGAAATGTCAGAGGAGTTGGTACTATCGCTGACCCATACTTGTTCCATCTAATCATTTCGTACTAAATTTGATCACCGCGCGTGGCTGTCCTTCATCTCGAGCTTTGGCATAAAAGGAAACGCATGGTGGAAGTCATGCAACGAAAAATCCCTCGTAAGTCGTTGTTGGAAGTTTCATTGCTAGATTAAGATGCTCGTACAAAAATGCATACACTATAGAAGAATTCGGAATGGAAAACAAAACGAAAACGGATATGGTCTCATAGGACTCCTGACAGCGGCACATTTTTTCTATGGAGTTCTTTTTCCAAGAAGAGAGATCACCACCAATGGGCACATGAGTTTACTAACGGCTTTTCGTGTGTGCGAAGATGATCCAAACATAAGCTAGAATAGAAGTGTTGCTATCAGACAGAACGGCATAACAAATCGTGTACGACGAGGGCGTTCCTGAAAAAGCATCTGTCCAATAACTGGTACACAAGAAAAGACCCGACCAAAACCTACGTGCTGCTTGTTGAACGACTTAAAACATGTAGCGAACTAGCAACAGTCCCCCTTCCCCCCCTCCTTTTTTTTTAACTTACGGATCGCATCTTCACTAACACCAAGGAGTTGCTCGAAAAAGCTAGTGCAACATAAATGTCAGACTCAGAGGATTTTTGCAGGACGATTTATATCGATATAAACGAAAAAGTTGTCAGAGGCATCACAAAAACGATCCACTCTGAAGAAATGCCACCAAGTCTTTGCAACTATGACTACAATTTTTCGCTATAATCCCTAATGAATGAAAATAGAATAGTTACCCTTTGTCATCATTACATGGAATTGATAATGGAATCATTTTATACCAATCTTTTCTGTTCCGTAAGTCCCGTTTCGAACCGCGAAATCTGTTCTGGTTGAGAAACTATCCAGATTCTCTGATCTAAAGTTCAAGTTCCGATTGTAAATTTTAAGAGTGGCACATCTTTATAACGCAATGATATCAGTGTAAATATCTTCAAAGCTGATGGCCACACTCTGTATGTAATCCTCACATGACATATAGCATCATATCATCAGAAGGTAAAAATATCAGGCTAGTGAAGAATTTCGCGAACAACCATCATACCTGATAAGGATGACAAATGAGGTTCACTGAACATTATGCTTGTTGAGTTTTTTAGAAGCTCGTCATGGCGATCAAGTTCTTTCGCAAATAGAAGACCTTGCAAGAGGCAGAATCAATTGAATGTCAGGATTAAGAAAGGAATTCTGCTGTTTGGGCCACATCCAAACCGTGCTACGGGGTCATTGAAATCCTTCGAAAGTAACGTATGCCCCCTGCTCTAACCTTTGTCGATGATCAAAAAGCGTTTGAAAGTGCCGGAACGAATACAATCTTATTACTGCTCGTCGACCATGGTGTAGACCCGTCCTATACACCAAAGTCAGCTGACTGTTATAAAAATGTACCGAAAAATACTTCTCCATCGGTTCCTGCACTACAATTGATATCAGGTCGCTCTATATGGACCAGATAAGATATGCGTATTGATGGAAAATTTCTATCACATCTTCGCTTTGCTGGTGACGTTGTCACTATTTCAAAGTGTACCAGTAAAGCAGGAGAGATGCTCAATAAACACAGCGAACTGGGAAGGGAAAAATGATTGGGCTACGCATAAACAGGATGAAGGCTTAATCCATGAACAATCTATGTTGCAAAGGTGAACAACTTGGAGTGAATGGTTCTCTGATTAAGTAAACCCTCTCGCATGTGCACTTTGAACGTACAATGAACATGGAGATCAACATGAATAAAAAATTAGAGAGGAAGAGCAGTACAGCCGCATTGGAGCCTCTCAAATATGCAACCAACCAGCCAGCGGGCCCGAAACTCAGTGCTTACCCTTTCCATTCAACATTCGTCCCACCGCTCTGTTGTGTAGCAGAAACATGGGCTGATATGCCACACCACAAGTCCGCGTACGAGTCACAGGGCGTTTGCCTCCTGAAAGTCAATTTCTATCACAATGTTTAACTGGTTTGCGCAGCTCCGACCATGGAAAACAATTTCATCTTCATGATATAGGATTATATATGTCGATGGCGAACGCAGACAGGCCCATTACATAATTTGAAGAATAGACGACAGATAGAGAGAGAAGCAGTAGAGTAGACTTCAGGAGAACGTAGCCATAATCGGAAGACCCCCTAGATGGCGAGCGGCTGTGTCTGTGGCTCACGAAAACCATGCGCACCCAGATGATAACTTGTCTAAGATCACGGAATGAGTGTCACGTGAGTCACCAAGTTGGAAGCATGACACCACCATGGACAACAGTGGTACGAGAGAGAATTAAATGAAAACTATGTTGGAGCTGGAAGTAGCAGTGAAGACTGGCCATGCAAGTATCAAGTACTTAACATCAAGTTGACGAAATTATGACAATGCTGCTTCACAAATTATGAAGTTTGTTAAATACCATGAAAGTGGCTACTGGATAAAACATTCTTTGCGCAAGCTTTTTTCTTTCTGTCAAAATAAAAGATAATCATATAAGTAGTGGCGGTGTATACAACCTAGTACAATGTTGATCGGAATCAATAGTAAAAGAGTGATAAGAGCCTTCTGTGATACTAGTCGCCGGTGGTGACGATCTATTCGATGACCTCACCAACTTTCTCCTCCGATAAATGTCAAGTGGTCGAGACGTTCTAATTTGAAGTAAGCTCCCACTATAAACAATGAGTTTCGAACAGAGGTCAGCTACTTTTTCGTTGAAAAGCACACAGGAATGTTAGTGTATTCAGAGGTATTTTATGATAAGTTCGACTCGAGCGGCCAATGCACTAGAACTTGGCCCTAGTTGGCGATGAATATAGCTGCGTTGAAGTTGATCGGCAGTTCGAAATGCAGAAGCTTGATTAAGAGCCTGATTTCAGGGCTAAAACCTTCCCGACTTGGGAGCAATCCAAACTTTCTACTAATCTTTCACGTGGGTCTTCATTGCTGTTGCTACAGAAACAACTCGTCGGTTTTAATGAAGTTTATCCTAATACAAACAATGCACCAATTTTCACTCATGACAAAGACATATAAGAGCAATACAGTAGTTTTCAATAAACGATTTATACAACTGTTTGTGCAAAGAGCAAAGAGTTTAGATCAATCTGAAAAAGAAGGTAGACAGCGATCGAAAATTTATGGAGAATGGCGTGTGTATTCCCATGAAATACATAAAGGCTGCGCAAAAAGCAGCTGATTTATAAGAAAGTACTTGAAAAATCAATACATCAGCTTTTATTTGAATTTGAAGTGGAAATACACGACAGCCTTTGCAGAATGTATAAGTAGATTGTGCTGCACAGAGAGAGCTGAAGCGCAGTTCGGTCAAAAGTACGAAGGCATTCTTCTGAAATAACAAAGCAACTACTGGAAATTTTTAGCTCTAGTAGCTGATACGATGGAATTAATGCTAATAAGAACGAAAAAATAAGCCTATACGTTACAAAATAAAAATTTATAAAACTCATTTGTGTCATTCAACATTCTCACCTAGTGGTCACGCAGTGCGGAGCGAGACGCTGAAGCGCGCGTCGGCGAGAGGTAGCCGACTTCTGAAATCACAAAGCAACTACTTGAGATTTTCAACTTCTAGTAGCTGATACAACGAGACTGATGCTAATAAGAACGTTACAGTGCACAAGGAAGCATCAAACGGCATTAGCTTAGTTAATGTGAAAAGCATAAAAACCAAAACAAAAGAAAACTTGGTTTTTACCGGTATCTTCTGCTCGCTGCTCAGCCGTGAGTGGTGTTTGGTTGTGACATCACGCTCTATCGATTCGTGCTCTGAATGTTGCGAAAATTCGCGAATTCCTCAAAATTTACAGATATATAGAGTTCTCTGGAGGACGAAACACATCTCAAAGATGAGCAGGAGTTTAAGGTGTGGTCTGACTATAAAATTTCTTCGATGAAATGTTTATAACATAGAACCACAGTCACTTAAAGTTTAGACAATTGATTCGTAACAGGTAAACTTCTACAGTGAACTACTTCTTTGTTCTTTGATGGTTATACACGTGCCAAAGCTGAACAACCTACCTGCACTACTAGCAGTCATCGAGAAGGTGCTCGACAACTTTTGACAGCTATAACCACCCGCATATCAAGCGTTATGCCATCTTTTGCTCGAGCGTCAAGCCGTATAGCTATTTCGTGAACAGGAAGTCCTGCAGGAAAGTACGAAAGCAGGTCTATTTGAAACATCTAAAAATATAAACAGGGAAATGAATTCTGAAATTTCTTAGTGAATGATACTGGAAATTGAAAATATTCATTAGTTTGCTAACCAAATGGTTTGCGGGAAATGGTGCACCTCCTTCACATCTGTATTTTTAATCTCGATTCAACAATGCTCAGTTTATATTGCAACCGCTATGTTGATTAACTGCTTGAGCATTAGATCCAAGAGAAGACTGGATGCCCTTTTTAGGCACAATTACAAGTTCATTGATGCGGAAATCACAGTTCTTGATAAAGGACAGCCTAGAAAATTTACTCCGCCATGAGAATTTCTCGCAGTTTGGAAGAGAACGGGACGTGAAGTTGGAAAGTGTGGGATGTCTGCAAGAAGTGAAATTGTTTTTAGTTGAGCTTTTCCATATGACGCAGCTTAACAAGTGTGATCGTGAAAGGTATAGACTGCAGCTAGCCATAATTCATCTTCTGCAGATGCTCGCATCCAGCCTTTTGTTATCCGTAACCTCCACAGTCATGCAGCAACCATGTAACCAATAGCAACACTGTGGCCGAGTGAAATCGCTTCTCGGAGAGATGACTGCTGTTGCGTGCGCAACAGTCGTAATCAGTGAAGCGTTTTAATGTGATAGCACATTTATCTAACAGCTCTGTCTTGGTGACCACCTTGTAGCTCTGTCACCACCTAACAGCATGACGAACTCTTCTACATAAACAAGCGGAAGCAGCATAGCAACACAACTCTGAGTTGCTCGGTCAGCACAGTTTGTTGTAATTCACATAGACGCTGCACAGGAAAAGGCGGCTGCTCAGCCAGCACGAATATAATGCCAGTAAAGTGCTCTCGCACATTCATGCATTGCGATAATCATATTCTGTAAGGACGTCCCATCGTTACGCTTTGGTTGAAGGATTGATAACCCCGAAATTCACGGTTTTTCACAGTTCAATCTCTTGGAAAGCAAAGTGATCAGCTCTAGCTGATTTTCTAGTAGCTAATACGATGCAACTCATGCTATAAAGAATGAAAAGATAAATCTAAACGTTATAAAAATGGAAATTCATGAAGATTATTCCTCTCATTCACCATTCTCACCTAGTTCGTT
The DNA here is from genome assembly GCA_019055375.1 of Parelaphostrongylus tenuis. Classification (NCBI taxonomy): domain Eukaryota; kingdom Metazoa; phylum Nematoda; class Chromadorea; order Rhabditida; family Metastrongylidae; genus Parelaphostrongylus; species Parelaphostrongylus tenuis. The sequence continues at coordinate 160,360 of JAHQIW010004967.1, forward strand.
CGCGCTTTGTAGGACGAGACGCTGGAGCGCATGTCGGCGAGACGTAGCCGACCACTTCTGAAATCACAAAGCAACTACGAAGATCTTCAATTCAACGTGTAATAGCTGATACGATGCAACTCATGCTACTAAGGATAAAAAGACAACTTCTTGCGCTATAAGCATAAAGTTTCGAACTTTCGAGCTCATATAAAGACATTTTCACGCTCTTTTTCTTGACCGCCCCATGTAGCCAATTTTTTAACTCCGTAATAGAAAAGCAGCCTCTCAAAAACCTGACAGCGTTGATACAAAAGTAATCAAGGGATAACCTAAATGAACATACAGTTTCTTTGCTTCCAATGCCTTCATTCTTAGTGTGCCAACTACAACGGAGACAGAAAAAATGCAAAATGGTATCCAATGATTTCTGGAATACCGAAATTCTAGCGCGAAAAAATGAAAATTCTGACTTTTTTCGCACAAAGCTGTGCATTTCAGTATCAGTTGGAAGCGCTCCTTTGAGTAATCCAGGAAAAAAACGTATAAAATTTGAAAAACCCTGTTAATCACCAGCTAAAAACTGTGCTGAATCACCCTAATCGCCATTTCGGAACGGAGAAATTTTCGCTGTTTCTTTGGACTTCCAGTTGTCATCCGATATCCTAGATCTCGGAAATTTCGATGCCGTCATTGATTTTTGAGAGGTCTTGTTAATGTGCTATGGTATCACCTGTATCACCTGTCGTCCCGTTGATCGTCGAGTGACTCGAGCGGGTACCAGCAACTCTTCCATTTTTCCCTATCGCGTGCAAGAGTAACCCAGTGGGTCCTCCTTGCTCTAGGAATTCGCTGAGCATCATATCTTTCTTCCATCGCTTTCGTGAAGAAATCGGACCAAGGGGTCAGTGGTCTTCCTTTAGAGCGCTTGACGTCCCGAGGAATCCAGTCGGTAACGGCTCTCGTCCATCGGTTGTCGTTGAAGCGCATCACGTGTCCGGCCCACCTTATTTTCGATATCCTGGCGTGTAGAACGGCGTCTCTGATTTTCGATCGTTGACGTAGGTCGGAAGTTCGGATCCTTTGTCTCATTTGCGAAATACGAGATACTCCTAGCATCGACCTTTCGACTGCGCGTTTGATAACGGCAAGTGATCTTTCATCCTGCTTACGTAGCGACCAGGTTTCTGCTGCATACGTTAGGGCAGGGATAATTGTCGAGTCGAAAAGGTGGGCACGGAGTCGGATGTTCTTTGTCCTCTTCACTACATCTTCGATGCTCTTAAACGTTCCCCAAGCCGCTCGTTTCCTCCTGCTCAACTCTGGGGCTAGGTCGTTCATCATGTTGATTTCACGACCTAGATAGATGTAACTGGAGCATTCGGAAATTGTCGTTCCGTTGAGCGTGAATGGGGCATTAGAAACCCATCCGTTCCTCATGAACATTGTTTTCGTTAGATTCAGTTGAAGACCGATCTTTCCACAGGCGTTATCGAAATCAGTCAACATTCGTTCCGCTTGGCTGATGTTTGGTGATATGAGAACGATATCGTCAGCAAAGCGAAGATGGTTTAATTGTCGACCGTCAATTTTCACTCCCATTTCGTCCCATTCTAATGTTCGCATGACGTTTTGTAGGGTGGCAGTGAATAGTTTTGGCGATATTGTATCGCCTTGTCGAACCCCTCTTCTTACGTCAATGGTGATATTGTTGTAGAATGGAGATATTCTGGTCGTGAAATCTTTATAAAGCTCACGAAGGATCATTATGTACCGAGTAGGGACGCCCTGGTTATCCAGAGCCTCTATAACCGCTTCTGTTTCCATTGAATCAAAGGCTTTTTTTAGATCGATAAAAGTGAGACAGAGTGGTTGTTTGTACTCTCGCGAAACTTCAATGAGTCTTGTGATCGTGTGGATGTGGTCCATGGTACTAAATCCTTTTCTGAACCCTGCTTGTTCGCATGGCTGTCCTTCGTTTAGTGTTCTGTCAATCCTGTTCAGGATGACTCGAGTAAAGAGTTTATAGACAACGTACAGCAAGCAGATTGGGCGATAATTGCCTATGTCGTGAAGGTCTCCCTTTTTGAACAACAATACGGTCTTGCTGGTTTTCCATTGAATAGGGACCTTGTATTCTGACAGGTAGCGAGTGAAGAGCCGAGCCAGGGTGTTGATGAGAACTGGCGGCAGGTTCTTCAGGTGTTCTGGTCTAATCCTGTCTTCACCGGGTGTTGTTCTGTTTTTCATCGACGATATAGCATGTCGGATTTCGGAAGGAAGGACCGGTGGAACGACATATTCGTCCTCTTTCAATTTATATGACGGTAAGGGAACATGGCTAGCGAAGAGATCCGAGTAGTACTGGTGGATGATTTTCTCCATAGCCCTTCTGGAAGCTGTAAGTGTCCTGTCAGGGTATGGAGTGCAACCATTTTATCTTATAGTTGGCGAAACCTCGCTGGGCTTTGCGAATGCTCTTTCCAGCTTCTGCCATAGCTGCTGCTCTTCTCTCTTTAAGGTCTTCTTTTATCGCTTCTCTGCATCGTTTCGCAAGTTCGGACGTAAGGTTTCGGTTGCCTGCAGCTCGTGCGATTCCACGTTGACGTATCAGCTCGAGTGTCTGCGGAGACAACCGTCTCTTCGTGACCTTAGGACTCTCGGCTTTCATAGCGCTAACGCAAAGATATTCAACGAGTCGATCGTATTCTTCGTCGATGTTGTCGACAACGGTATCTTCCCAAGAGCCGACTAATGATTTGAATACCTCCCAGTTTATGGTAGTTCTGGGACTTCGTTGTTTGAATTTAGCGGCTTTCTCTCCTCTCCTCGAAAATCGGAACGTTGCGCGAAGGAGGCGATGGTCTGATCCCTTGTAGAACTTGGGAACAACAGCGACGTCGGTCAGGCAAAACCTCCGATTCAATATTACTAAGATGTGGTCTATTTCGTCATGGTACTCCCCACTGGAAAATTCCCACGTCCATCGCTGAGAGTGAGGCTTTTGGAATTTTGAGTTACCGTGGTTGGATTGGGTCGCCATGATAGACCCAAATAGCCTCTCACCCCGTTCATTCCGTTCTAGTCCGTGGGTCCCAATGTGACGGTCTTCTGGCGTTCCTCTACGTCCAATTCTTGCATTAGAACCTCCGACAATAACCTTGAAGAATGTATGATCTTCTCTGAAGAATTTGTCGAGGTCTATATAGAACGCTTCGACTTCGTCTTCGTCATAGCTTGATGTTGGTGCGTAAGCAACGAAGATGGTCAAAGCCGGCATAGAACCACATCGTTTCAACCGTAATCGTCCGATGCGGGTTGTTAGTTGTTCGAACGAATCAATGTTCACGGTCAAATTCGATTTGACGAGGACGCCAACGCCACCGACACCTCTGCGATCGCATGTTCCAATGAACACTTCTTCTCCGGTGTCATAGACAGCGTGAAAAGGATGGCGCCTTCTCGTCTAAGCCAGGCCAATGACGTCGTACCTGATTCTTCTTGCTTGAATCAACAGATCTTCTACAGCGGATTGTTGAGCAAGGGTTCTTGCGTTGTAGGTACAGATCGTCATTTTAGTCCGTTTCGATCTTGGCAGCCTAGTTTGGCCCTGAGATTTTAGCAGCATCTCCGTACTCGTCCTACCTGGCGCTGCCGTACCAGGGGCTCTTTTGGGGTCAGGGGAATGAGGCCCATATTTGTTACTGTTTTTGGCATTTTTGATACCCAACGTGTAGCTTGCCAGGCTCTAAACGTGGGAGCTGGGTACTCACGAGTAGCTTGCCAGTCTTTCTCGGAGGAGCGGGAGGAGCTTATTTGTTGGAGACGACTCCTAACCGCCTCCCATGTACTTCCCAGCCGCTTGATTGCAGGCTTTTGGCCGACTTGACTCGTAGAAATAGAGTTTTGTCAAGTCGGCACTGCAGAAGCAGGGAGCTCGTCCCCTGAGTCCACCTGCGTCTCTGGGAAGCACACGGTCGCTTTTGGTTTGGAATTTTATTCCCCTATCCACCACCTGGGGACGCGCCACGTGCCCTCGCGACTAACCGGGCGGGATCCCTCAAAGAGGGAACTTTTTTTTAGTTTGAGGTGCTATGGTAGCAAGCATAAAATTATATTTCACCTGCAGCACGCAATTCGTTCTCTGCTAGAGTTTCAAATCAGCTTATAAACAGAATTTTGATACTCAATCAATAGCCTAAAAGGTGTTGATTTCGAAAAAAAAAAGGCTGCGAATCAGTGCAGCTTTCGTTTTTGGTAATTTCGAACCATTTCTTCTGAAGTCGTTCCTTTAAAGATGATTACACAATAACTTCAAACAATACGAAAGAAATAACATTGAATATAGACACTGGAATACCTATTTGTAGTTTAAACAACAAGTATCTGTGCACTACGAACACTAAAAGATATTTGGACCGTATACTTTTTGCAACTGATTATAGAGGGGAGTCTAGCGCTGTGGTATGTGGTTCTCTCAAACACACGAGATGCCGTTAGCTCGATCTCACGCCCCTGGCTCACAAAGCTTTTCACCGCGCCGAGGTAAGGAAAATGCTTCGAGATATATCTGGAGGTATAATTGCACCGAAGCCATACATCGTTAGGCCACCACAAATTATAGTGTAGGCTAGATATCCATCCACATACCTATGGCAATACTTATTAAGTCGAATGCACGACCTATTATCCAGGAACTGATCAGCTCAAAACGCTCCACGCTTCATTTTTCCATAGTGAGCACTTCAAGTAAAACTTTTCACGAGAAGAAGGTGCGTGATAAGAGAACCATTACAATCTGTTACATTTATTAAGTCAACAATCATAGCAGAACGCCTAAGCAACTCAAGCAACACAAGCGTCGTAGCGGACCTAATATGTCCTTACATGTCAACCCTCTGTTTCCATTCGCTCACTCACTAGGTGAGTAACTACCGCTTCTCTCGCCGGTCTCGGAAAAAGACCCATCTCAATAATATTTTCCACTGCGAGTACAGGAATGCGTGTTGCTTCACGAAGCTGAACAACACGCTGAGCAGCTGCTCGCGACCAGGGCTGCCCTGAGTGTGGCGCTCTCCTAAAAAGTGACCCATTTTGAAACAACAGATTTAGTGAAGGTCATAAACGTGCGCTCTATCCTGTATGTTTCCTCCATTTGTATGTTTTTGCCATGCCCACCACTTAGAAATACTGATTGCACCTCGTACAGCGGTAGTTCAGAAGCTTGTCCGACCTATTAGAATTTGAGTACTGCCAATCTATCTGCCACATGACTGGCTGATTTGATGAAGTTCCGTGAAAAACCTTGGCTTAGTACCCAACAAAATCAATGCGCAAAATGCTGCCACTGGGAATGTGAGCAAGCTGAGTTCACGCATTCAATAAACGTTTAATAGCAAAGCTAGCACAACTGTGGCACACTTGCAATGAACTGTCACATCAAACAGAGTAATCAGACCCGGTACCAGACGCATTCTTTCCTGAAGAAAGCTAAGAGTAAGCTCATGAAAGGTTACTCATATTGGCCATTTCGGGACTTCACAGAAGTAAATCTTGTCGGAAAAGAAAATTATCCTAAAAAGGTTGCCTTTCAAATACTGACCAATAGATCGAGAAAATTATCAACAAAATGAGAATACAGCTATTGAGACTTATAGGTTTTTGTGAAAACGTGCATTAGAAACCAACGATGAGCTTCACTGCGGTGTATCATCAAACCAAGTTTGAAATAACTTTTAGAATGAAGAAAGTGAGAATTATTCACACCAACATTAGCGGCTAGGTGATTCACAAATGAATCATGGCAGTGCGTACCATTTTACCTTAGAGAGCCATATGTAATAGGCTGTCAGATGCTTTCTTTCGCGCTATTGTTTTATTCAATTTCTCGGTAATTTCAATGTTGTGTGTGATTTTTAAAAAAGCTTTTCCTGCTGTGTAATAGCACCGAAGAAATATTACGTTTCACACTCAGCTTGCTTTTTCGCTCGGCTGGGGTCTATGGATGGTTTTTGATGTATTATAATAACCATCCGATAGCTCAGATCTCGTCAGTTTTGACATGAGAATTGATTTTTGTAAAAGTTCATATGGAGAGCTGCAGGAACAAAAAGAATGTCACATTCGAAGTAGAGAACCCCTCGCTAGGATTTGATAGCAGTGTTCTCATAAATTCATAGCGACGATGCTAACGGAAATAGAAGCTTCGACTTAGAGATCTATAAAGCAAAGTTTCTTCTGCAATCCTGACATTAAGAACTTCCTAAGCTTTCCGAAAATGAGAAAAATTTCCCAATTAGCTAACGAAAATCGCGCCTTTCGAGGTGACATTGAAGATGTTAAGCGTAGCGCAATTGAGAGAGGGCCGTTCTTTGTTGACTAGGTCTAAATTTTTCCTCCTTCTCACGAAAACCTTCAAAATTTTCTCAGTTTGCTACATTATGATTAACTCTTTTCTTTCACATGTTTTTGATGCAAATATACCTGAATGCAAAACGTAATATTTCTTTCGCCATATCAAGACTGTTTGGAAATTTTGATATTTTTACCGCTTTCTTCGCAGTGTTATGGTGTTCCATATATACCCAAGCAAGTTGAGTGATGAGCAAAGATACGACCTCAGACGGGAGTCCAATTCGCGTTTCATACATTTCGGGGACGCGGGCTACCACTACACTACAAAGGCTGTTAGCTCAACTGTGTTTACAAAGCGAAATCACATGCCCTACCAAACCTGTTAAGGACTAGTGGCTGACAGCTAACACAAAGATGCTGAAGAATTCACCATTTGATTCGATTAAGTATATATGAAACTATTTGGAATCTCATATCAGTTTCAGAATCACCACTTTTTCAAGCTATCGATTAAGTGATAGAATGGGGAAAAAGTTTTGAGAAAATGCTTGTAACTTTTTTGAGTTTTGGCCATTTTCTGTGTTTTTGGGGTCATTTAAAGGCCATCTTCTCCCGCGCTGATTGGTATCTAAGTTACCCACTTATTTCAAAATGGATTTAACAAGAGAGCAAATTAGGCTGTTGATGATGCACTAGTGGCTGTTGGGTTCAAATGCAACGGTGACAAGTGAGCGCATCAGTCTGGCCTCACACCGCAAAACTGACAAAAAAATGGTTGAGCGATGCTGGTTGGTCCGTTCTTGAACACAATCCATACACTCCGGATATGACTCCAAGCGACTATCATATAACTCGTCCAATGGAGCACTGGCTGAGCGACAAGGGGATTGGTACCGATATTAAATTGCACAATTCACTCATTACTATTCAACAGCAAGAAATCGGAATTTTATGCTCGCGGAATCAATTTTTTGCCGGAGAAGTGGCAGGAAGTGCTTGAATTTGAAGGGAGTACTTTGACTAATGGTTTTGTCCTTGCTTAGGAGTTATAGGTGCATGAATAAATGTTCTACAAGCATTCTCTCAGAACTTTTTCTCCAACCTATCAAAAAGCAGCAATAACAACAACGACATCAACAATAACCCTGCCAGAGATCAAATTATATAGTGCAGCTATGATTTTTATCTATGTTATTGTCTATTTTTCCAAGGCTAGCTGAGTAGAAGGTATAAGTGTATTATGAATGCTTGAATCAACGGTGATGTTTTGCGGAAGAATTAACGTTCTCAGATAGATTACTTAATTTTGAGCCAAATACACATCTCGGCCATGTATGTCCTCTATTCGCTAAGGGTCTTTTTCAATGACACCGAACCACACGCGCATGATGATGAAGACGGTGGGTGTTAGAAAAAGGAAGTTATTCATTACGCGATCAAATGTGTACATATATTGACCATTTGGTTACGGCAGTTGACCGATCGCGCAATGCGATTTGCAATGCAGTAGCATTTTCTGATTGCTGGCATCGAACTCTATCTAAAAGTGCTCTCATCTTGGCTGAAACGTTTGAAGGCGCCCAGAATGCATGTTAAATATTACACGGTTTCGCCCTGTTCTAGTATAGCACCTTCATATTCTGAACGTCGCTACTCAGTCTGTTCTAAAAGGATTCGGAATCAGTAGCATTTTTCTATTTGTAGCTTCATTTGAGGTGAATGAATGCATATCTGGCATCTATAATGACTTGCTGCGACCTATCGATGTATCAGCCAATGTTGCTATCCTCCAAGCAGGAGTAGTAGCAATTCATCGGCCCTGGTGGCATAGAAGGCTTAATGAGCCCTGAACGAGAAATTAAACTATCGACTGAACGATCATGTCTGTCGCAAGCACCTCTATTCATTAGACCACGCACACTTGATAAAAGTTTCTTAAATTATGAACTAACCGAATGCTCGACGTCTTGACGCGACCACTTCCGAGTGTAGAATAATATGAAATTAATCCAGACCCACCAACTTAGTTCTGATATAGAGCCATGAAAACGGTATCAGTGAATTATCATTACGTGAACCCAACGCATTTTCAAAATATTCACAAGTCATACCGTGATAATCATGTTTTCTACAAGCCCACAGTGAAAATCCTATCAGTCGATTAAGTGAGCTCACAGCAAAATTGCTTCGATCGAAAGATTTGGCGAGTAGCAATAAATGTTACGATTCATTGAGTCATAGCATCCTGTACGATAACGTTTGAAATTAGTCTCCATCTAGCAGATGTAGTCAGTACAGATGCTGTGTAAAAATTTTTTTGAGATCGTCGTTTGACTGTTAAGCGGAGAAACTATGGAGGTTCAATGCTCAACGTACCATAAATCTCGAAATATGTGCCCGTGATCTCTGAAGAATCATTTGAACGCAACATAAAGAATACTAGAACGCACTCTTGGCATTTGTAGCGTAATAAAAAGATTACCCTCAATGCACATTTGATCGTCGGTTCAATCTCGCTGTCCAGTCAAATCAAGTGCTTTGTCATGCAGAGTAGGTAAATCAGTGTCAGATTTGTCAGCAGCTCGATACACATAAATTGGCCACTGGATATTACTAAATGCATTGAATCACTCCTGACGGTGCTACAGCTGGAGCCGATTATATGGCACTTTACGAGCTTATTTGTAACTCTGAGAGCTTCTAAGTTTTATGATGGGGCCGGCCTTGCACGGCCGTGCTCCATTTAGATCAAAAAGACGCTCAATAAGATAAGCGTAATGGGGGCACTTTGGAAGATAAGTCTAGCAAAAGGTCGGCATCTGAGAACTCTTTCTGGGGTTATAGGTACAAATCAAGAAGCAACCACCTTGACGTGTTGTAGACGTGTTCGTCTTGCCTTTTCCAATGACGTCCTGTTGAATGCTAAAGCTGATCCTCTCTCAACAGTCGCTTCAAAGTCCGAAGTCGTGAACGGAAGTACCCAGTATGCGGGTACTGGGGCAGGCGTCTTTTCGCTTGTTGAGCTGTTTTTCCCTAAAGTCCCGAGGTAAGCCTAGTCAAAATCTTCCTCAGGTCGTCACCACACTATAAGCAGTCGTAAGCCTTTGTGGATTAGAGTGTACTGTCTTACAACTAGCAGCTACCAAGACGAAAGTAGCTTCTGGTACGGTTTACTCTTAGCTGGGCTTTCTGGGTGAAAACGACGGAATTCCTTCTAGATTGAGAGGCCCTGCGATTGATATCCCCTGTTACACTTCGCAGTTCCGTACCTAGGGATCTTCCCAGCCACCATGAGGCGACCATAGAATTCAATGCACTGAAGGCGACGGCCTTGACCGTAGTTGATAAAGCTGAAGATTTGCTTCTTTCGGGCGTGAGTTGTTCTCACAAAAATTCTGAACTAATGATGGAAGGGATAGATAAAATTTGGGCGGTTTCGATAATAAGGACCGGTACACATATGGCAATATAAATTCCATTGAAATAGCTGCGAATTTTCGCTTAGTAACGATAGCGGGTAGATTTTCGATCAAAACTCTATAAAGTGAATTATTAGTATGGTCTTTAAAACATCAGAAAGCAACACAACTGTCTATTCGTTTTGGAATTATGTCCTGATTGGATGATTGAGGAGCACTTCTGTTTGACATGTGCATATCGGTAGAATTTTAGGAACTTTCATTAATAAGCAGATCCGTTTGATAAAGCTAGCGTACTTACTGTCCTTTCTTGTTTTGAAACTGTGTTAGGTTACTAGTTCTGCTTGATGACTCGGTGACATACGTTTCGACGCTCCCCTTCCTCAGACCCTAGAAGACCTGCTATATCAAACCATATTCACTCATTCGATTCATTCCTTTTTGTATCTATCGTTTCGAATGCTTTCGGCTTGCCAGCCTCGTCAGATGCGCGGTGCCTTTTCGTTTAGTCATTTCATCTGCGCTTTCTCCTATACTTCATGGAAATTTCTCTCTGTCCAAATGAAGCAAAAAGATATGATGGTGAAAACCTAAGGTGATATCAGAAATCTTGAAGAGCGAGTAAAGGACACTGACCCGGAAAGCTCCTGAGTTCTTTTGGAATAATTTGAAAAGTCCAAAAATGTAATCTTATCAGACTTGTTTTCTAGTGCTAGAGTGAGGCTCATTATCCACAGTATGTAACAGTAACTAATAGTTTCTTGTATAGGCAGTTAGCTGCAGGCTTGAACTTCATAAATTTTCACAAAATAAGGGAAAGACCACATCAAATGATTGGATATGATCTGGTGTAGCACGTCTTGTGGGCTCTATAAAGAAGGTGAGAATGCCGAAATGTAAGCTACTGAATTCTGAAGGAGGAACAATAACCCGCGTAAGTTGTTTCTAAAGGATATTAGTATGATGATTTTGAGTAACCATTCTAAGATTCATTGAAAGTCGGACTTGATATGACGGCAACAGTATTTATTGACAATGCCTTTCGCTAGACAATAAGTTTTCATAAGAGTAATAGCAGTCATATGAAAGCTTAAATTTTGGGCTACTGAATAGCATGTTCTTTTATTGAAAAAGCTTTCATAACGGCGCTGTAGCATTCATAATAAAATATGTTTCGCAAGCGCTCCCTCTTATTATCATTATCACGCTTATATTTCGATGAACAAAACTCCTTCTTCAGACTACTAGTCATCGTTTGATAGCTCAAACCTCAAAGCACTTTTTACAGCTCCGTAGCAAAAAATTTTTGTATTTTAAACAAGAGTATCTCAATAGTATAGAGTATAAACAATCAATAAGAGGGCCTCGTAGGCGCAGTTACTTATAGTCGCACACTTTCGGCAGTGTCAGTGAAAATCCCATACATCTAATAGAACGTGTCTATGAGGACTAACTCATAGTCAGTGCATTACTGCAAAGAAGCGCACGGTGGAGCGAGGCTAGGCACAGGGACGCGGAACGTACTGCACTAGTACAACGGAGACAAAACATTGAAGTGAGTCAACTTTGATAGCTTTTGTTCCAGAAATATCCCTATTCACGGACTATCATTCTTGCCCATTAAAAGTTCGAGAGCATGGATTCCAGTGATAATTCACCGCAGTTAGCGCTTTATCACCGCAACTATGGCAGACCATATCGCAACACTGCATATCAGCACTATGCTTACAACTGCATGAATACTTGAATCACTTCCAACATTTACATATTCCAGTGCTTTCACTCCTTTCGTTGGATTGAATTTTCCATAAATTGAAGTGCTAACATTTCCATTACGTTTTAGGTTCACTGCGGCTTCTGGATCTAATCTTCATAAAGCTAAGGTTAGTGGCCAGCCTTTTTTTAAAAGATTTTTTAGAAGATGTTGTAACAATTTTGAGATCCCCTTCGATGTAATTCTACTATACGGTCATTCTCTTTTTAGTGCATGGTCAGCGCATCAGGTGAAAGCCAGAGCTAATTAAGTTAGTATTTTTTCACTGAGTCGATTAGTCTAAGAAAAATCTCTCTGTGACACCTCATGACACGTAATTTCTCTATGAGAAATCGGTGGTCAGATCAAGTAAGTTTCGCCATGAGTTCAGAATTTTATAAATACAGTTGTTGAATCAGTGGTGACATCAATTTTGCCGAACCACAGGTAATGACTTCCAATGGGGCAAACGATGCTCAAATAAACTCAACCGAAGTTTAGGCCTTAGTGGAAAATGCGAGAAACTCTTCACATACTTAACGCAGATGAAGTGACTGAACGAAAAGGCACCTCGCACTTGACGAGGCTGGGAAGCCGAAACATGGGTATTGCACTGCATATTGCTCATAACAGATTTTTTGCATGGCTCAAAAATAACCATAAGATAATAGTAAAATTTTGGCAAAGTTTCAAAAAACATTCGAAACGACAGGTTTAAAAAAGATCAAATCGAATGAGTGGATATGGTTTGATATAAAAGGTCTTCTAGGGTCTGAGGATGGGGAGCGTCGAAATGTCAGCCACTGAGTCATTAAACAGAAATAGTAATCTAGCACAATTTGAAAATAAGAAAGGACAGTAAGTATACTAGTTATCAAGGAGATCTGCTTATTAGGAAAACTTTTAAAATTCTACCGATATGCACATGCCAAACAGAAGTTGTCCTTAACCATCCAATCAGGACATAATTTTGAAACGAATAGATAGTTCTGTTGCTTTTTGATGTTGTAAAACCATACTGATTATTCACTTTACGGAATTTTGATCAAGAATCTACCTGCTATCGTTACTGAGCGAGAATTCCTAGTTATTTCAATGGGATTTAATTTGCCAGATGTTTTCACGGTCCTTATTATAGAAACATGCCCAAATTTTATCTATATCTTCCATCATTAGTTCAAATTTTTGTGAACACAACTCACGTCTGAAAAAAGCAAACATTTCAGCTTCATCAATTGCGGTAAAGGCCGTCGGCTTCAGTACATTTGAGTCTATGGTCGTTAATCGTGGCTAGAAAGATTCCTAGGTACGGAACTGCGAACTGCAACAGCGGATATCTCTCGCAGGGCCTCTCAATCTACTAAGAATTTCGACTTTTCTACTCAAAAAGCTCAGCTAAGAGTAAACCGTTTCAGAAGCCACTTTCGTCTTGACAGCTGCTAGTTGTAAGATAGTACATTCTAATCCACGAAGGCTTGCGACTGCTTATAGTGTGGGGACGACCTGAGGAAGATTATGGCTAGGATAACCTGGGGACTTTAGGGAAAAAACAGCTCAACAAGCGAAAAGATCCTGCCTCAGTACCCGCATACTGCGGGCTTTGACACAACCACTGAGAGAGGATCAACTTTCGCATTCACCAGGACGTCATTGGAAAAGGCAAGACGAACACGTCTACAACACGCCATAGTGGTTGCTTTTGATTTGCATCCATGTCACCAGAATGGTTTTCCCAGATGCCAACCTATACGCACTTCTTAAGGTTGCTGGTGATATCATATTTTATATGATCGTTCTATAAAAAGCGAAATACAGCAAAACCGACTTAAGACAATCAGATGGCAGGACTTTCTTTATTCGTGGAGCGAAGTCTCCGTTACGAAATGTAGGAGGAGTTGGCATTATCGTTGACCCATACTTTTTCTATCTAATCATTTCGTACTAAAAACAACGAAAAATCCATCGTAAGTCGTTGTTGGAGGTTTAATTGCTAGATTAGGATACTTCTGCAAAAATGCATACAGGATAGGAAAATATGAAGTGGAATGAGAAAACAAAACCAAAACGGAGACGGTCTCATGACTTCTGACCGCGGCACATCTCTTCTATCTCTTCAGTTCTTTTTCCGGGAAGAGAGATCACAGCCAATGGGCACGTGAGTCTACTCACGGCTTTTTTGTGTGTGCGAAGATGATTCAAGCATAAGCTAGAATAGAAATGTTGCTATCAGACAAGAACAGCAAAACAAATCGTGTATGACGTGGACGATCCTGATAAAATACCTCTCCATATAACTGATACACAAAGAAAGACCTGACTAAAACCTACAAGCTGCTAAACGACTTAAAGCATGTGGCGAACCAGCAGCAGTCCCCCTTCCCCCCCTTTCCTCCCTTTGCTTGAAAAAGCTACAGCAACATAAATGCCAGATTTAGAAGATTTTCGCAGAACGATTTATATCGGTACAGACGAAAAAGTTGTTAGAAGCAACACAAGAACGATCCATCTGAAGAAATGCCACCAAGTCTTTGCAACTATAACTATAATGTTTCGATATAATTCCTAATGGACGAAAACAGAATAATTACTCTATGTTTACATGGACTTGATAATGGAAACATTTTATACCAATCTTTTCTGTTCTGTAAGTCCCGTTCCGAACCGCGAAATCCGTCCTGGTTGATAAACTACCCAGATTATCTACCCTAAACTTCAAATTGCGATTGGAAATTTGAAGAATGGCACATCTATATAACGCAATGATATCAGTGTAAATATCTTCAAAGCTGAAGGCTACACTTTGTGTGTAATCCTCACAAGACATATAGCATCATATCATCAGAGGGCAAGAATACCAGACCAGTGGAGGATTTCGCGAACAACCATCAGTACCTGAGAAGGATGACAAATGAGCTTCACCGCCCACTATGCTTGTTGAATGTCCTTAAGAAGCTCGTCACGGCGATCAAGTTCTTGCGTATATCGAACATCTTGCAAGGGCACAATAAATAGAAAGGCAGGATTACGCAAGGAGTTCTGTTGTCTGGACCACATCCAAACCGTGCTACGGGGTCATTGAAGTCCATCGGAAGTAACGTATGCCCCTTGCTCTAACCTTTGTCGACAATAAAAAAGCGTTTTGACAGTGTCGGAACAAATATAATCTTAATAGCGCTTGTCGACTAAGGTGCAGACGCGTCCTATACACCAGTTAGCTGACTGTTATGAAGATGTACCAAAAAATACTGCTCCATCGATTCCTACACTACAATTGCTATTAGGTCGCTCAATATGGACCAGATAAGACATACGATATGATGGGAAATTTCTACCACATCTTCACTTAGCTAATCACTTTGTCACTATTTCAAACTGTGCCAGTAATGCAGGAGAGATGCTCAATGAACACATCAAAATGGGAAGGAAAAATGATTGGGCTACGCATAAACAGGATAAAGGCCTAATCCATTAACAATCTATATTGCAAAGGTGAACATCTTGGAGTGAATGGTTCTCTGATTGAGCAAACCCTCTCCCATGTGCATCTTGGACGTTCAATGAACATGGAAATCAACATGAATGAGAAATTAGGGAGAAAGAGATGTACAGCCGCGTTAGAGCCTCTCAAATATGCCACGAACCAGTCAGCGGACCCGAAATTCAGTGTTCACCCTTTCGATTCAACAATCGCCCCAGCACTCTGATGTGCACCAGAGACATGGGCTGATATTACAGCCACATCACAAGTCCGCGTACCAGTCCCCTGCCTCCTGAAAGTCAATCTCTACCACAACGTCCAACCGGTTCGCGCAGCTCCGGCCATCGAAAACAATTTCATATTCATGTTACAGGATTATATATGTCGATGGCGAACGCGAGCAGGTCCATCACGTAATTTGAAAAATAGACAACAGATAACAAAAAACCAGTGGAGTAGACTTCAGGAAAATGCAGCCATATTAGGAACACCCCCTAGAGGGAAAGCGGCTGTGTTTGTGGCTCACGAAAACCATGCGCACCCGTCGATGATAACTAGTTTAAGATCACGGAATTAGTGTCACGTAAGTGACCATGTTGGAAGCATAACACCACCATGGACGACAGTGGTGCGAGAGAGAATCAAATGAAAACTACGTTGGATCTGGCAGTAGCAGTGAAGACTGGCCCATGCAAGTATCAAGTACCTAATACCAAGTTGAAGAAATCATGACAATGTTGCTTGACAAATTTTGAAGTTTGTTAAATGCCATGGTAGGGACTACCGGACAAAACATTCTTTAATTAAGTTTTTTCTTTCTGTAAACTAAAAGGTAATGATATAAGTAGTGACAGTGTATACAACTTAGCACAATGTTGATCGGAATTAATAGTAAAAGTGTGGTAGAGCCTTCTGTGATACTGGTTCGTCAGTATTCGGGATCTATTCAATGGCCTCACTCACTTTCTCCTCCGATAAATGTCAAGTACTCGAGACGTACTAATTTGAAATTGCTCACACTATAAACAGTGAGTCCTGGACAGAGGTCAGCTACTTTTTTGTTGAAAAGCACATAGGAATGTTATTGTATTCAGTGGTATTTTATCATAAGTTCGACTCGAGCGCCCAATGCACTAGAGCTTGGCCTTAGTTGGCGATGAATATAATTGCATTGAATAAATCGACAAATCGAGATACAGAAGCTTGATTAAGAGCCTGATTTCAGGTCTAAAACCTTTCCGATTCGGGAGGAATGCTAAACATTCTACTAATTTTCCACGTGGGATTTTATTGATGCTGCTACAGAACCAACTCCTCGATTTTAGTAGACACTTTATCCTAATAGAAACAATGCACCAACTTTGACTTATGAAAAAGCACGTATAAGGGCAATACAATAGTTTTCACTAAGTGAATTATACAACGTTTTGTGCAAAGAGCAAAGAGTTTAGGCGAATCTAAGAAAAGAGATAGACAGCGATCGAAAATTTATGGAGAATGGCGTGTGTATCACCATAAAATGCATAAAGGCTGCGCAAAAAGTAACTGATTTATAAGAAAGTACTTGAGAAAACAATACATCAGCTTGTACTTGAAGTTGAGGTGGAAATACACGACGGCCTCTGCAGAATGTATAACTAGATTGTGCTGCACAGAGAGACGCTGCAGCGCACTTCGGCCAAAAGTACGCAGACATTCTTCTGAAATAACAAAACAACTACTGGAATTTTCAACGTCTAGTAGATGATACGATGGAATAAATGTTAATAAGAATGAAAAGACAAGCCCATTCGCTAGAAAATAAGAATTTATAAAGATTATTCGTCTCATTCAACATACTCACCTAGCTTCCTCACACTTTGAAGAGCGAGACGCTGCAGTGCACGTCGTAGAAATGTAGCCAACCTCTCCTGAAATGACAAAGCTGCTACAGATTTTAAAGTGCAGGAGCTGATAAGATGGAGCTGATGCTAATAAGACTGAATAGATGAACTTAAACGTCAGAAAATGAATATATACAAAGAACATATACTTTATTCAACATACTCAATCGACTTGACCACACTTAGTAGAGCCAGACGTTGCTGAGCACGTCGACGGGCAGTACGTTGACCTTCCTCTAAAATGACAAAGCAACTACTTAAGATTTTTGATGTGTAGTAGCTGATACAACGCAACTAATGCTAATAAGAACGTTACGGTGCATAAGGAAGCATCGAACGACATTAAGTCAATCAATGTGAAAAGTATAAACACCAAAACAAGAGAAAACTTGTTGATCACCAGGATTTTTCGCTCTGTGCTCAGCCATGAGTAGTGTTTGCTTGTGACTTCACGCACTGTCGAATCGTGCTCTGAGTGTTGTGACAAATTCTCGAATTCCTCAAAATTCACCTACATATCGAACATATCGAGTTCGCTGAAGGACAAACTGCGACCACAAAAAGGCACAACTAAAGGAGGAAACTTCGGCTTACCTGAACCTCCTACGAATGTATCCAAAAGGTTCCACATTCTTTCCATGTGAAAAGCAGAACATTCCTTGTATAAATATGAAATGTCATCATCACGAGAAACTATGAATTGAGAAAACTGTGCCACCTTTACACTCATGCAAATGAACCTCAGTAAACGCACACACCTATTTCTGAATCGACCTCCTAGTAGCTTCCACAATGAACTACTTCTTTGATGATTATACACGTGCTAAAGCTGAACAACCTACCGGCACTACTAGCACTCAACGAGAATGTGTTCGGAAACTTTTCGACAACCATAACCACTCGCATATTGAGGGTTATGTCATCTTTTGCACGTGCATCAAGCCGTACGGCTTTTTCGCGGACAGGAAGTCCTTCAGGAAAGTGCGAAAGCAGGTATATCTGAAACATCTGAAAAGATAAATAGGGAAATGAATCCTGAATTTTTCTTAGTGAATGACACTGGAAATTGATAATATTCTATAGTTTGCAAATCAATGGTTTGCGGCAAATGATGAATCTCCTTCACATTTATATTTTCATTCTAATCTCGATTTCAACAATGCTCAGTTTATAAATCGCTATGTTGATTGATTGCTTGAGCATTAGATCCAAGGGAAGACTGGATGCCTCTTTTCAGGCACAATTAGCAGTTCATTAATGCGGAAATCACAGTTCTTGATAAAAGACAGCGTAGAGAAATTTACGCCGCCATGGGACTTTTTCGCAGTTTGGAAGAGAACGAGATGTGAAGGTGCAAAGTGTGGGATGTCTGCAAGAAGTGAAATTGTTTTTCAGTTGAGCTTCTCCAGTATGACGCAGCTTAACATGTGTGATCGTGAAAGGTATAGACTGCAGCTAGCCATAATTTATCTTCTGCAGATGTTCGCATCCAGCCATTTGTTATCCGTAACCTCCACAGTCATGCAGCAACCATGTAACCAATAGCAACACTGTGGCCGAGTGAAATCGCTTCTCGGAATATGACTGCTGTTGCGCGCGCAACAGTGGTAATCAGTGAAGCGTTTCAATGTGATAACACATTTATCTAACAGCTCTGTCTTGGTGACCACCTTATAGCTCTGTTACCACCTAACAGCATGACGAACTCTTCTACATAAACAAGCGGGAACAGCATTGCAACACAACTCTGAATTGCTAGCTCAGCACCTTTTGTCGTAATTCACATAGACGTCGCACGGAAAAGGCGGCTGCTCAGCTAGCACGAACATGATACCAGTAAAGTGTTTCCATCCACTCAAGCATTGCGATAATCATATTCTGTAAGGACCTCGCATCGTTACGCTCTGGTTGAAGGTTTGCTAACTTCGAAATTCGCGGTTTTCGAGAGTTCAATCTCATGGAAAGCAAAGTGATCAGCTCTAGCTAATTTTGTAGTAGCTAATACGATGCAACTCATGCTAAAAAAATAAAAGACAAATATAAAGGTTAGAAAATAAAAAGATATAAAGATCAATCGTTTTATTCAACACACTTACCTAGTCTGTTCGCTTTTTGTAGGGCGAGAGGCTGAAGTGCGTGTCGGCGAGATGTAACCGAGCACTTCTGGAATCACAAAGCAACTAATGGAGATCTTTAATTAGTATTAGCTAATACGATGCAACTCATACCACTAAGAATTAAAAGATAACTTTTTGCTCTATAAGCATAAAGTTTCAAACTTTTGAGCTTATTTATATCAAGACATTTTCACGCCCATTTTTTTGACGGCCGCATGTAGCCAGTATTTTTAACTGCGTAATAGAAAAGCAACTTCTCAAAAACCTGGCAGTGTTGATGTAAAAGTGATCAAGAAATGACCTAAATTAACATGCAGTTTCTTTGCTTCCATTGCTTTCATCCTCAATGTACCAACTACAACGGAGACAGAAAAATGCAAAATGGTATCTAATGGTCTCTAGAATACCGAAATTCTGGCACGAAAAAATTAAAAATTCATATTATTTTGGCACAAAGCCGTGTATTTCATTATCAACTAGAAGCGCTCCTTTGAGCACTTCAGAAAAAAAATGTGTAAAACTTGAGGAATACTGTTAATCACCAACTAAAACTGTGCTGAATCACCCTCGGAACGGAGCCTTTTTTCTGTTTCTTTGAACTTCCAGTTATAATTCGATAGACTAGATCTCGAAAATTCCGATGGCGTTCTTCGTTAATCAGCTCTAGATTTTTCCTCCTTTTCACGAAAACCTTTGAAATCTTTCCAGTTCAGTACATTATGATTAACTCTTCTCCTTCCAAGTTTTTGGTGCGAATATAAATGAATACAAAATCTTGCTCTACCCACAATGCAAGAACCCTCGCTCACGAATCCTCTGTAGAAGATCTGCAGATTCAAGCAAGGAAAATAAGGTACGACGTCATTGGCCTGGCTGAGAAGAGAAGGCGCCATTCTTTTCACGCTTTATGACACCGGAGAAGAACTGTTCCTTGGAACATGCGATAACAAAGGTGTTGGCGGCGTTGGCGTCCCCGTCAAATCGTATGCCGGCCTTGACCATCTTCGTTCCTTTGCGCACCAACATCAGACTATGACGAAGATACAGTCGAAGCGTTCCACATGGATTTCGACAAATTCATCAGCAAAGATCACACACTCTTCAAGGTCATTGTTGGAGATTGCAGATCGTCATTTTAGTCCGTTTCGATCATGGCAGCCTAGTTTTTCCCTGAGATTTTAGCAGCCTCTCCGTAGTTGCCCTACCTGGCGCTGTCGTACCAGGGGCTCTTTCGTAGTCAGGGGAATGATGCCCATATTTGTTATTGTTTTTGGCATTTTGATACCCAACGTGTAGTTTGCCAGGCTCTAAACGTGGGGAGTGGCTACACACGAGTAGCTTGCCAGTCTCTCTCGGAGGAGCGGGAGGAGCTTATTGGTTGGAGGCGACTCCTAACCGCTTGCCATATACCTCCCAGCCGCTTGATTGTAGGCTTTTGGCCGACTCCCATTCAATGGAAAACCGACAAGACCGTATTGTTGTCCAGAAAGGGAGACCTTCACGACATAGGCAGTCATCGCGCAATCTGCTTGCTGTCCGTTCTCTATAAATTCTTTACTCGAGTCATCCTAAACGGGACTGACAGATCACTGGACGAAGGACAGCCATCCGAACAAGGAGGGATCCGCAAAGGATTTAGTACCTTAGACCACATCCACACGATTACGAAGACACAAAAAAAAACTCCTGAACAACTCGCATAGGCAAACTTCAACAAAACACTATGACACCGTTAACGAAAGCTCTGAGGATCTAACTAACATCAATAATGTGCCGGAAACATCAAGGGTCACCGTGTTAGGAGGCATGACTCTCCCCGATGATGCGCGCTCGCTCTTAGAAATGGGCCCAAGTTTCTCACCAGCGCAATCCATTTCTAAGGAACCCCTGTGTAGTATCGCATGCAATTTGCAAGACCTTCAAGATCGGCTCCGATATAAAGTTAGACTAGAATTACCCAATAGGCGCGAACAGCAGGATAATGTAGAGGCATTGCTAACACCGCCTTTTCCTCTAGCGTTCTTTAGACAACAAGGCCCTAATAATGAAGTGAATATCAATTTTCGCATATATTTCGGAAGAAACTCTTAGAATCCTTAATCACTATTGCGCAGAAAAGGTTAGCTCCAATCTAAAATCAACGCAGAAAAACGGTATGCGACAGATACGGGAGCTAATAAAGTCCAAAGCCATTCGACTGTCAGTTAGTGATAAGGGAGGAGAGTTCGTGGTAATTCCCCATAAGTTGGATGTTGAGATAACGAAAAAACATCTAGAGGACACCACACTCTATCGTCCATCATTCAATAAGGAATTTCAAAAACAATATCGAAAGATGAATAGTGAATGGGTAAAAAATAGCAAGTTCGGCTGGTTTAAAATCTTCCGTTATTTCTCAACTAAAACTTAGTCCACCATCATGCCCCGTCTTGTACTTACTTATTAAGACTCATAAGTTGGAATGTACTGATGATCTTGCGTCTGCCGATCCATCAAAATTCAAAGTTAGACCCATCATCAGCTGTGTAGACGGGCCAACGGATAGAATAACGTAGTTTTTAAACTTAATACTAGTCCAACTACTAAAACACATTCCAGCCCATCTTACCAATACCCAAATGTTCTTGGATCATCTATGTAACGCGTCTCCCAACAACGCGTACTTAATGGAATCGTTCGACGTAACCGCTCCTTATACAAACGTGTCGAATGAGTCCGCAATGCAAGCCATATGCGAGCTTCTAACGGAGTCACGAACGAACTACGAAGATGTATGGCTTCTCCATTCGGCAGGTCACGGCTCTCTTGAAAGAGTGCCTAAGCTGCTCATTCTTTAGACGGTCTGGGAATTATTCTGCGCAGATCAGAGGGCTGGCAATGGGACAACGACTAGCTCCGACTTTTGCTATCGCTTTTGTGTCTAAAGTGGAGGCACCAATATTCGATCTCCGGCCGTTACTCTACTGTAGGTATATAGATGATTGTTTTGTCGTCTGCTGAACGCAAGAGGAGATGGACAAATGTTTTTGAGTTGTTAAATAGCCAGTCAGAGTACATAAAGTTCACCAGTGAGAAACCTAAGACAAATTGGCTTCCATTTTCAACCGTTAAACTCAACCTCTTCAAAAACTCCTACAACACAAATGGTATCGCAAACCAAGCAACAAAAACATCCTGGTTCACTACCTATCTGCTCATCCCTCGCACACGAAATGCGCACTTATAAAAAACATGTTTCGAACAACTGCTAATGTGTGCATAGGAAAAAAAACCTAAGGCAGAGTCCCTGAGTTTGGCGCGAAAAAATAGACATCTCTAATGGCTACAACACGATAGGAGCTTCTCAGATTAGAATTAGAGGAAATTCGGCGCTCCTAAACGGAAGGTCTAGCGAGGATAAAGTTCCATTCATCTTGCCTTTCATTTCTAACGAAGTGAGTGCAGCCACTAAACGCTGCTTAAAAAGAGCAGGTTTAGATAATTCGGTAGCAGTAGTTGAGATACCACCAAAAACACTAAAACGCCAATTAGCCCGCAACCGGCTGTATGATCGTCTCTGCGAAACCAACGAATGCAAAGTTTGCCCCAACGGCAGAGACGGCGACTGCATGAGGTCGGGTACAATTTACCTGATCTCTTGCGAGGCATGCGGGGATGAATATATTGGCGAAACGGGTAGACCACTCTGCATCCGCGTAAAAGTGCACCTAGCTGGGAAACGTGACTACGACCCAAAAACCCCACTAGGCACGCATAGGGAACAGAAGCATAATGGAGCAGATTTTGACGTTAAAGTCACGGTCCTTGCACAGGAATCGAAAACGTCTACGCGTAAAACTCTGGAAGCCTTCTGGATTCATAGCAAAGGCCCAAAAATGAACCGCAAAGAGGAATGCCTCGTAATAACGCGTGACCTAGCACCATATCTCAGGCTAATTCCCGACCTGAGCCAGGCACACTCTTACATTATCATAGACTCCAAGTGGCAGGTCTTTAATGATTAATTGAACGACCTAAAACATCTAAGCGGTGAGTGTTTTTGAAATGAAGTTTTTCTATGCGACCCAAGAATTTATCTCTTACATTTTCTGTTAGGGTTATGAAGGCCTTTGAAGCCTTTATTTAATAATTCGCGAATCAATTTGACCTTTCCAGGCACTGAAGATGGCGAACCTTGCCGAAACGTTAGCCACCATGACTGTTGTAATATTCGTGCTGCATTATTAACTGTATTGTTATGTGCTTCGCTGATATTCAATAAATAATATCATTAACACCTCGGAGTGGCTAAACAGAAGAAGATATTGATTTATTCAAACTATGCCGAGGTTAATAGATAGTCGGACCTCGGATTACAAGACTCATTAAATTTTCACGAGAGTACAAACAACCACTCTGTCTCATTTCCATCGATGTGAAGAAAGCCTTAGATTCAGAGGAAACAGAAGCGGTGATAGAGGCTCTGGATAACTAGGGCGTCGCTACTCGGTACATAATGATCCTTCGTGAATTTTGTAATGATTTGACGACCAATATATCTCCATTTTGCAACCATATCACCATTGACGTAGGAAGAAAGGTTTGACAAGGCGATACAATTTCGCCAAAACTATTTACTGCCATCCTGCAAAACTTTATGCGGACATTGGAATGAAACGATAGGGGAGCGAAAATTGCCGGTAGGCAATAAAACCATTTTCGCTTTGCTGACGATATCGCTCTCATAACACCACACATCAGCCTAACGGAAAACACGTTGCCCGATTTCTATAACGCCTGTAGAAAGATAGGTCTTCAACTAAATCTAACGAAAACAATGTTCATGAGGAACGGATGGGTTTCTAATGCCCCATTCACGCTCAACGGAACGACAATTTCCGAATGCTCCAGTTACATCTATCTAGGTCACGAAATCAGTATGATGAACGACCTCACTCTAGAGTTGAGCAGGAGGAAATGAGCGGCTTAGGGAACTTTCAAGAGCATCGAAGATGTATTGAAGAGGACAAAGAACATGTGCCTCCGTGCCCATCTTTACGACTCAACGATTATCGCTGCCCTAACGTATGCAGCAGAAACCTGGTCTCTACGTAAGCACGAATAGAGATCACTTGGCGCTATCGAACGCGCTGTCGAAAGGTCGATAATAAGAGTATCCCGTATCTCGCAAATGAGAGAAATGATCCGAAGTTCCGACCTAGGTCAACGACCGAAAATCAGAGACGCCGTTCTCCACGCCAGGATATCGAAAATAAGCTGGTCCGGACACGTGATGCGCTTGAACGACGACCGATGGGCGGGAGCCGTTACCGATTGGATTCCTTGGGACATCAAGCGCTCTGCAGGAAGACCACCAACTCGTTGGTCCTATTCCTCCACGTAAGCTTTAGAAGAAAGGTATGATGCTCAACGAATCCTTGGAGCGAGCAGGACCCACGGGGCTGATAACATATTTTGAGTCGTTAATGACGTCATAAAATGGCACTTACAAAGTATTAGGCAGGCGCCTGTTCTGCCTTTCCAGCTCCTCAGTAGTACGGTGTCTTTCGGTTCAGCCGTTCCCCTCTATTGTTATATTCCCATACTTATAAAGGAATCGATCCCGAGTAGCAAATCACCGCAAGTTGGGTGAGTCAACTCACTCTGGTGAGGAGGCTGGAAAAGCGAATTAAGCGCTTGTTCAGTACTTTGTAAGAGCCATACCAGACCTCATAAAAGGCTCAAAATATGTTATCATATTATCAGATAATCATTGTTAATCATTGAGCAACGTCTATAAAAGGAGTTGAATGAAGAGGCAAAAACTTATGTTTTTCCAGCCGATGCGAGCTTGACAGTTGTTGATGTTTAATTAACAAAAATTGCAAATCGTACGCTGACGTTTCACCGACAATGCCTTTTTCCGAGCTTGAGCGTACGCTGGTACAGCTGCTTACTTCATTTTGATTTTAATCTGTAAAATAAATATAATCTGTGAACATGTTTTAAGCCTTCCATGAAGTCTTTTGTGGCGTTCACATAATGCAAAACACGTATTTCGACGTTACAGCCTCGTCGGTTACACGATGTTTTTCGCTCCAGTTAGCTCAGCAGGGAGATATGTTTTCAAATTATATCGTTTTGAGAGAGATCTCAAAACACTCGAGAAGAAAGATATGATCATAATTCACCAGCCACGAGAAAAAGAATGTGCAACTCTGCCGTTGGGTGAATTTTTCACCTAACGGTACATTCAAGTAATTCAACGTCGGCTCCTCTATATAGAAAATTTTCCTCGCAGAACTTAGTGAGCTGAAAGGCACCTAAGAGTGAATACGCTGTGATGCCAAAACACGTGTCTTGCACTGTATATGTGCCATAGAAGAACCTATGAAAAGCTCAGTATGTGCTATTAAATTACATTTTTCTAACGATTTCTAGAAAGACTCGGAAAAAAGATATGGAATAAATGTTAGACAAAAAAAAATCGAGCGTTCTCTTATTATATGAAACATCAATAACGTTTTTTGGTTCAAGAATCGATAACGAACTTATGTTACAGTCGCAAATCAAAAAGATTCGTAAAGGTGACGAAAGTCCTGGAAAGGTGAGACGTAATGGCTCACCATAGAAAGATCAGAAGGCATGAGAAAGACAATCATCAAAGCTGATGCTTTCGAGACCACGCGAGGTGTCGCAAAAGAGCTCAACCTTGACCATTCCACCATTTTCGTCATTTGAAACTAATCGCAAAAATAACTGCCTTTTCAACACGAGCTGAAACCGCTCACGTCTACGCCAACCTATTAATTGTCTGTCTTTCCGATTTCTCGTCTGTGTGCTCTATTCTGCCGGCACGAAGTGTTGTGTTTGTTCCGCCCGTGTATTAATCAACACAAGAAATCAGGTGTGTTGTACCTGAACTCATGCAGTCACCCTCTCTACCTTCAGAAAATATTACGCAATTATTCGACATAGACAGTCATACAAGCTGTTCCCACCAATTTGTGGAGCACTGTGTTCGTTGAAAATTTCACAATTCTTTCAAAGGTTTTCAACACGCTGTTTTTAGGCACCTTTTTATAGCGGTATTTACGTTGTATATACTGAACGATAGCCTCGGGTTACCCTTCCACTGGGGCCTGACAAGCTAGTGTTTCTTTATAGAGTCTATCTCTCCCTCTTGACTAGACGTCAGTGGGTGCGCTTTTTAGTCACCGGAAATAGCTATTCCTCGTGCCAAGTACATTTATTTACTTCTCTCTTCTCCTGGTGTGCAAACACTTGTAACTGTTTGGTACATCTTACGGACAAGTATTTTTTCTGTAAAGGGCGAGAAGAGTGGCAGCGCACTACAAACGTTTTTATTGCTATGCTTTCGATATCGTTTCGCAATGTAGTCACTTTTTGAAAAGTGCATTTGAAGCTACAGGAATGAAGTTACTTCTTTCTAGGTGTTCCTCATTCACTCAAAAACTTCACAAAATTTGGCTCTTCATGGAAAGTTTCGATCATTTTTTTATATCCTCTTGTGTAGACCATATAACAATTAATCTATGTATCGACAGTAAGAATTTTACAACGGGTGCGAAGTGAGGCTTGACCTTACACATGTAGACAGTGGCAAAACTTGGTGCTAATCGTTACCCTATCACAAGCCCTCTTCTTCGCAATTTATCGTTTTCATCATCTAAAGATTGAACAGCGTAAGCTCATCTTAACAAGAGTCATGAGCTGCTGAACTGAGGAGATGCTATTAAGACTGAATAGACATTTCTAAACGTCAGAAAATGAATGTTCATGAAGCACATATGTTTTATTCAACATATTCGATCGACTTGACCACACTTCCTAGAGCCAGACGTTACTGCTCACGTCGGCGAGCAGTATGCTGACGTTCCTCTAAAATGGCAAAGCAACTACTTGAGATTCTGAACGCGTAGTAGCTGATACAACGCAACTGATGCTAATAAGAATGAAGGAACAAACCTAAACGTTCGGAAGTAAAATTTATGAAGATTATGCGCATTATTCAACATATTCACCTAGTTTGGCCACGCCTTGTAGGGCGAGACGCTGAAGCGCACGTCGGCGAGAGGTAGCCAATCTTCTTCAGAAATGACAAAGCAACTACTGCAGATCTCTAATGTTTATTAGCTGAAACGATGCAACTCATGCTACTCAGGAAGAAAAGACAAGTTTTTTGCTCTATCAGGATAAAGTTTCAAATTTTTGAGCTTATATCAAGACATTTTCACGCCCTTTTCTTGACGACCTCATGTAGCCACTATTTTTAACTGTGTAATGGAAAAGCAGCCTCTCATTATTCAAGAAATGACCTAAATTAACCCGCAGCTTCTTTGTTTCAATTGCTTTCATCGTCAGTGTAGCGACTACAACGGAGACAGAAAAATGCAAAGTGGCATCTAATGGTCTTGACCCGTTCATGTTCGACTTTCACTTTTGACTTCTGAACTTGATTTAGAAAATAGATAATGAGAAGAAGTATCTACAAGATCAATGGCCCCTTTGTAAGCAGATCTAAAGCTAATATTGGCATGTTATTACAATGGGTTCAAGCGCTGTAACAATACAATGGCCGCCGCTTCGACTAGCCTTCTCAATAGCCTGCAACAATTAAATAGTTATGCAATCTCTTCGTTTAAATGCTTTCATGACGGAAAACTTGGCCCGTAAGCTACAAACCGCATATTGAACAGCTTCTATTATATACGCACTGTTTTGCTGTTGTATGGTACACCAGATATTTTGAAAACCAACCGCATCGATTCCACCATGAGCGAGGACTGTGAGTGGCTCACATCAAGAAACGACCTGAGAAATGGTACAATGTCATGCGTGATGAGGAGGTATTCATCTTTGCAATCCATCCTAAGATTTTTTGCTATAGATGTCAAGCACTTTTAGAGATTTTTGAACTCTGTGTTCCTTTGAAAGGATAATCACTGTTATATCAAAATCTTCCCGTATGTGCCTGTGATTATGGAGGCCTAACAGCTTGTCTATCATAGCTAGAAGTTTGAGCGCTGGGTGGTTTTCTTCGAAATTCGCTGCGGTATCTTATTATCGCTGCATTCATCGTTTGAATTTTTCTCTAAATTCATTCTGAGGAACGACAGTTTCGTTACCTCCTGAGATGGCTATCTCAAGTATCGCTTTCTGCTACTTTTGTGTGCCCACGACTGGCTGCTATAAGAAACTTATCTGTTATAAGCGGTTTTTTGTGTGAGAAGGGTGAAGGGATGTCTGTAGAGCACTATGTTTTTATGATTTTTTTCACCTGATGGCACGTGTGAATAGTACGTCTGCGGCTCATCTCTGTAAGGGGGTTTCCCCCAAGAGGCATTGGCTTAAGACGAACCGGTAACTTTTGAGGCTGCAAGGCCGAATACGTGCATTGCACTGTGCAAGTGCCTATGAAGGACCACATGCATGGCTCAAAAATAGTCATCAGGCATAATAAAATTTGAGCATGAACTTAAGAAAACAATTGCATCTAACGGTATGATATTTCACGATTACTAGCGATGAGCAATCGAGTCTACAACACTGCCTGTTTGGTGATTTTTATCACTTGATGGTGGGTACAAATATTACGTCTACGGTCCCTCTATGTAAGGCGGTTTTCCCCCAAGAGGGATTGGCTTAAGACGGAAGACATCTTGAAACTGACGAGGCTGTGAGGCTGAAACACGTGTATTGCATTGTATAAGTGCCCATGACAGACCACATATGCTTTTCCCAAAAGTGAGTACCAGGCACTATATTTTTGGTACTTTTCTATAGTTACTATTTTGTGGGGCAGCCGTTTTTATAGAGGTTGATCTGAACATTCAGAGATGGAAGCCAATTTTTCTTCATCTATCTGGTGAATTGCCTATGTACTCTGACTGTTTATTATGAATTCCGAAATACTGGCCCATTCATATGAAGAGCAGATGAGAGTACGGTCTTCGATATCCCTACAATGGAGTAGTGGCAGCGCCCTGAGTGTAGGGGCTTCAACTTTAAACATAAACTCAGTAGCAAAACTTGATACTAGTCTTGGTTCTACTGACATTCTCTCATTTGTGTTTGGCATATTCCTGACCATGTGAACATTGAGCTGTTTAGGCAGTCCTACAAAAAGACCAATAGCTGCTGAAAGAGAAGCCATACATGTTCATAACTCTTTGATGTTGCTTAAGAAGCTCACATATGGTTTCTATTGCAGAGTTATTCGACAGACTAGTATAAAGGGCGGTAACATCGGAGGACTTCATCACGTGCGCGTTATTGGCACACATATTACGTAAACTTCTAGAAACAATTGGATGCTAAATAAATGAGCTGGAATGTGCTTCAGTAATTGGGCAAGTACATTCAGTCCGTGGACCTGTCTGCACAATTGAGAATGGGTGAAACTTTGCACGATGAGGGATTGGTAAAAGCAAGATTACCACTGAATGCTACCTTATGAATCTTTATGATTAAGTGTAAGACAAAACATGATGGCGAAGGATTTTTGAGTCGCGAAGTAGCGGGTGATTTCAAACTCTCAAATCTTCAAGATATTCTGTATTATCTCTCATTCGAGCACAAGCTCTCCAACCTAGTCACCAAAGAATAGTCTAAAGTTTTTCAACCTTGTCACCTTTTGATACTCACATTTTACATTTTTATACACCGACAGAGTGACAGCGAACTTTTGCGCATTAGTGACTGAGGATTCTAAAAATTTCATCTGTAAATTTCCGAAGTTTTGACTCATAGTATAATATAGGATTTTGCTGTTCTAAGAACGATTAAGAGAATGGAGATAATGGTGATAGCCCTACATCTTTTTTGCTCATTTGTAATATGTTCATAGTCCTTTTCGGAAACTTTTTAGCCAATTTGCTTTGGTGCTAATGTAAACATGCGACCATACGCTAGGATCCCACAAGAATGCATTGAGCTAGTGAAAACCTTGGGTTTAATTTCCATATCAAACACAGGCCGTTAGTGGGAGCCATGCTCTCAGTACAGTAAACCTCGACTTTCGCGGCACATTGTTTTGGCTATTGTGGCCAGCTCGATCATCGTTGAGGATATTCCTATATCTTCTTCATTTTGTGTTAGTCGATAAAATTCTAGAATCCATGCGAAATTGTATAATATATATTTTTTATTCCTGATTTTCTTCTTTCAGCAGAACACGAGGTGTTACATCAAACTCTATTCGATAGCTGAAGTTTCGGCATTTTGCCTTCTTCAGAGTCTGGAAAGGTCAAAATGTTTGCAATACAATCAGTCAGACACCTCCATTACTCCTTTAGAAAAAATCACCAGACCTAGAATTCAATCGCATCAAGCAAAAATCAACACTCAACATACTCACCGCTTTTTTATATGTGTTCCACTGAATGATCCATGTGGAGATCACCGGAAAGAGAGACACATAGGCTCGTAATGCACCCTACCCATCAAAACAACAGTCTTATATACTGGCTCATATCATGAGTGTTTACGAGGCATTCCTCCTAGCGGTTTATGGTTGGATTGGTCGTATTAATTCAAAATGCTTCCAAGATCTTTTGCGCTGATGTTTTTTGCTACTGCGCAAGGATGGTGACTTCGATTTCAAAATCAGCTCCGTCGTGCTTCTCTGCTCTATGCGTCCCTAGCGGGGTGTTTCGTCTATTAAGACGCTTGTCAGCTAGGTGTTCTTCTATGCGTGCATAGAGCGGCCTACCCGTTTTGCCTATATATTTATCACTACGCGTTGCAAGAGATTAGGTAGACTGTACCTACGCTCATGCAATCACCGCCTCTGCCGTTAGACATATTTTAAGATCTTTCGTTATGTAGAGACGGTCATATAAGCGGTTTCGAACTAATTGGCGTTTTAGAGTATTCGGTGGTATTTCTATAATGGCCACCGATTGCTCTAAACCCGCTCTTTTCAAACATCGTTTTATAGCTGTACTTATCTCATTTAAATAGAACGGGATGATAAACGGGACTTTCCTTTCATTCAAGTTTTCGTTCGGAGGCGCATTATTTCCTCTAAACCTAAGCCGAGGATTACAAATTCGTATCCATTGAAAATGGCTATTTCCCGAGCCACTTTCATGGATTCTACGCTCTGCTCCTCCCCGGTACATACATTGGCTGCTGTTCGAAACATGTTTTTTTACTAGCGCCTTCTTCGTATGTGAGGGATGAGATGAGAGATAGTGAACCAAGATATTCTTATTACTTGGCTTTCGGTACTACTTTGTTATGTAGCCGTTCTCAGTTAAGTTTATTTTCATGTTCAAGAATGGGAGTCAATCGTCTTTTGGTAACTCACGTGTGAATTTTATATACTCTGACTGTTCAGTTGGCGCGACGCACGTTGCACTAGCGATCGACAATCCGGGACCCTCAAGGCATTTAATAGCAATGCTCAAAGATAAACGAAATTTGGCAAACTCCTTTGCACTCATATCGTCTTCTGCACAGTCTCGTCTTGACACTGTTTTGTTTGGTCACAATTCTATGATCTACTACCTGCCTCGATGTCACTTAAACAATCTAGTCTTTCAGTGCTGTTTACAATATTGGCTTACTGTTTCTATAAAGGATGTATGAACACTTAGTAATTCAAAGTTCAGGTACCGTCACCAAGACGGTGCCCACCTGAGTTGCCAGCATTCTACTTAACCTCGGAGGCTCTTTAGAAAAATGGAAATAAAAGCGCAGTACTTGAGGTAAGAATTTTACTGAGATTTTTCAATACAATCTCGATGAGTTATGGAGCTTGCAAGGGCAGTTTTTGTCGTTTTTGTTGTTTTAGATATGCTGGCTAAAGGTGCTTGTTTATCACTGAGCTTATATGAGGTTGCTACAAGTCTTTGCTGTATCAAAAGCATAAAGGATAAAGCTCTCGGCGCTGATCAATCCCTAGGAGATACGCCATGCATTCGTCTTCAATGTTTAACTTTGCTTGAGGTGATTGAACGGATATCTGGCCTTACAGTGACTCGCGGTGGCCTCCCGCTGTACCGAGTCAGTGCTGCTTATCCTACCAGACAAGTCCGAGATCATTCTATTACCAATTTACCGACCTACGAGGGATGAATGGATTGGTGAACCATGAACATGAGATCGAACCATCGACCTCGTGTGCGACGCAGATCACTTCTAACCACTGCACCACATGTGCTCTTCTTTACTGTTTTAGGGAGATAAATCGCGCTTCTTTCAATGCGTAGAACAAAAGTATCAAATGTTTTCATTCATATAGCCGCAACAACTATGCAAGCTCTGATATTGAGAGCGTTAAGTGTTCGGTCTTTCAGAGAGAAATGTCAAATATGTAATTTTTTTGCATGCTTTGATAGCAATTTTTTTGGATGATGTACAGTTTCATATCTTTGGATAGCTTAATTTGCATTTTTGCTTCATGCCACTAAAGTGTAACTTAGATTGAATTATTCTGCTAGCATAGAAAAATGCTTTTCCTACTAGGCTTATTTTATGGGTACACTCTCATAATATGCTCTGCTAACAAAAAGAAAACCTTATGCTTTTGGCGTATTGAGCTCATTGTTTAAATATTACAACGGACATTGGTGGCAGTTATATGGTAAAACTTTGATTTTAAAGGAGCTTTATCGTCATAAAAAGACTGATCATTATTGAAAGAACTTCTGCAAGCGTATTTGTTGTAGAAAGAGCTTTCATTTGTTTTAAGATTCCCTACTTACCAGTTCAAGAGCTGCGCCTTTAAGGTAACAACGCATTCTCAATTCCTTTTCACATTTCTTTCGACGGTATTCATCTGTATCATCTGTTGTTCCGTTGATCGTCGAGTGACGCAAGCGGAAACCACCAATATTTCCATTTTTCCTGTCGCGTGCAAGAGTAACCCAGTGGGCCCTCCTCACTCTATTGATTCGCTGAGCATCACATCTTCCTTCAATGTCTTTTGTGAAGAAATTGGACCATCGGGCCGGTGGTCTTCCTGCAGAGCGTTTAACATCCCAATGAATCCAGTCGATGTCGGTAGCGGCTTTCGTCTATCGACTGTCGTTGAAGCGCATCACGTGTCCAGCTCACCTTATTCTCGACATCCTGAAGTGTAGAATGGCGTCTTTGATCTTCGATCGCTGACGTAGGTAGGAACTTTGAATCCTCTTTTTTTATTTGCGGAATGCGGGAACTCCCAACATCGACCTTTCGACTGCGCATTCGATAACGCCAAGTGATCTCTCATCCTGCTTACGTAGGGATCAGGTTTCTGATGCATACGTTAGGGCAGAGATAATCGTCGAGTCGGAAAGGTGGGCACGGAGTCAAATGTTCTTTGTCCTCTTCACTATATCCTCGATGCTCTTAAGCGTTCCCTAAGCTGCTCGTTTCCTCCTGCTCAACTCTGGAGCTTGGCGTTCACTAAGTTGATTTCACGACCTAGATAGACGTAACTGGAGCATTCGGAAATGTTCATTTCGTTGAGCGTAAATGGGGCTATAGCAAATCTCCCAAGGGAGTTTTGCTATCTTTTCGGGAATTACATGATAATTTAGGCAACGCAGATGGTCCATGACCTTAGAGAGCAAGTGGTATCGCAGAGGTTCGAGGACCTTAGACAGAAAATGGTTGAAGTGGCAAGGGCGGCACCCAGCTGCCACCAACTTCAACAGGCAATTCGATCGCCGGGCGTCATCCGAACGGTCGTCTAACATCGCCCGGACCACCTCACCTCAGTTCATTGTCGACTCATTATTGCTCTCTCCGCATAATCTCGTTATCGTATAACTAATTGCTATCGTAAGATTGAGTTCATACAACTGTCAGATGAACTCAATAGAATTGTGAGCGGAACATATCACTTGCGTGGCGGAGCAAATTCACTTAGGCTATGCTCGGCCCACCAACGCGGTTAAGGGATTCTGCCCATATGCAATCAGTAGTGACCCTACTGCTAGCACTATATACTCATCCACTGGATCCCGCCGCCGGTGCTTCATTTTCGGGGCGAAAATAGCAACCCCAAACGGAACATGGCTAGGCATCGGAGCCCGTACTCGAACGAAATAGAGCGAAGGTAAGTCTAGGCACTCTTTCATAAAAGTGTGCCCGATCAGTTATACTGAGTTCATCTACCACTGTATCAGTCATTTTCCTAATGTTCTAATGTCACACGCTGGAACATACAGAGCAGAGAGGTATATCTTCTTTAGAGTATATAATCTACATATTAGTTTCAACACTTGTAAAATTTGGAAACAAAAATTTCTGCTCCTCACTGAACATAGATTTTATGATTTCAGTGCTGCTACCCCAAGACCTACGTCACGAATACAGAATAGAACGGATAGGTATATCTTCTGATCAGTGCATTAGTTCTAACACTATGCCTTAAATTAGAAATCTTAGAAGAAGGTATATTTCAGTTCTCGGTAAAACGTTCGAGATTGGCCACCGCATCATGTGGAGATGGGGAGCGAGTCATCACGTTGTGGATCCGTAAGCATTGATGTACATATTCTATGCATGTATATATAGGAGCGCATGTGGTGCGATGGTTAGAAGTGCACTGTATCGCACATAAGCTTAATGGTTTGATCTTGCGCTCATGGCTCATCAAGCCATCCGTTCCGCGGTCGGTAAATCGGTACCGAGCGGTACCAGGCTTGTCTGCAAGGATAAGGAGCACTGATTCGATTCAGCGGGAGGCCACAGCTAGTCATTGTGAAGGCCGGCTATGCATTCAGTCACCTCAAGCGAAATTGAAAGTTGAAGACGAATGCGTGGCTTATCTCTCAAGGATTACTCAACGTTGAGAGCTTTATCCTTTTATATACATATACTTATATGTGCATATGAATACGCATTGGTATACGTGAACTATTACATGTATACATATACATACATCATACATATATATATATATGTATGTACACATGTACACATATATATACATATATATATGTTCACACATGTATTTATATACATATAAATACATATGTATGTATGTGCACACATATGTATATACGTGTGGTGGAGGATCAGTGGTTTTTGCTTTGTGGTCTCTGGATATGTCTCAGGCAGTGACCCGATCAATATCTGAATATTGTTGGATTATACCTTTATCTCGAGTGCTTTGTTTAGACCACGCTCAAATTTCAATATATCCTTTCATCATTATTCTGCCCGGCTGATGAGTCTGTAAGGACGAAACACGTGTCTCGGGCTGTACAAGAGCCCTTACCACACCACATGACATGTTGGCTCAAATAATGATGAAAGGATATATTGTTGGATTGTCGTTAGCGGCGCACTGACCTTTTTGCCCTTTGAAGTGGCCCGTTGCTCTTCCAAATTGTTACGGGCTGAACTTTAGTTTGTGTGACCTCGTCTTCTGCCAACTTGTCTCTTGTAACCGACAAGAGCACAAAGTTCAAATCCTTTATGGGGGTTATATCAAACAATGGCGTTGTACCAAACAATGTGGTAGAACCAAACAATTTATAATATACATACATTACTGTGATAACATGAAAACAATATATATATATATATATACGATTGTGACATATCGTTATGTGAATATATGCCTGTGAATGTGATGTATCGTCTTGTGACGATAATATGAATAAGTGATTGTAATTGATGAGATATATCGTCGTGTGACGATACCATGGATATTGCTAGTAACGGAACATGACTAGACGACGGAGCCCGTTTGGGTTTGCTATGTTTGCCGCGAAATAGAAGCACTGGTGGCGGAATCAAGTGGGTCTATTTATTACTGACTGTATATGGGCAGAATCCCTTAACCGCGGTGGTGGGCCGAGCATAGCCTAAGTTAATTTGCTTTGCCACGTAAGTGATTTGTTCCGCTCACAATTCTATTGAGTTGATTTGACAGTTGTATGAACTCAACCTTATGATAGCAATTAGTTACACGATAATGAGACTGTGAAGAGAGAATAATAGATCGATAATGAACTGAGGTGAGGTGTTCCGGGTGATGTCAGACGACTGTTTGGATGACGCCCGGCGATCAAACTGCCTGTTGAGGTTGGTGGAAGTTGGGTGTCGTCCTGCCACTTGGACCATTTTCTGTCTAAGGTCCTCAAACTTCTGCGATACCACTTGCTCTCTAAGGTCATGGACCATCTCCGTTGCCTAAATTATCATGTAATTCCCGAAAAGATAGCATATAGAGCCGGAGTGAGCCCTGATAGAGTCGTGTTCATCAATTTGTGAAATACTTCTTCAGAAAGAGTGCATTCTGTTTACCCAAATTCTTGAAATTTCCATTGCTGGTGTAAATTTTCCACTTAAATATTGGACAACCAACAACTTACACAATGAACATCAGTCAACTACACATTACCTTTGCTCAATCATTAAGATCGGTCAACAATTTGCGCTTTGTTGCGTTGAATTTGTATTTCGTACAATTAATTTATAGTATTAAGTTCACATTTATATAGAACTTTGGAGCTACGTAAGCTAAGTAAGCTGTAGCATTTGTATGGAACTGAAAATTTATTCATGAATTCCGAACAGAAACAATAGCAACTATTCTTCAAAATAAAGGTCACAACTAATTCAAAAGATCGACCCTTTTTTGAGCTTAAATCATTCTTTTTTGGAATAAAGGTCACAGTTTTCTGCGACTTTCTGCCATCGGTCCGCCAGGTTTCGGATCTGGTTGAAGTACCATTCCTTCGGCTTCGAATCAAGGAACTCTTGACAGATTTTTTCAACTTCATCGAAAGCTTCAAACTTGCGACCTCTCAGAAAGTGCTGCATCATTAATGGGAGAAAAGGCCAAAGTCGAATGGAGCGCAATCTAGACTGTAGGCGGGATGCGGCAGAACTCGACTCCGTCCAGTTCATCAAACTTGTTTTTGGTCTTCTTGGTACTGCGCTGTTTGGCAATTTCTTGCCACATGAAAACACGCTTTCGGTTGACAAAAGCCGGCACCACATCCGAAACTTGGCGGACCGATGGCAGAAAGTCGTAGATAACGATGGCCTTTATTTTGGAAAATAGTTACTGCTGTTTTTGTTTGAAATTCACGCACAAATTTCCAATTTCTATACAAGCACCCAAGAACTTTCTTTCCAACCAAGCACTTCCTGTTTTTCATTAGATTATTAGTGGTCATAGAAATTTTAGCTTTTAGCCTGATATATGCAAAAACCATGAAAGTTTGGTGTGCCAACGACGCGAAGAAAGTGCTTCACTTAGGTTATTAGCACATTGTTTGAATTTTACAGAGAGTTTTGCTTGCAGTGTATAACAAAATTTAGACAATCGGAACACCTCACAAAAAGAGAAAAGAGCATAATGCCGAAGAAATTTACGCAGATATTTCTAATGAGAAGAGCATCAATTCATCGTACTAAATTGGTCTTTTCTTCAATCAGAACACGACATCCTCTGGGAATGGACATGATTTCAACTTTTATTGCGAATTGTTGGTGTATATTTTGTGGATTGGTGCCATCTTTTCGTACTCATCATTCGTTTGAGACCCATAGTGGAATTGATTTGGCTTTTTGCACAGGTGCCTTACGTTTACTTGAACCCCTCTCATCGTCATCAAAGAGTAGGGTATGATTCTACGACAATATGTCGATTGACTATTTACCGATTATTTCTACATTAATGTAGTTTTGAGTAATCGGGCAAAACGCAGTACAATATTGGCTGGAACTTCGAAAGTTTTCAGCTTAGGAACGTCAGTTGACTTGCAGATTCCTCAGTCACCCACTTCCGAAGGCGCACCTCCTAAAACAGTGAATGGTGATTGACAGCAAGAAACAAACGAGAAATCTGTGGTACTCCAAGAATTCATGAAAACATCTGTGGCTTTTCGCGCACAGTTCTTTTGCAGTAAATAATTTTTATACTCCTCTTCTCATGTATGGGCCACAAATGATTTGCTCTTGGCAAAGTCTATGTATCCAAGCTAGTGGAGGAGGATACCTATGAGAAGCAGCTGGGTGAAGCAGGTCTGTTGTGCACTGGTGGACTGCAAAACCACCTGCACGTGGTGACATCGGAGTTATTTTGAGTAGTTGGAACTTGAAAGAGGTGCAAGGATTTGCTTGAGGCAATCAACTACAAAAAGAACACGCGAAACCAGTGGTTGTTTAGTGTAAGATTGTAGCAACAAATAATATTCACAGTATATCATAAATAGACAGATTAGAAGCAGATATCCATAGAAACTTGGAAGAAAGGCTATTCTGAACTTCTACGTTTGTTCCCATTTCCTTTATTACACTAATAATCCAAATTATTGAGAGATATCAATGTGCCGTGAGCTTGCATCATCATTTTTTGACCAACAGACCCTTGTTTTTCAAGTTTTAGCCTTTGCGGTGTGTAGAGTGATTCGCGATGTATGAAAGCAAAACGAGAAGCACAAAAATTTCTTCTGTAATTCGAGACGGATAAGAAAACCTCAGCTAAATAACGAAAATCGGGCATTGCTTTGCAATTCTGTGCATAGTGATTTCTGTTGTGGTCCTAAATGGGTTGAAAATCTAGACGGCCCTGGAACTTCGACAAATCTACTTCTTTAAAATCGAAGTCGGACATACGACAGCTTAAATAACTCAGGCATTAATGAGGTAAGCACAATTGATAAAAATTTATTGGGTTCTTTGATGATAGATTTTGTCACTGTACTTGCTAAATCGTTTTTCTGTGTCCAATTCACTATAATGTAGTTGAATTCTATGTATGATTTTTCGGGATATTAACACTGGGAATTCCTTTCTATTACTGCTTCCATAAATAATGATTTAGTCTGAAAGAACATTCTAAATCCACATCATTATCTCTCATGAAGACTCCTGATTTTTTCCTAACAATATGTTGGTGATTCTCATGTCTTTTGTGACTTGACTAGTAATTTCTTAACTTCAGATGGTCGATTGCACGGTTCTTTTCTGTTATAAGGGGACAAATGAATATCAGACCTCATTCGCGGACAGGAGCTTTTCCCAGGAGTGTTAATAATTATTCGAAAGCTTGACGCTTTGTCTGCAGCCCACTTAACAAAGTCTTTTACATTGTCACAGAACAGAAATCCCTTGTGCTTCACACACGCATATTTCTCGTCGGACACAGCTTTTTCTCTAGGCTACTAGTAATCATTCATAGCGTAATGTTTGCTGACTCCAATCGCTGCGCTAACATCGTTAAAAGACGATTTCTCTGCAACGCAGAAGGAAAATAAAATTGATTCACATGAGCTAGTAAGGCGGTCTTTGGCCAATTCACGGGCCTCTAGGTTAGGTAGAAAGGTCGGCTGACGCGATGACCG
Source organism: Parelaphostrongylus tenuis (assembly GCA_019055375.1). Taxonomy (NCBI): domain Eukaryota; kingdom Metazoa; phylum Nematoda; class Chromadorea; order Rhabditida; family Metastrongylidae; genus Parelaphostrongylus; species Parelaphostrongylus tenuis. The sequence goes on from JAHQIW010004967.1 coordinate 199,646, forward strand.
ATCGATTTTTAGGCATTTGAACGCGTAGAGGAAATCGTAGTACTTCTTCGAGTCACTGTTGGAAGCAGTGAGAATGTTTTGACTCCCTGAATTTTATCAAAGTGTTCATAATGATGACTGACTAATCTGTATTCATGGCAAAATAATAGTTTTAAAGCCTTTTTGTAACAGAGTCTTACGTTTTATCTGAAGTTTTCTTTTCAAGGCAGCAAAACAATCCCTAATTGAGTAAAAGAGATCGCACTAGCTTAAGACTGGTCGGAAATAGGTAGATAATTGCACAACCCCCTTGCGAACTCACCCATTGGCCCGTGACATGACCAAAGACCACCTTGCCCACCTATGTAGACCAATCTTATTTTCCCTGCTACGATGCAGAGAAACGGTCTTTTTAGGATGCAGGCATGGCGTTGGAATCAGCAAACATTGCGCTATTAAATGATTAGCAAAAGTCAAAAGAAAGAGCTCTGCTCAGTGAGAAAATGCTCTAGCGAAACGTAATTTGTTTTAGATTTTGCATCCATATACAAGGACGTTTTTGAAAGCCGGCCATATACGGTATTAACCAGAGATTCAAGCTTTCGAAGGATTACCTAGGTGAAACTTTTTTAGAGCCATAGATCTATAACTCTTACAAATGTCAAAAGTCTCAGTAATCGAGAACAAAGCCACCCACAGACCTCAACCAAACAAGACAGCTCATCGTTATTCATACATTGGTAGCATTTCACCCGACAGTTTAAGGCCTTATTTATTCAATTCCAGGCGAGGCTTCCTTCTTAGTGCACAATTTCAACGAGGAGTAAAATACGCCACTTTTGAGATAATTAGCCCTTGTTTGGAATTCATAGCAGTTTCTGTTGGAAGTACGTAGTAATGTTCGGATGAAATGATTCGCATGATTATCGCGAGAGGATAACGCGAGAGGATAGATATAAGACATAACATATTACCGACGGGACTTCTATGGAGATGCTACCAGTGAAAAAAGCGCTCATGGCTCTGCCAATTTATATCTCTAAGACTCAAATAATAATGAAAGGATTCATTGAAAATTGAGCGTGGTCTTAATAAAGCACTCGAAATAAAGGTATAATATGATAAAAATACCAGCCAAAGATCAATCGAGTGCGAAAACACTCTGTGTTAGGTGAAAATTTCGCTTCACATAAAGTGTAAAACGTTCGCCTTTGGTAACTCTGTGTGAGGGAGCAGAGCTCCCGAGAGAACTGACTTCAAAAATATCGAAAGACGACGGGTTCTGCCCGACTGACGAGTCTGTAAAGACGAAACACGTGTATCGGGCTGTACAAGAGCCCTTACCAGACCACATGACAAATTGGCTCAAATAATAATGAAAGGATGTATTTCTAAGGGTCATTTTGACTCGCGGCCTCTACAAAAGACACTTTCGTAGGCGCACTTTTGAAGACAGTAAATTCCATGTTATCGCATAGTGAATTGTGTGCATCGTATCTTATGAGAAATGACACAATCTAAGTACACACTTGACTGATATTCAAGACCTTGTGCTCAAAATGTTTGGCATTCTTCCTCCCTACAATTTGTACAATTGACAGCTTCGTCTGCAAGAAGTTGGTCCCAGAGTTGTGCCTGCCTCTGTATACCAATGTTTTAGGTGTGCATTGGTGTAGTATTCCTCATGAATAGTCTGTGGAAGCAAACTGGTTCCTTTTACGCGAGCATTATTCGCCTTGATCACTTGTGCGTCGCTCATCAAGGGACTGGGGTCTTGGCGACAGCAATTCCATTGAGCACTCGTAGATTATCACTCATCTTTCAAACTAAATTGTTCGTCAATGCTAGAGTTGCTTTTCAAGAACCAACATGGGTTAACGCGTAGTCACTATCTTCCGTCGTCAGTACTTACAATAAGCAATGATGGAGGATTTTCTGGTTTTCACCAGCAGGTCGAAAAATCGTCCACTAAAATATATTTATACAAATATATTCAGACGTATTCTTTCTCGCAGCTTATACGGTCGACAACTTTGCGATAGTTTGTTGCGTGCAATTTCTTGAAACATGTGTGAGATGATGTCTATAGGGAGCAGTTCAGCGGATCAGAAAATCTCTGATGGATTGTTGTTCCTTGAAACTCATCTGCAATTGTTCACAATGAAGCCATTTGGAGTCGTGGGAACTGGAAGAGGTGCAGTCGTGTGTGGATAATCAAATGAAAAGAATTACGAAGATCCAAAAATCAGTGAGCATGACCGGTAGTAAAGCGTTCAATGATGATAATCTCCATAGTCAGCATAAGGGAAGAATAAATACTGACCACCCATATGACAATAGAATAAAGGCTCTTCTAAGGTGCTGCGAGCGTGCCAGCTTTTAGACTAGACAAATAATCGAGAAAGCATTAGGAGTTATCGATGACGTGACATCCCATTCAGTGGGTGACATAATTTTTTACCAAACTATTCTTTGTCATGCAATTTTCAATCACTATGATAACATCTGATGTATGTAATGAGAACATACGAAAACTGAAAGGTTTATGTTGTTATATTTGATTTTCACAAGCACAAAGTGATAATGTAATTGATTTCTCACCTAATAATTTTATTTGCGGGATTGTATGAAGGTGAATCGTTTTTAACATAATGATTAAAGATATACATAATTGAAATATCAATGGAAATGTGTGAGATGTTATGAAAATGTCTAATAACAAACAAAATACCACCTCTTCGTAGTATTTTGCTTGTCCCTCGACATGCGGGATTTTAGGAGAAAGCATAGCCATTGTTCTGCTAAGATAGTTTCATCGCAGTCTTTTCTAAAAAATTTTACCATTTACTGGCGATGAAAACCCCTTTAGTGACGATAAAATCCCAAATTTTATTGGAAAACTACCACATCGTCAATGTACCTACTGTGCATGCTGCTCAAGATTTCAACGCCGTTGTCATGGTTAATGGACCAAAAAGAAAATGCAACCTTTGGAAGTCATACCTGCCACTTCTGCAACCTTACTAAGCAATATGTCTATGCTACGTGTAGCAAGAAAATTCTCCCAATAAGCAACAACTGCGCGCATCAACGACTGCCAGTGGGTCCTTTCACGACCACCCTGAATATCAATTTCAAATGGCACGTCACGTCCGGCGTCACCTGAATTATATGCTCCGACACACACCGTTAGCGTCCACCAAGTGAGGACGACGAGCACGCGCTCGCTCAGGTTCGTCATCTCTTGAGTTATTCTTTTAAGCAATGATTGTTGATCTCTGAGCAGCCGCGTAGTCTAGTCATTTGCTGATTGTTCAGTTTACGTCTTGTTATCTTAGAGGATGCTGATTGCAAAGAATAATCATAGACTCTTTTCTCTATTTTCTCTCGTTTCTGTCAGTGCATTTCCTGTCTTTGTCATGTAACTGCCCATTATTCAGTAATCGTATCTGTAGGCCCTTATCAACCCAAAATGGCAGTATTTGAATTTGATGCTTTTTCCGTTGTCCCTGACCTGTTTCGATACCTAGATTGTCCGTGCCATGATTCGACCCCTTAGAAAAACGCAATTTAGGAGTTCTTAAAGTTCTAGCAATAGTTTCATAGCTTGAATCAAAGCAAATAGAAGAGTGTATGCTTTTGAAAAAGCTCCATTATCATGATGAAGCAGTTAAAATGAATTTTCATTCTTATTCGAGCATTTCTCGCTGACCAGAGCTTTCTTTTAGACTTTTAGTGGACATTCGGTACCTTAAATCTCGTTGATTCCAAAGATGTATTGGTTTCTAAAAGGAGTTTCTTATTGCACTATAACAATCAAAAGGAGATTGGGTCGCGCAAATTTGGCGTTGGAAAAAGCACCTTGGCTTGGTGACCATGTTGCAAAATCCCTATTCACATAGGTGAGGCAAGGTAGTTTGATGTCGATGTTGCGCTACGCGAAACCTAACATTCTTTTGGCCACTACAACGCAGTGAAGAAGACGTTTTCAGAAGCCAGACACATTCGAATCAACGAGATTCAAACCCTAAGGGATCACGAATATCAAATATGATACACAATTGTCTGAAAGCCTTTCTCGCTGGATAAAAGGTTTTTATCAGATATTTGATAATCCTTCAAAAGCTCAATTCTTTGCGACTACAACGACATGTTTAATTTAGAAAGAAACTTTTATTACGCTGTTTTAGCGATAATAAAGTTATGCTTCACACTCAATTTGATTCATTTGCTCGACTGGGGCTTCGATATGGCTCTTCACCAAAGTTTTTTTGGCATTACATAGCGCAAATCTTGAGGATTTTGATGATATATTAAAATTACTTAGAAGTTTACCACAGAACGATGTAAGAGCGAAAAAAAAGCCACGTTTTGAGTCTAAAATTTTACCCCGCCGCTTGGATGTCTTAGGTGGTTTCTTGGTATTTACAGATGAAGTTTTATTTCAGAGATATCTTTTCACTACACGAAGAAAAAAATACCACAAGTGAACTTTTTCTAAAGATTTTATAATATGAAGAGCGACTACTTCTCTTGAATTCGTTCATCTTTCAGCGGTAATACCACGTAGTTGGACAAAAAATAAACAATGTTTCAACCCTTGTGGTTTATTTACATCGCCTGCCTTTCGGCAACGTAGCTTGAAAGTACATCTTCTACAACAAAACACCTTTAATAGAAGTCTATGTGGAGGTACTTGTAGTATGTAGCTGGACTTAGTGTAGAAAAAGCGCGCTTTCATCGCGGCAAATTGGTACTTCCTTAGCAGCAACCATATTTGAAAAAAAAGGAATTTTTTTACTCTTTCCATGCATTGTAGCAGTCATTCGATGAAATGAATCTTGAGGGTTCGGAAGGCATATTACTTTTTGAGAAGCCTTGTATCACGCTGTAACGGTAGAAAAAATTGGTCCTTTCTGACTAGGAGGGAACAAATGAAAAGTCGATCTTATTTGCTGGGGAATGACTTCTCATAGGAGTGTTAATGACCATTTGAAAGCTGAAACTTGACGCTACAGCCCCAAGTCGCCGCTTTTTCGAAACGCCTCTTTATATTGCTGTGACATTCAAAATAAAATCATGTTTCATAAGACCACGTTTTTCTTTCTCTTATCTCGCTTATCTTTCACTGGATAAAATTCCTTCCTTAGAGTGCTAGTACTTGAACTGTAGCATAAGCTTCAAAAAACTCAAAAATGTGCTTACATACCAAGAAGCTTTCTTGATCTTTTAATCTCTTTTGACCTTTTGATTTGTGCTTTAGACTCCACCAGATAGAGATTGAAGGCGAAAAGCGAGTGTGAGTCATATTTCTTGGTCTAAATGCTACATCGTCATAAAGTGATGTTCTGGAAAACCGGAGACGTGGAGCCCTAGCCTCAAGTCTCAGCTTTCGAATGGTTATTGACTCTCCTATGGAAAGTTCTTTTCCGGCGAATGAGGTTGGTTTTGTTGTTTGCTCAAAAGGGATACCTTCACGATATAGGGAAATTATCACCTAATCTGCTTGTTGTCCGTTGTCTATAAACTCTTCACTCGAGTCATCCTAAAGAGGACTGACAAAACACTGGACGAAGGACGACCATGCGAACAGTTAGAGTTTCGAAAATGATTTAGTACCACAGACCACATCCACACAATCGCAAGACTCAGTGAAGTTTCACAAGCGTACAAAATACCGCTCTATCTCACTTTCGTAGATTTGAAGAAAGCCCTTGATGAGTGGAAGCAGAAGCTGTCGTACAGGCTCTGGATAACCTGGGCGTCCTTACTCGGTACATAACGGTCCTTTGTGAGCTATATAAAGTTTTTACAACCAGCATTTCGTCATTATGCAGAAATGTTACTATCGACGTAAGAAGAGGGGTTCAAAAAGGCAATGCAATTTCGCCAAAATGAATCGCTACCTTCTCCAAAATGTCATGCGAACATCAGAAGAGGACGATATGGGAGTAGAAATCGACGGTCGATAATCATAGCATCTTCACTTCGCTGATGATATCGTCCTCATAACTCCAAGCATCAGGCAAGCGGAGCGAATGTTGACCGATTTCGGCAACGCTTGTTGAAAGATTGGCTTCCAATTAAGTTCAACGAAAACGATGTTTATGACGTACGGATGGGTTTTTGAATGCCTCAGTCACGTTAAAGAAACAAACATCTTTAAATGCTTCAATCACGTCTATTTAAGTCGTGAAATCAGCATTTTGAACGAACTGGCTCCAGAGTTGAGCAGGAGGAAACGAGCTGCTTGGGGAACGTTGATAGCATTAAGGATGTAATGAATATGACAAAAAACACCCAACTCCGTAACCAGCTTTTCGACTCGACTATTGTGCCTGCCCTAACGTATGAAGCGGAAATCTGGTCGCTGCGTAAACAGGATGAAGGATCAACTAACGTTATTGAACGCGCAGTCGAAAGGTCGATGATAGGAGTATCTCAGCGATGAGAAGTCAGAGATGCCGTTCCACACGCCAGGATATCGAAAATAAGGTCGGTCGGACGCGTTTTGCGCTTTGACGCCAACCGATGGACGAGAACCGTTACCGGCTGGAGTCCTCGTGATTTCAAACGCTTCACAGAAAGAGCACCGACCCGATGGCCCGATTTCTTCACGAAAAACAAAGAAGAAAAGATATGATGCTCACGAATACCTAAAGCGAGGAGGACCGATTGGGCTATTCTTGCTCTTATATGGAAAAATGGATGTGTTGCTGGTGCCTTTTCGAGACACTCAACGACCAACGTGACGACAGGTGATTCAAGTGATCCTTCGTACAATTCAATACAGTTGACTGATTGCCAAGTTTACTGTGCATATGTAGTAAACCAGCGTTTTTCTCTTTATACGACACATATATCTAAGCCAAAAGCGTATGGACGAGTATAGAAAATCGTGTTCTATGAAAGAAGCACAAGAATTCCAAAAATTTTCGCAAAAACTGGATAAGAAACTTCAGTCAATTTTCGCTTCAATCAAACTTCAATCAGATAACGAAGATCACACTATCAATCTGTGCACATCGATTCCTATGGCGGTCCCTTTAGGGATGAAGCTCTCAGCGTCGTTGAACTAGTGATGTGCCATGCATTCGTCTTCGGGTTTTTAGCCTTGTTCGAGGTGACTGAATATGTATCTGGTCTTGGGAGTGACTCTCCTCAACCTATCGATGTATTGACTTATTCTCTCAGAGAAGTTTAGTGCTAATTCACTCAACGTTGAGGATTGGAAGGCTTGGTGAGCTATGATTGCGAGGTTGAATCTCGTGTGCGACGAAGAACACCTCTAACTGCAGCGCAACATGCGCTCATAAGCAGAAAGTTTTTTTTTTTTAGGCAAAATCTACTATGTAAGTCTCCTTACAAATTAGATCAACACAAGTTTCTATTATTCGAGCTAATAGTGAGCTTTTTAAGAGAGCTGAGAGGTCTTTTCATTCAAAATACGCCTTCATGTGTCCCTCCATTAATATTTTATCTAATCTAGTATAAAATTCTACTATATAGTGCCAAAAATTCCGCTGTTAAATTCAAAAATTGGACCGCGATTGCGAAACGCCACTCTTTATTGGTTAGTAAAACGTCGTATGAAAGTCGAACCACAAACCAGGCTTCTTATTAGAATCGGCATTTCTCGTGCTTTTGGAAATATATGGTTTTTTTGTTGAAAAACTGATGTTTTTTTCTGAAACATGGAGATTTTTCATGCTAAAAAAAACCATAAAACCTTCACCGAAATCCTCTTGGCGATTTAATACATGCTTGGATAGTAATAATGTCCTCTTAAAACCCAAATTTTCCTGATAATCTCTCACATTACCACTTCATTGCGTGCTTAGTAATTAGTGACGCGTAAACTGACGCTTAGGTCTCTATGACCTAAACGTTGCCAAGCAGTTCGGAAAATTTATCGCTGTTTTAGGGTGGAGTATTACTAAGGGTAACTTCTAACGTATTTTAAGCGAAAAAATTTCCGTATTCCCTAATGTTTTTCCCTTTTTTTAATACGAAAACAGCACCAACGGGACAGCAGTACATCTCCAACTCTTTTTTTTTTACAATTCTTTCGACAGTATTGTGAAACAGTCTTTTGAAAGTACATTTTCAAGTGTGCAACTTTTGGAAAAACTTATATGGAAAAATTCTTAGTAGGCAGTCGAAGTAGTCCTGATAAACTTTGCATTATTTATTTTGAGAAGTAGCTCTCCAGAACACATCTTTATTCCTACCTTGACGTATTATTACTTTTAGAATTGTGAACACTGTGGCCACACGAAACACACTACCCATTCTTTCACGTGTCAAAAGCAAAACGGATTCTTTACAAGTAAGTCTGTATCTACCAATCTATCTATTCATTTTTCTTCTAATCTCCCACACCAATTCTAGCCAGCACCTTTTCAGTCACACATGATAAACCGCAAACTCACGGCGCTAGCTCCTCCTTGTCGCGCGCGAGACGGCCTTGGCTGCGGGAGTCCAATTATGGGTGCTTGATGATACAGTCCACCGGGGGGAAAATTACTGGTTGGTACCCTAGCACGACGCTTCACATCACTTTTTTTTTGTTTTTTAGCTCATTTTGAACCATATCAGCAGCACAACACATCTCATAGTAATACGATAAGACAAGAGACCAATTTATCAATTATTTATTCATCATCATTTATTCAACAATATAGCTTATATAGCTTATAACAATAATTTCCATATGATAAATTCACACATTGACATAGGAGATTAATAACATCAATGCGATTTGAAAAATGCAATTACATAGTACCATGCAACACAATAAATGCCTATGAAATATCTATTGACCGATTGCGACCAACAACTACGTAAATTCGTCAGGGCTAGAGAGATTTTTCGCAAGTATTTATTGTGTTTGTGTTGTATTGTATTATTTTGATATATGAGTTGTACTATTATTGTATTACTATGAGATATGGCGTGTTATATATGAGTGTGGCGCATACTGAGTTGTAAACAAAAAAAAAATACTGTAAAACGTTGTGACAGGGAGTTGAAACAGCAACCTTCTTTCCAATAGGAGGCAGCACAAAGCACTCGTCACTGCGGGCTGCTCATCGCTGAGCCGTCGTGACGAGGCAGAGTTAGCGCCGTGGGTGTGCTTTCCTCAATGTGTCAACAGGTTAAATTAAATTCGCGAATTCGAGTTGAAAATGTGATTGTGAAATTAAGCACATGCCAATGTTACTTTATTACCATGGATGCTTGCAGCCACGACAATTCAGCGACAGAGAGCGCCATCGAGAAGTGAACAATTTCGATATTTGTAATTTTTCTCTGGGTCTGATATAGATGTGTGTATTTTCTTCGTTCTAATTCTTCTCTACATAGGTGTTCGGCGGTTGCAAAACGTGTCCAAAAAAGGCACCCGGAAAGAGAGAAAATGCCACATGACACTAAATTCAAAAGGAGTGCTTCGAGCTCTGAATCTGTGAGTAAGTGTTTGAGTGAAATTATCCACTATAACTTTTTAAGGACCTTTGAGGAGGATTTGATAGATTTTGTAAGAGACCGCGCAACGTCAAATCTCACTCAGCCACTATAATGGCATACTCACTTCTCGTGGGAAGGCATGCAGACCAGATACAGATGCTGCTTGCTCACGACTATCCGACACAAGCGACAGAGCGTCGCCGACTGCTCAACGGTGGTCCTAAAAGGACTATTTTAAAACAATCTGGGTACTTTTCCATTATCCGCTCCCACTTTTGTGTTTGTGGAAAACGCAGTTTTGGGTATTTATTGTAGCTTGAGTGGTCATTGAATAGCTCAGACCTCGAAACATTGAGAAAATACTCTATTTTTAAAATGATTATTTCCATGCATTCTAACAGCAAAATAATATTAAATTACTTGTCGGAACAATCCTCGTCAAACAATTTATTTCCTTTAGACTTTTAGTAACCATTCGATAGCTTGAATCTCGTAGGTTCAAATGATATGCTTGAATTCTTAAAACAGCCCCTTGGTGCGCTGTAGCAGTCAAAGGAAGATTGCTTTTGTAAAGTTAACATCGAAAAAGCATGGTGGCTTGACGAACATAATCCAAAATCCCTATCCATGTATCGGCATAGCGCGGTGGTCCAGTGTCAATGTTGCGCTGAGCAAAACTTAATATTTGGTACTTTTCCGTTAGACGGCACGACATGAAAAATGGAGAAGAGCCTTGCATAAGAGTGTTGGTAATCATTCAAAAGCTTAAATCTGAGGCTAGAGCTTCATGGCCGGTTTTCAAAAAAGGCTTTTTATAGCGCTTTAGAATTAGGAGCAAAATGATATTTTATACGCACCACGCGTTTCTTGTCCTAACTCGCTTATACTTCGCTGGACAAAACTTTTCCCTTAACCTGCTAGAACACTTTTGATAACACAGGTCTCGAAAAACTAAAGAATGTGCTTGCTTTTTAGAAAAGGTCATTTGATAGCGACGTAGAAGAAAGAAATATTTGGGTTTGCACCGCGCCAGACAGAGCTCTTACAATAGATCATTATTAAACATTCGATAGCGTAAGTTACAGTGATTCCAATGCTGTATTTATTCACTGAAAAGACTGTTTAACTGCAGTGTGGCAGAACAAAATAAGATCGAGTTTCACATATTCGGCTCGCTTCTTCACCAACTAACCTACGGGCTGGGAAGCGGGGTGATCAATCGGTGACCTGAGTCTTCAAACTCATAGGGTACAACTTGTTATTCAATTGGGGGTTTTTTCTCAGCTTTGTAAGAAACTCTAAATAAAGCCATCGAATACTACAAGATTTCCCTTATATGTTCATATTCTTTTAGTGCTTCCAACGAATTATACGTATAATAAAAATGAAGGTGCGCGGCGGGAGTGAAACATAATTTTCTTCTGGATGCTACAAAGCTATAAAAAGACTTTCATGAAGTCGACCATTTGTTGCTTTAGTTATAGATTGGTGCTTTCGAATGATTGCTGATATACTTATGAAAAGTTCTTGTCCAGAGAAAGAGGTCGTTTATCCATCCCGTACCGTCTAACGGAGAAGTACCTAACATCCTTCTGGCTACTACAGCGCATTAAAAAGCCTTCTTCAAAAACAAGTGCTTTATTAGAATCGAGATTCACGAGCGCATGTGGCGCAGTGGTTAGAGGTGTCCTGCGTCGCACACGAGGTCAATGGTTCGATCTCGCGCTCATGGCTCACCAAGCCATCCATCCTTCCGGGGTCGGTAAATTGTACCAGACAGGTCTCAGACTTGCCTGGGAGGATAAGCAGCACTGACTCGGTTCAGCGGAAGGCCTCCGCGAGTCATTGTAAAGGCCAGATATGCATTCAATCACCTCGAACGAAGTTAAAAATTGAAGTCGAATGCATGGCGCATCCCTCAGGGATTGATCAACGCCGAGAGCTTTATCCTTTTATCCTTTATCGAGATTCACGCTATCGAATGGTTGCTAGAAGTCCAGAGGAAAGCTTTGTTCACCGAGAAATAATCGAATGAAAGCATAAGTTTATTTTTGCTGTCACACCGCGATACTAAAGCCGTTTGAAAATAGGATACCTTGTTGAAATCTCTGAGATTTGAGCTATCGGATATTTGCTAGAGCTTGAGAAAAATTCAGGTGTTTTTTTCCAAGGGACAAAGGGTGCTGATTATGGAGATGATCTGAATTTGCGTAATCAAGAATCCAACCTTCTGATGATTGTTACAGCGCAATAAAACGTTTGAAAAATCAAATATACAATGGAATCTACGAGATTCAAGCTATCGAATGGTTACTGAAAGTTCAAAAGAAATACGCTGTTGATCGAGAATTGTTCCAATGGGAAGATAATATTATTCTTGCTGTCACAGACCAAGAAAGAGGCCATTTTGAAAATAATGAACGTTTTCAACTTTTTCGATAATCAATCTAATAAATCACTTTTTGAATGCTGAAAACTGCCGAAAAATACGTTTCCAACGAGCACCGAAACTGGGGGCGGACATCGGAAATGATTTGCATTTTGTAACATCCTATATCATATACCCAATAATGTGAAGTGCTGTGCAAAAACATTTGCGTTAGGTGGAATTCGAACCCAGATCTCTTTCTTTCTCTCAGATCTCACTCACGGTTAGCATACGTTCTCGGAAAGAGTGAGATCTGGGCTCGAATCCCGGCTGACGCAAATGTTTTTGCACAGCACTCTACATTCTTGGGTATACCATAACATCATACCACTGCAGTGGCAGTCAAATAAAAAAATTTCTGACATCTTATATGATCTATCTCATAAATTTACCGTAATCTTCTACAATTTAGAATATGCAGACTCAATTGGGAAGCCGTGCGCGGTATCCCTAAGAGCGGCAATCCAGGACGGAAGGCCGTCAAGGCGAAGCCTCAAGAAGATGGGGCTTCTGACACTTCAAAGGCTGCCTCGGAATCGCAGGACGGCGAATCGAAGGAAGTTTCAAGAGCGAAAAAAGAAGGAGCGTCACCTTCTGCAGATGAGGTTGAGGTGTCTTCTTTTGATTGTTACAGTGAAACAAGAAGTTCTTTTCGAAAACTGAATTCATTATTGCAGTGGTCAAGATTTATGCTATCGATAGATTGTTAAAAGTTTGAAGGAAAAGCTTAGGTCAAGAGAAATGTTTGAATGAGAAACATAAATTTATTGCTGCTGTTATAGCGCGATATAAAAACCATTTCGGAAGTAAAATGTACTATTCAAATCGTTTTATATATATGTATATATATACATATATATGTATACATATGTATGTATATATACGTATATATACATATATATGTATATATATACATATATATATAAATATATATGTATATAAAATATAGAATATATATAACATAATATATAATATTTCAGCTATAATTTTTGCCCTTCCAAGTTGGATATGGTTCTGGAAAATGTGCATATTCTCTACAACATGCTGGGAGAGAGACATTAAGGAGAAGTTGGCATGTGTGATTGGAGCACAGGTCTGAAGAGCTAATCTGATTTGATTGGTTGAATTTTGCTCACACTGCTGAAAAGATGAGAAGGCAATCGCCTTGATGGCTCAGTGTGTAACACATGAGTCCCAGGAAAGAGTATTCACGGGTTCGAAACCGCATCAGGCTTGAAAATGTGTTTGAGTCTTAGCAGTCTCGCTGTTGTTTCTCACATCTTACCCAACTCACGAAAAATCATAGAAAGAGGGAGTAAGATACTTCATCACATGACTATTTCCTTAGTTTTTAACACATACGTCTCGATATTTAAGGTTGCTCTGCTATCGAGTAAGACGTTAATTCCATGTCAGCAATTTCAGTTCAACAGCACGTGCACCATTTACTCATGTTACGTAGAGCATGAATTTAAATATCAGTTGCATTCACTGAGCATATTTTAGACTGTAAATACGTTAAATTCGCTTCTTCAAACACCATTTTTGGGAGCCTAAATCATTTTTATTTAGATTTAAGAATTCGAAGGAAGATGAATGAGAAGGAATATTGGCAAATTTTCCCTCCTAAAATTATTCGTACATAACATAAATATTCTATCATCGTCAGTTCTTGATGCTTATCAGTCTCTTTTGGAAATATGAAATTGGTCAAATATATATCTGCTTTCAGAATGTCGTCAGCACACTAGTCCTCCTGCGCTTAGAATTACGATCACGTTCGCTAGCAGTTCCTGATCGAAGTCCAGGAAATCTTTCGTGATAGACTTTCAAAATTTGAATCTTATCATTTCTTCTCCTGTCATATTTTTTTTACAGCATCGTGGTCTGAAAAGAATCTCGCTAAAGCTCTTCTAACTCGAACATCAAGAAGCACAACAGCCAGAAGATGTGCAAATTCCAAATGAAAGACAATCAAATTCGAATGATGGCAATGTTCGAGGTTCGTCTTGCAATGTGCCCATTCGACGTTAGTTTGAAGGATTATTAAAGTTCACGATCGAAGCTGCTCGTCGACGATTCATCAACTCCGGCACCAAATGTTCATTCGCAGATTTTTTTCTATAGGGCGAAAAGTTCAAAGGCCTGACCCCTACAGAGGTTACTCCTAGTGAATATATCAGCATGATGTGGATTGAATACATGAAATTCTGTTCACCGAGCTATGCGCTGCATGAAAAGCATTGGCATTGGTGTGCACCGCAAATGAATGGAAGAAAATTAATGATTAAATCGGGGTTCTAACAAAAACTTCCATTTTTACGTAGATATCACCAAAGGGATTTCTCCGAGAATTTCTGAGATTATTTCTAGCATAAAGGACACTCATGCTTCCAAAAAGTTTCCACTTCCCCAAACCATGCGAAAAGAATCATAGCAGCTGTTATTTAACATTACTGAGACTTTTTTGTTATCGGGTGAAAATTGAGAAATACCGCTTTGCAGGCAAGCTTTCCGTTGTAATGCTAGCAATAATTTGGAAGCTCAAATCTCTCTCCACTGCGCTATATGCCTTTTTTAAAGGCTTTTTATTGCGCTGTTGAAGAAAAAAAGCTTCAACTTAATCAAGGATTTTTACTTTGCTTCGAAAGAAACGGTGGAACTTTTGACATAAAAACTGCGAGGTTTTGTTCAAAAGCTTTTCGTGCTTGAGCGTTTTATGAACATGATAAAAAGAGCTTGTGGTTGGTGAGAAACTTATTTCAATGAATGCTAAGGCGTTGTCAAAGATTTTCTCCAGGAAAGGAGCTCATAGCGCCAGTAGCCAGATTTCAGCTTCTGAAAGATTACTGGCACTTTTGTGAAAATTTCTTCAGCGGCAAAAGGATCGTTTCTTTATTTGCCCCCCGCTAACAAAAAACAACTACATGTTCTACCTTAAGATCTACGACGTTGTGGTCACTTAATATGCCTGATAGTAATTTTTTAACCATGCATGTGGTATGTTGAAGGGCAGCTTATAGAGCCCGACACATGTGTTTTGGCCTTAACGGCCTCAGTCGGGCAGTACCCCCTCGTCTTTAGCCAATTCTTACGGGGAACGCGATCCCTATTAAGAGTTGGCAAAAGTGAGCATTTTACACGTAACCATTAAGTGAAAAAATCTTTAAATGGCAGTGTTTTACACTCGATTACTCTTGGCTAGTATCATTCAATATATTATACTTTTCGTTTTCACTGTTTTATAAGCTTAAATGTTCATCTTTGCAACTTTATGTAGGAGTTCTATTCTCCTAGAGGATTGGCTAAAGACGGAGGGTACCGTTCGACTGAAGAGTCTGTCAAGGCGGAAGCACGTATATCGGTATCTATAAGTTGCTCTACAACAGACCACATGATGGCTAAAAAGAATTACTATCTAGCATACTGAAAGTTGAGCGTGGTAATGAAAAACCTTTAAAACAAAAGGTTCTTTGTTAGTTTGATTAATAAGATTATAGACATTAAGCTTTTTTTCTGGACAGGAACCAGAAGTAGTCTTAGTTTTGCCGCCATAGAGCTGAGAGGCTTTTTGAAATGTGAATGATTTATTCAGAATTTCCGGAACTCGAGCTATCGAGTGATTACTAAATGTTTCCGAGAAAAGCTCAAAATTCCCCGTTCGGAACGGGCTAAATGACGCATTCATGTTTTCAAACTTCCTCTGTGCTGTATCTGATAATAATGTTCTCTTCAATCTTGTTGTTTAGAAATGATCAACAATATATAGCTTATTTGTGCTTCGATGAAACACTGCTGCAGGAAAAAGATATGTTTTAGACAAACATATTACTTTGCGAACGATAGAATTTGGGGCTCATCAAGAATGAAAGACGCTTTCTAAGTGCTTTGCCCGCACATTCACTTAGCATCTAGCGGTGCACTGAGCTGGATTTAATGGTGTGGCAGCAATTTTCTACTACATATCATTCTTCTGTGATCTCTCACTAACTCATCCCAAGAACGTGTCATTCCACCTATATTAAAATTGTTAATTTATTAGATATCTTTTTGTGAATTAAAATTGTAGTATTGTGATTATGATACCACTATAGAGGACACTCCAATCTATGGTCCAAAAGTATGTGCTACGTACGTTGCCATTTGACGTGCACAACCAAAACTCATTATTTTACCTTATTTGCTATTAGCGTTCTTGTATCTATCGTCCTTAAAGGCTTTGAAATGTAACGCGTTAACTAAGCTGTTGTTTGAGGATTTTCATCTTCTTTATGAATGTCACCAGATTCTGGTTGTATCTTATTAAGCAACTCAATTCATCTCATGTAAATAATCATTTGCTGCATCTTTTTTATGTCAATGCTGAGATACGAGCAAAGCATGGATCCTGATGTATGTGTAGTAGGCTGGAACTGCGATTGTACCTTTCGCGTTAGCACGTTCACGCACAGCCCTCGCTCTATCTATCTCTCGACTGTGAAATAGTATGAATACCCTCAAAGTGTTTTCATTATCATTACAAAGCAAACACAGCTTTTTGCATGTCTGGTTGATTAATCAGTGCGTAAAAGTGCTGAACGGTGTGCAAGCATTTGCATATACGATTCCAGTCTGATTATACTCATTGTCAACAATAAATCTTGATATATCAGCTTCATGGCTTCTGCTGATGGTGATGCTTTGAAAAATCAACGATACTTTGAAATGATCTGAACTGTAACGATGAGCGAAAGTACAGATGGTATTTGAGAATGATTCCTGCGAAAGTGACTGCATATATGGTCCATGTTCGAGATTCAGAAGAGGAGACATATATTTGAGAAAGACATTTTAGTGTCTGCTAGATTTTTGAAAATTGAAGATGTAGTGATGAAATGAAGTGTTCCTGCATTTGTTTGATGCCATTTAGCAATGCGTGCAAGCCCAGCAACCCAGTAATCTCGGTGCTTTCGATAGATCCACGACAATGCGGTCTTTTATTTAACAGGGCCAATAATCACATAGGCAAAAATAACTGATGATGGCCTATAATCATTACCGACAGTGGTATGGTGGTTAGCTAGACAAATGCTCTTATATGTGTACGTATCACGTACTAAAGTAGTTTGTGAAGGTTACTGATATGGTTTACTTGAACATTTGCTTGGTGCTAAGTTGAGCGCACCGATATTACAACTTATCAAGGTCAAGAAAGGCGTTGAACTCGTGGCGGTGAAGTGTAAAGATAAGCGAACCGTTTGAAATATTGAATTTTCTGGATATCATGAGCAATTCGATCCCCATGTCTTTCTTAAGGAGTAGATTGAAGCTGTATAATAAAGTGCTACTCACGAGTTCAGTCGTGAACATGAGCGAAAATTCAAGCCCCCTTTATACCATTGGTATATCACGACAACCACGCAATTCTGAAAGCTTCATCTCATCAGAGGAAATTGATGAAAAGTCCTAAAACACCTGAACTGTTATCAAGTTAATTTCATTGTTGTTCGAAAGCCCTAAGGTTTTTCTAAACCCTCAAGCTGTTTTCGAGTGCTCGTGCGCAGTAGCGATTCGTCTATGAATAGGAATTTGAGGACAAACAACTAGAGCCGGCTCGTGTACAGATGATCTTAGTGCGCTGAGCTATTTTTGTAAAAGGCCGCTCTTAGATGGTGATCTATAATCGTTTTGAATGATAGACATGAGCAAGCACGGAAATGCTTTTAATTCGTACACATCAAGAGGAAAGGTAGGTGCACCGTGATTAAACACTGGATGTAATTCCATCCCAAGGCGCACAAGAAGTCAAATCACACATAATGAGTGTAGAAAAATGTGGAACAGTAGAGTGATACCTTTGAAAATCGGCGCACTGTCTCTTGCATGTTGATATTGTCCTTGCTCTGAATTAATGCGCATGTCGACTGTGCTCAGATGGCATGAGGTCCAATAAACCTGATACGTGAATACGCCATTGCAGAAGTGATGAAATAGTCGCTGCTTTTGAAAGAGATTAGTGGAACTTGACATATCTCTTTGGGCGCACAATCACATTCATACAGCCAATCATTCGAACAGCATCAATTAGCAACACGTGAGAACTTATCGCTCTGATTCATGATCAATAAGTGGTGTTGATTTGAAAGGATTGAGTAACTGCTCCATATCTCTTGATTTCACTTGGCTAATAATATAACAAAGTAGCAAACATTCAAATCGATGATCAACTGTTTGGTCAAAAACAACGGCAGCTAAAACAAAGTAGTTGTTCACCTTCCACGTAGACAAGAAGCATGATGCTTTCTGCAAGTCGGAACAAAATCTGTTCGGAGATGGTGAGTTTTACTCGGGCATTCTCAAGCTACCACTTAGTTAAAAAAGCTTTTTATTTACCAGCAATACTTCCTCTTCACAATGTCTTAATGATTCTAGAAGGTTCGTTTTTAATGTCAAAACCTGTGCAGAAACAGTAATTTTTATTGTCTCAGATGGGCATAGATCTGTGATTTGTCCCATTGCTTTCAAGCTAGTTTTGGAGTTATGCTGTTTTGATTGCGCTCAATGTCTGTGATCACTTACATAAGAGTATGAAAACATTCCAGGTAGTTAATGAATGAAAAGTGACAAGAACTCGTTTATCCATTACTTCGCCTTTATTGGCTGAGTTCTGGAAGAACATTGTGGCATTGCCATAATAGGTGAGGGTTACAATGATAATTCTACCAATAGTACTTCTTCAAACAATAGAAACTAATATTCCACACTTGTACCAAACTGCAAGATTTTTTCACTACGACATTTGTCCTTTACTGTATTCTAATTTTACTTAGAAGAAAGGTACAGAAGAAAAATATGATGCTCAGCGAATCCCTGGAGCGAGGAGGACCCACTGGGCTACTCTTGCACGCTATAGGAAAACATGGAAGTGTTGTTGGTATCCGCACGAGTCACTCGACGATCAACGGGACGACAGGTGATACAGGTGAATTTAATATGATCTGACATCGCACTCTATGCGTGAATTTCTCAAACTGCTATGTTTGATTTTTCTCTTATTGTAATCGTTTTTCCACTAATAATTGTTTTTTTTTTACTAGTGTTATCACTGTGGGCGCTGTGGTCGAGTGGATATGATGCTTGTCGAGACGCGCGTGGACGAACCTCACTCCTAAACGCTTTTCGGTAGTCAACAAGATGCTATGTAAAACGTCACAGCCAGTCTACCCTCGAGATTGCAAGGAAACGAGCTGAGTTAATATTTTATGACGTTCAATAGATAAAAACGATCGAATGTTGAAAGTTTTGGGATCTGCACAGCGAAAAAAAACTGTGAAGACGGATAATAAAGTGTTTAGAGTTGCTTTAATTACTGTTATCGATACTATTACAACAAAATATGACATTAGATTTGACGTAAATTGCGGCTTCTAGCAATTCTTGCCTTCTTTTCGTATAATTGATAATTGTACTCACCAACATTAACTGAAATCTCCGCACTGTTAGTATATACTTCGACTTGTTGTCTAAGTAATGGCTGTATAGTGTTCTTTATGAATGTCGTTATATTAATCCAGTCGGTTCTCCTTGAAATTGTGGACTGGTCGTGCTAGGCTTTCTCACGTGGATTACACGGAATGAGCTTGTTTTTGACAAATGAAGCACAAAATGTTCGACCTGAATGGACGAGAGACTTGATGAGCCAGGCGCTGAGTCACAATATGATGAAGAAGCTCAACTTTTCTTTGTGGAAGCCCAATTGAGAGTTTACCAGTGCATAAATTTACCGGAACAGTATTATCAACTACGGCAAGGTAAAAAAGCGCAAAGTAAAAAACCTCTACCTGATCCACATAAGGCGACTACTGCTCGTGATATTGTTGACCGAGAGAAGGTTTTGGCTAAGGTGACTTTGAGATTTCACTACAATACACCTGTTATGCTAGTAAACTCTTGTCTCATTGCCCCCTGAACACTAAGTGTTTGCGTCCACGACGTCGGAAAGTAAAACAAAAGGTGAAAGGCAATCTGTAAGGAGCAATGAAATCGCCGATCGCACATGATGTAAAAGAAAGAAATACTAACACACCCATAACACGTCATCAAGGCTGAATCTTGCTCTACGTCCTCAACGCTAAACAGTCCTTTCAGAGGGCGTTCTTTCGGAGAAAGTGGTCGCATCAAATTTTATGTGATCTACCTTTGGAACTGAAAGTCAAGAAGGCCGACATATATGAATTTAATTACCAACCTCTTGTCATGCAGAAAATAATTTGTGTTATCAAATGTCGGAGACGTTAGCTTTGCCGTACACCCACATGTCTCCCGTCTAATCACTTTGAATGAAGTCCTCTTGAAAGCATGACCATTCCTTGTCTACAACTTCAGTTTCAGAGCAGATTAGCATCATCATTACTGCTCGCGAAGTTGTACAGACGACTAGAGCGAACTGGACACGTTCTACAATGAAATAAAGTTATCAGTCCTCAGCGTAAAATCCTCTCTTAACACCATTGGTGGACACTTCATTGCCAGATCAGGCGCAATCATGGAAAATGACTGCGAAGTAGGATTTCGCAAAGGGATAACCGAGTGAGAATGGAAGACGTCTTGTGTAACTCTTGCCTTCAGGAGGTTTCTTTTATGGATTTTCATTATTTGAGAAGAGAGAAAATCGCTGACGAGCATAGTAGTCTTTCAAGGGCGCGACTCATCTAGGAATTAGTCCGCACGAATGGAAAATGGTGTCCTTCAATGCCTTAGTGGTCTTTCAGGTCGTCAGTGGCGAGTATGTTGTAGACAAGTCCTCTCGCCACGCGGACAGATGAAGGAAGACCACATCGAGGACACATGAACCATTTCAAACGTACTGCGCACTACATATAAAACGCTTCAACGGTATTTCTGAAACTCAAGCAATGCTCACAACAAGCAGCTGCTTATCAGGAAAAAAAGCACTGATGTATTCCATCTATGCCGAGATTCATGGATAGCCGATCCTGCGTGTCATCCTTCTTTCTCAAATTTGCTAAAATTTGTTATATATGCTATCATGAAAAACAGTAACGTTTTTAATTATTTTTAATAAACAGCAGTCAGTCGCTCAGTTAACAAGATTAGTGATTTCAAAAAATTTTTATTTTTACTGTATTTTGAATAGTGAGACACTTCAACATGTAACAGTAACAAATATTTGATTATATTAGCAATTTTTTGCAAGCTCACCAACCCTGAGCACTTTCAGTTAGCAATTATAAAAAACTGATTCAACAGTGGTAACTACTTTTTTCGATTACACTGGTGAGAATTTGTCGGACAATTTACGATGTTCACAATTTCCACCATTATACAGAACACTCGAAATTCATTTATGATAAACAGGACTTATGACTGTGGTGGGATTTGGACCGAAAACAAAACGTCAGTTTCTATGGATCGATGAATCTAAATGATTGTGGATGACCACTGAACTGGGACCAATGCATAAGTTCGTTTTTGTTGAAACAGCAGTTTACAGCGCAATTTCGCAAGGCGTCGTGGGGAGTTCCCCAAACTGAGCCTAATTTTGGATTAGCTGCGAGTGAAACTCAAGTTCTGCACTGATTTCTCTTATGCTTGTTAGCCATACACAAGCTGGAGATGTTCAAGAAATTGCTATCAAATAAAGGACGGCAGGGGAGGACTAATCTGTGGAGTGTTGTGGAAAAACTACTAAGCCTGAGTTCATCTCTAGTAAAAGATAAAAAAGCTTGTAGCAGAAAATGGGTGCTTAAATTGTAAATTTCTTCTCACAGTAGAAACGAATGATTTTAAAGCAAATATGAAAAACATTCTGGAATGAAACGAATCATCTCAAGCAACAAACAAACGCATTCCTTCAGCATTCTAATGTTGCAAATGACACATTCAATAATATCATACGATGGAGGTGAATGTTTCTCCAATTTCGCTAATTTTTGATCCGAGGAAGCTGGTGATAAGATCTCCTTTTCATAAAGTCGTCTGATTCTGTCAGAGATGAGATTAGGTTACGGTGCGTACACCAAAGATTTAGCTATTCTAAACTTTTTTGCTAATAAGAAAATATTTCCTGCAATCTCACCATACTTAAAGTGACGCAGTAGAAATTACCGGCTTTCATAGTACAAATTTGTCTATAAAACAATGAACGTTCGTTCGAATGTTTAAAAAAATGGTCTTATTGAAATACTTCAGCTTGTAGATTTGTTAGACGGATGAACCAACTAGAAGCCTCCATGAAATCAATACTATGACATGAATGCAAAATGCCGACAGTGTTTGCCTGGTTTTGACAACTTTGCGGCATTTTTCCAAAAAAAAATTCCATGATAAATGTTTTCAATGAATCATTAAATGAGCTGTATAAAAGTGCCTCGGATTCGCAGCAACGCACTTTCAAAAATAATGATGTTTTATGTAAATTTAGCCGCTGTTTCTCGTATTGCTTACCTGAGAAAAATTGATAAGAAGAATTTCTGAGTTAGGCTTTTATCTCAACTATAAGATTAGTACTTATCGTTTTTGTCGTGCTGCACGATCTACAACGTAGACACATTTCCCATTCTACAAACAATTCTGTAAGGCTCTTTGTTTACGAAAGTTCAACTCCATGTGCTGCAAGTGACTCAATGTTTCTAGCATGATGGGAATTGAGAAATAATGACCACTGTTCTGCTTTCAGCTACCTTTGAGGTCGAACAGCGACGATGCTTTTTACTGCACTTGCCGTTCTTGCGTGCACCATCTACGCTCAGGACGCTGATAAGACTCCGTTTCCCCCGCAACCTCGCCCGATCTCAGGATCAGGAGGAGCTCAAATGCCAGCCAGCAATCCGTCATCAAGCAACTATTACCCACAACCATATCCGCAGCCATTTCCTCAGCCATTTCCACAGCCATTTCCACAGCCATTTCCACAGCCATTTCCACAGCCATATCCACAGCCATTCCCACAGCCATACCCACAACCGTATGGCCCTACTTATCACCACGATTATTTTCCGTCTCATGAATATGTAGGTCTTTTTAACAGTGTTTCCTTTCATAACGTTTCTACTATTTTCGATTGCAGCTCCATCCATTCTATGATTATTCGAGCAGCTCGAATAGTAGAGGTGAGCAATAACTTGCAGAGGTATGTAAATTGTGCAAGAGGATAATATTTGCAGAATACTACTGCGACTGCCCCAGGGTAAAATTATCATGCAAGCACTCAGAGGGGTGTTTCAAGCCTACAGTCCAGTGAGATTCGTTTCTTTTAGATATCGTTCAGCAATAACAAACTTCACATTTTTATAGATATCTGTACGGTCAATGCGGGGCCGTCGTTTCATGTGATGCGGAGGAAGGAGACGTGCAGTTGGTGACCAGCAAAGATGACATTCTCAGTGAGGGCATGGGAATCAGCAAATTCATCACATGCAAGTATGGAAGGTAGGTTCTTTATCACGATAAACATTTGCAGCTGCGGTAAATGACTGTTTAGGTGGACTGCGAAAACAATCTTTGATACTCGTGCCTCGTTCAGAGGTCTTCGTTGTCTCAGGACTATTCCTACTCGAGATATTGAATCTGTTTAACTGCTCGCTTTGTTATTGACGTGTAATAAACGTGGAAATTTGAGATGTTTCACTTTTGTCAGCCTGCGCAAATTGATTTGGTTCAAACTCCACGGAAGACGTGTAAGCACGCGATTATACTCCAGCTTGTTCTATGTTATTCGATATGGATAGGAGAGCAAAAAAAACATTACCAAAAGAACTGATCGAATGGGTTATCACGTTACGGAGTTAGTATGAAACATATCACAGACATTATTGAGTTTACGATTTTAAACAGTACTGTATGTGATCATTTCGATTTTTCGCCTAATTTCCATACACATTAGTCATAAACTTTGAAGCTGTAGTCTTCTGCGACTGTCAATCACTGGGAGATCTATCATCACATTCGACGTAGTTCACTAAGCACCTGTAGAAGGAAGTGAATACAATATGCTCTATACAGTGGTTTTCAGTTCCCTACAAATTTAACAGTCGGCGTTTCTAACTCAGATAAGTTCGGCACAAACTTAGCGATTCCGGAACGATACTATGTTTGATGAACTCGTTTGCAGGGTGCTCTTTTTACCCGGAATATTCATTGAATTATGCCGATTAGCGAGAGCTTCACAGTGATGAATTATCAGTTTTCATCGGAGACTACGTAAACTTACCCCATGGTCGCTCTCTTGTATTCACAACTATGCAGTGGCTTCATCATCTCAGTACTGATTAGTGAGCTCAGTATGTCTCATAAAAACGAACTTAGCTTGAAACACTAGGAGGGAGGTAAGTACGGGGAGGGGAGGAGGATGGAGAGTAGGAGAGTGGTTAATAGTACTGGAAATCGGGAAGCAAGTCTCTGGGCTGGTCATCTCCCTAAGTACACTGTCGCAGTCAGTCAACGAAGGTCTTACAAATCTCCTTAGTGCATATCACCGAGACTGCAGCAAAATTCACTCGACTATCTTCCGCTTCAGTCACCCAGAAGACGAGATTCTTAAGTAGCAGTTGAAACATGCATGATGTTCGGAATGTTCATGTACATCTCTTTAGAACTACATGAAAGAATGTCCATGCTAGTATATGTAATATGTGTGTATGCGTGTATGTGTGTGCATAAGTATGTGTGCACCCTTATTTGTACAAGTGTACATGTACTACAATTCGAAAGAAAGTTCTGGGGCACTTTAATAAGCATGAGATAACTCCCATACATATCATAAAAATATCACAGTTTTTATGTCGGATTTTCCCTCTGAAAGCCGAAATATTGTTAACCTTTATTCTCACTTTGTTACGTTCCACCGCCATGTCCAACGACACAATCAAAGTTTGTATTTTATTGCGTTATTACTGGAGAAAGGGTCTTTCACAGCAAGTCCCAGTCAATGAAATTAACGAAGCTGAAGGGGAAAGCACAACAAGAAGATCTGCTGATGGATGCTGCATCCGACTGTGCCCTTTACGAATTAATGTAGCATTTTTTGAAGGTTAGTCGATTTGGATCGTTTGATGAAACTGAAGAAACATGTCAAGAGTTTTTTGATTCGAAATCGTAGGAATTGTATTTCAAGCAGATCCCAAGCTTGGCGGGTTGATGGGAGAAAGTCGTAGAAAACGATGTTCTCCATTTTAAAAAGGAGTTACTACTATTATTATTTGAATTCATACATACATTTTTTAGGATTGCCTCAGATCTTACTTTCCAATCTAACTAAAGTTGCACGTTCAATCTGAGGTTTTTTTTCTGTAGCGGGAGAAACAATTCCTAATTGAGAAACAAAATAGGACTTTCCGATGGTTCGCGGAAAATCGACCGCCGCGATGAACCGCCTACATCCGCCCTGCGCCCTCCCTGGCAACCCCCTATAATGACCAAAATTTCCTTATTCGCGTGTGCATTTGATCTTATTTTCCCTACTGCATTGCGGACGAACGGTCTTTGCAGAAAATAGGCACAGCACTGGAATTCGTAAATCTTACGCTGTCGAATAATTACTGATCGTCTGAAGAAAGAGCTTTGTCTTGTGAGAAAAATGAACATGAAGTATGTAGTACTTGATCTGGAAATGTATTCTGAGCCGTTTACGAGGTCTGATATATGCACTTATACAGTGTAAGGTACGTGCTCCGATCTTCCAGCCTCGTCACCTGCACGATGCCTTTTCCATCAGTTTATGTGGGGGGTAGATTCCCTATGAACCGATTGAACGAAAGGGCACCATGCAACTGACGATGGTGGAAGGCCGAATGACATGTCTTGCACTGTATAAGTGCCTATAACAGACCTCATGAGACGTTCAAAGTGCATTGTCAGATTATATTACTCTTGAGTGAGGTCTCAATTAGTCGATTGCAATGTTTGTTACATGTGTACTACTTAAGAGTTTGCCTAAAAACACCTGTAGCTTTTCTTACAAGATCTTCGTAACGCAAACTGTTTGACTCTTCGTATATGCATCATAAATAATTTGTTGAAATCAGCAAAGTTAATGTATCCACAAGGTGAAAGTAAAGGAGTGTACCTATGAAAGGCAGAGGGCAGACCAGGGTTTTGTGATTTACTAGTGCACGACCCCAACCACCTATACGTGGTTACACTGAAGTTATTTGAGTTACATTTTGAGTGACTCCAACATGAGAGAGTTACAGGGAATCGCCTGGAGGGTAATCAACTAGAGTTTATCAAAAACATGTAAAATAAGTGGCACGTTGAGTGGCACAGCTTCATAGTAAAGTATAAATGAGCATATGAAAGCCCAAGGTTCATCGAAGGGTAGAAGAAATTTTATTCTATAATTACACATATGTATCAACTCCTAGAGTGCACTAGCAATTCATATTATTGAGAGTTGTTGATGAATTAGCACCACATAAAGTACGTATCGTCATTTTTGACCTGTTATTCATTTTTTCTGATTCTTAATTGCTGCGATCATTCCCGCGTTTGTATATAATGAAAATATCAAAATTCAAAGATTTATGTCATACTATCTTTTCTACTACTTATTAAAACTGACTGAATGTTGAAATGTGATTGCGTAATAAACTAGCGCTTTTTCCACCCATAAGAGCTATACATATTGAGCAGCATATGAGTGTGCTGAGCAAACATTAGCCTATCAAGGTAAAACGAGAAAACCACAAAATCTCTTTCATGTACTGAAAATCGCAGGCGCTCCACATGCGATTCGTGCTGCGCTCAGCGATTTCCTCCCCGAACGAACTAGCAACCACGATAAAAAAAAATGCTCACTCAAATTCTGGTTTTTCTTTATTTTTATATTTTGGTTGTTCTGGACGATTTTATGACTCACTTTTAATCTAGAATTTTAGAATCTTTCAAGATAGGCTTTCAATTATGAGGTTGACTCGATAATCTTTGTTAAGAGGATGAAACCTTTAAATAGTTTTGGATTAATAAAAGCGACCATGAGGTAAATTTACATAGACTCCGAGAAGAATTTTGAATTAATCACCAGGAAGCTCACGCGATTCGCCATTATTCAATAAATAATTCTTCTCAAATGCATAACCTTCAAGGGGACTCATCAAGTTTAATCTTGCCCTGGGAACGCTAGTTAAGTCGGACTCGTCTGTGAGCTGGAAAACATCGAGTGTTACATCTGTAGGCCACTGAAAACTAGTGTATAGAGCATATTGCATTCACTTCCTTCTATCGGTGCTGAGTGAATTGCGTCGGTTTTCATGGTACATCTCCCAGTGATTGACAGTCGCAGAAGACTACAGCTTCAAAATTTATGACTAATGTGTATGGAAATTAGGCGAAAATCGAAATGATCACATATAGTACTGTTTAAAATCGTAAACTCAATAATGTCTGTGATACGTTTCATACTAACTTCGTAACATGATAACCCATTCGATCAGTTCTTTTGGTAATGTTTTTTTTTGCTCTCCTATCCATATCGAATAACATAGGACAAGCTGGAGTATAACCGCGTGCTTACACGTCTTCCGTGGAGTTTGAACCAAATCAATTTGCGCAGGCTGACAAAAGTGAAACATCTCAAATTTCCACGTTTATTGCACGTCAATAACAAAGCGAGCAGTTAAACAGATTCAATATCTCGAATAGGAATAGTCCTGAGACAACGAAGACCTCTGAACGAGGCACGAGTATCAAAGATTGTTTTCGCAGTCCACCTAAACAGTCATTTACCGCAGCTGCAAATGTTTATCGTGATAAAGAACCTACCTTCCATACTTGCATGTGATGAATTTGCTGATTCCCATGCCCTCACTGAGAATGTCATCTTTGCTGGTCACCAACTGCACGTCTCCTTCCTCCGCATCACATGAAACGACGGCCCCGCATTGACCGTACAGATATCTATAAAAATGTGAAGTTTGTTATTGCTGAACGATATCTAAAAGAAACGAATCTCACTGGACTGTAGGCTTGAAACACCCCTCTGAGTGCTTGCATGATAATTTTACCCTGGGGCAGTCGCAGTAGTATTCTGCAAATATTATCCTCTTGCACAATTTACATACCTCTGCAAGTTATTGCCTCACCTCTACTATTCGAGCTGCTCGAATAATCATAGAATGGATGGAGCTGCAATCGAAAATAGTAGAAACGTTATGAAAGGAAACACTGTTAAAAAGACCTACATATTCATGAGACGGAAAATAATCGTGGTGATAAGTAGGGCCATACGGTTTGTGGGTATGGCTGTGGGAATGGCTGTGGATATGGCTCTGGGAATGGCTGTGGGAATGGCCGTGGGAATGGCTGTGGGAATGGCTGTGGAAATGGCTGCGGATATGGTAGTGGGTAATAGTTGCTTGATGACGGATTGCTGGCTGGCATTTGAGCTCCTCCTGATCCTGAGATCGGGCGAGGTTGCGGGGGAAACGGAGTCTTATCAGCGTCCTGAGCGTAGATGGTGCACGCAAGAACGGCAAGTGCAGTAAAAAGCATCGTCGCTGTTCGACCTCAAAGGTAGCTGAAAGCAGAACAGTGGTCAATATTTCTTAATTCCCATCATGCTAGAAACATTGAGTCACTTGCAGCACATGGAGTTGAACTTTCATAAACAAAGAGCCTTGCAGAATTGTTCGTAGACTGGGAAATGTGACTACGTTGTAGATCGTGCAGCACGACAAAAACGATAAGTACTAATCTTATAGTTGAGATAAAAGCCTAACTCAAATTCTTCTTATCAATTTTTCTCAGGTAAGCATTACGAGAAACAGCGGCTAAATTTACATAAAACATCATTATTTTTGAAAGTGCGTTGCTGCGAATCCGAGGCACTTTTATACAGCTCATTTAATGATTCATTGAAAACATTTATCATGGAATTTTTTTTGGAAAAATGCCGCAAAGTTGTCAAAAGCAGGCAAACACTGATCGTGTTTTGCATTCTTGTCGTAATAGTGATTTCATGAAGGCACCTAGATGGCTCATCCATCGAACGAATCTACAAGCTAAAACATTTCAATAGAACCACTGCTTTGAGCACTTAAACCTCCATGTTTTGTAGACGAGTTCGTATGATGAGAGGAGGTGACTTCTTCTATTTTATTTTAGGTATGGTGGGATTATATAAAATATTTTCTTATTCGTTAAAGAAGTTTGGAGCAGTTATATCTTTGATATGCAGGCCATCATTTGAATCATCTCATCCTAGGCACAATCAGGCGATTTCATGAAAAGCATAACGAACCTATCATCAACGTCCCCGAAAGAAATAGTAGTTAAACTGAAAAAATTCAGCATCATCTCATGATATTATTGCATGTGTCATTCGCAACATATGAATGTCTAAGGACATGCGCATGTTTGTTGTTTGAGATGAATCGTTTCATTCCAAAATGTTTTTCGCATGTGCTAAAACAGCATTCGCTTCTACACCGAGGACAAATGTACATTTCAAGCACTCAATTTCTATTGCAAACTGCTTTATGTATTTCTAGAAAAAAAACTCAGGTCCTGTAGTTCTTGTACAACTTTCTCCAAAGATAGGCCTTGCCTGTACTTTATTCGCTAACAATTTTAAGAACATGATCAGAGCTCCCAAAAGAATTTTCAGAGATAAGGCCGCACAATTTTCCAAATCATCATTTCAGTTATGATAGCAAAGGCAGAATCCTTATAAACATTTGCAGAGATTTACAGTAAGATCCACGGATTAGAATGGACCGAGAAGGATGGAAGACTGGCTGAGTCTAAGTTAACCGAGATAGCCTTTCGTTGTAACTCACGGTGGAAGAAGCCACAATATCAACGATGGACGTAATAGTGTTTCATGGGAAAGCACTATAACAAACAGACTTCGTTGTAGTAAACAAAATGTTTTGCAGAACTGATGCGGCTGCCGTCCTGGAATTTCCCACCAAACAGGACCATCCCCTCCGCGAAATACTCCATTTTTCGTAGGAAGCAGAGTAAGCCTCTGATTCTGAAAACAAAATTCCGAAACGACCATGAACTGGGAACCCCTCAAATTTTATTTGTCTCTTGGAATCATGCCATTATTGAGAGCATCGACAAAGATCAATGTCATTATATTCAGTATCTTCACTATCATGTTGTTTAGCTTATGACTTTCGAAGTTTCCAGGAACATCTTGTCTCCAAAGGTATTTCAGTAAATGGGCGAGAACGTATTAGAGCGAGCACAGGCACAATATCACATTCAAACCTAAACCTGAAGAAAAAAGCCTTAGAGGATCCTACAAACATAAAAGCAGCAATTACACCGATGCTGTAGAAAAGCGCGTTTTTTATAGCCTACTGACTCTTCGTCACTCATAAGATCAAGATGATTGTACCCTGACACCCTGACCAAACAGTCGGAGGTTTCAGAAAAGTAATGGAAAAAATCAATTACGCGATTCCTATTGAGATCTCTTCATTCGTCACATCCTCTTACCGTCATATAAATCATAAGATGACGATAAGTTTTTACACCTCTTCTTCCTGCCGTGATCTGACATGATAATGTCAATGAAGAGTATAGCAGCACTTAATCCAGACAGGATGGGACCTCAACACCGAAAGAACCTTTTATCAATCCTCATCATGACTCGGATCTTCACATATTATCTGCCAGAATAAAAGATATCTATTTGGATGAAGACTATCAAGACTTGTTATTATTCAAAAAGGGAGATCTCCACGAATTCGGCAACTATTATTCAATCGACTTGCAGCGTGTTCTTTACAAATTGATCATTAAATAAAATTGACGAAATCTAGGACAAAGGACATCTATGAGAACAAGCATGAATTCAAAAAGAACTCAGTATTATGGACCACATCCACACGATAACAAAACTGCTGAAAGTTCTTCGAAAGAACAAGAGATAGCTTTATCTTATTTTCATAGATTGAAAAATTTGACCAAATTTAGAAGCAGCCATAAAAGCATGCGGAGGTTTTACTCAGTACCTAAACATTCTTCGTGAGCTACATAAAGTTTTCCTATCCAAAATACTACCTTCTTATAATGAAATCATTGTCGACGTAAGGAGAGAGCTCGATAAGGCGGAACCATCTTCCCAGAATTGTTCACCATCACTAGAATAGAGCACCGTTGAAGTGAAAATCTGCGGTCGACAACCATACCACCTTCGCTTTGTCGATAACATTGCTCTCATAATATCAGTTAGGTAAGCAGTATGAATGTGACCGACGTCGACAGCGCTTATGGAATGATTGGTCTTCTTATAAATCTCACAAAAACTTTCGTGAGGAAGTCGCTGGCTCTTCTACCTCGCTCATACTCTATGCACCGGATGTACCGCATTCTTCCCTGCGACTACATAGGTCAGAGGTCAACATAATAAAAAACTTATCTCGAGAGTTGAGGAGAAGGAGGAGATCAAATTGGAGAGCTCTCAACACCAAAGAGGAATATTGGAAAGAGCAGAAGCCACCCAAATCCTCGACGTTTTTCAAATTAGCGATGCTTCGCGTCTCAACTTATATGATAGTAATCTCATCACTACGAAAGTAGGACCAGAAATCACTTAATGTATTAAGCGCAGTGGCAAGGTCGGTGTTTGACACTAAAAGCAAAGAACAAGAGTATCGCGTATCTCCCAAGTGAACGATCTGATGCTCCGACTTACGTCAACGATGGGAAATCGGATGCTCTTCTACACGTTAAGTTGTTGATATCTGGGTGGAACGAACACGCAATAGGTTTTAACGAGAACTGATGGATAAGATGCATCATCGACTGAATTTCTCGAGATCATAAACGCACAACAGTGGCCAGCTAGCCAAGTTTCTTCATGAAAATTTTTGAGAAACACATAGTGGTCAACGATTCTTCATATCGAAGAGAACCCGTTGTGAAACTTCAACATGCGGCCATGAAAATGAAAGGTTTACTGGCAGCTGCTCGAGTCACTGCGCAAGCAACGGAGCGACAAGTTATACAAGTGATAAAGACGGCGAACGTGTGAATGTAATTCTGGAGCGTAAATATATATTTCTTGACTAGCCGTGCAGCAATTTCCAAACATTAGTTGAGTTTCAGCTGAGTATCTTGATTAAAATTTCGCAATCTTTTTTGTCTTGGGTAGTATTGATGGTAAGATAGACTCTTTCAATACATCACAATTCCACGTCCACGTGCGCTATTTAATCACAATGGGATGTCAGTCCATGGATTTACAACAAATTTAATTCTAGGGAAAGTTCCCAAATGTTTAGCAAACCGCTCTCCTGTAAGTCAACGAAATGAACATAATAAGTGTCAGAGTAGATATCGTCTACCAGTACTTCTCAACATAATCTCCTCATGTAGTTATAACGTCATTAAATTAATCATGACAGTCTACTCTTTCATGATTTCGTTGAAAGAAATAGTACGAGAGTTCATATGAGTTACAGCTCCAGGAAGAGAGTAAAAAGCTCCTCGAGAGTGAGCTGCTTTGTAGCTGTAGGTGTATAACATAAACTAGTGTTCATAGCGTGTCATTGACGTGTTGATATGCTTCCGATTAGGTAATAATACATTAGACAAACTGAGGTTTCATTGCTTTCAATTGACAAGCTTAACACTCTCTATCACTAGCCAAAAAAGCGTACAAACTATCGAAGCCATTTTTATTGCTGAATGATAGCATTTTCTTGATTGAAAAAAGAATCCTGCATTCTAGCATGAATGAAGTGGTCAAGTGTTTGAGCCAGTCATTAATGTCGTATAGTCTATTATTGAAGTGAATAAAAGTAAAGTGATTCGTAATGTTCATATGAAGAATGTGGTGATGGCGAAGCTACACCAAGGAGCGTTCAACACATACGGTTTGTTAAATAAGCAGCTGATGGTTCCTCTTAACCAGTGTTTGGACTGTTCAATCTATAGATAGTCCTGGGAATATTTCGTTCAAAAAAGAGGGTTGGCAGCGGAACAGCGGCTGGCACCAAGTCGTGCCATCGCCTTCATATCTGAAGTGGAAGCTGAGATGATTGACCTCACAAGCCATTACTCTAGTGTAGATATGTAGATCGTTCCATAAGTTTTGTCACTAGAGGAATAAATACCAAATCTATTAACCAGAAGTAGCTATAGTAGCATGATTTTGATATCGCTCAATTGCACATTTTCTGGCAAACATTTTGATATACAACTTGCTTATACTTGCTCAAAGATGGAGCTGCCTTGGGAAAAAAATTCTCTTGCTACTCAAGTGCGAATGGCATGTAGGGAAATATGTCAATGAAGCGTGCGCAAGATAAGTGGAGCTTCCTGTGGATGGTCCGAACGCAACTGGTCCTCCAAGACTGTTATTTCCAACTTTGTCCTTCGGCTCACATAGGACTCCCACACATAACGGGGTGGATTTTGAAGTATAAGACGCCTTCCACGCAAGGAAACATAAAACCTCAGGGCGTAAGATTTCATAGGCGTTTTAGAAAATCATCATCATTCCAAGTGTGAACCGCAGAGGAATGCTTCGTTATCACACCTAATATGGCACAGTACATAAGACTGTTCTTTTGGGGTGGTGGGAGGTGCATTGGCAGTTTATGCAATCTCGATGCAGTTAATCTCCACTTAGATAACTCAGTCGTAGACTTATAGGAAACGGTGAGCACGTCGGAAAGTTGATTTATGCTGGACGCCGTTGAAACTCAAGTTTGGAGAATTTTGTGTTGAAGTAATCGAGGTATTTGGCTGACTAGATTTTGGTCAACTTAATCTTTGCAGGTTTTGGAGAAAGCGTCAAAATGTCAGCTTGCGGAATAAATCGTGTTGTAACAACCACGTGTTTGGCTTACTAAAAAAACAAGGAAATACTCAAGGCAAAACCACTGAAATATCCGCTGGTGTTGGAAATAATATCTTTTTAACAAGTTCGTGTTCACTCACCCATGAAAATTGTGAATTATTTGATCAGTACCGAGGTTAATAGAGAGTTGGTTCAGGGAATCTTCATATAATTTCAACTTTTCCTTTCACTTACTTTTTCGCCTTACTATTCTCGATCAAACATGCCTTTGATGCTAACAAGCTCCAGGAACTCTTGGATTCTGCATATTTTATATTTTTCTAATGTCAACGTTTACATAAAATAAAATTTTTTTCACGTACTCTTTGGTATGCTACAGTGATGATGCGATGGAACAGATGGTGTCTTAGCCAAACACCATTAGCGCAGTAATACTAAGTCTAAGTCAGAACGACAAGAATCTCGTTGGCTGTTTTTCTGAATGTATGCACTTCACAGCACTAGGAATTGTTTAAAACAGCGTGTGTTGTGCATTACCGGCTTCGGAACAACCTCTTCTTTACTTTTGTTGGTCTCACATGCTCTACCTGAATTCTTCAAATGCTCGAATGATCAACTCAGATTCTATTATGATTGTTCGCATTGATCAAACAACGCTCACTTTATGAATAAAAAAATACCGAAGCCTTTGTTTGTGACCAATACCTGGGGACCGCGCCTGACTCTATTCCTAACTCAACGTGATGATTTATAGAGACCTAAAGATTAGTTCAGTCAGAATTTTTATCCTTTCAGACATACATGCTCTGAACTTATCAACTAGGAGTTAGAAAACTGGATTAACTTAGGCTGATTGTAGAAGGACCATACTTTTTCTGCCATGTGTTATACGTAGGCACATTTGCTACCACCTTAACACTTGACAATTACTTCGAAATAGTGCATACCTGAAAAACACCTCAAACGTGATGATAGAAACAGCGTCGAAAACCGGTTCTACATAGAATAGGACACACACAATAGAAAATTTCACATTACAACCTCGTGATTCAGAATGTCACACGTGACTTGCTGGTCTCTAAGGAAAACAGCTGTGTAAAATCCAGTCAAGGCTCTTATAAGTCATATGTTTATAATATCTCTATAGCCTCTTTTTGATCTAAATAGCATTCGAAAACTCTATCTTCGCTTTACTTCGTCAGCCGATTTTTGACAGTACTCTCATACAATCGCAAACATCTATCATTCATGATCGTCGGTTTTTCTATCAGATTCTCTTCTTATTTGAGTTTTTCCAACAATCTCGATTGATGGAAGCTAACCGAGTAGTAGTCATGCAGCCTATGAGAAAGAATTTAGGTGCCAAAACCACCTTCTCTCCCAACCTTGCCATGTAGTCAATCAACGAACGCCCTACTACACGCTTTAGCTCGAATCTCTCTGACTGCAATACCTACACGAACAGCATCTTGTGTCATTCATGAAAAAACGAAACCCCAAGCAGTCGTAGAAACAGCGAGAAATGTTCGAAGACTTGTCGACAGTGCATCCAAGAAAACAACGAATCATGCATTAGAAGTGCTAAAATCCGCGCAGTAAAATTTTATGACTACTAGTATGAATAAAAAGATAAATGTATTATAAAAATTTCAGTAAGTTTTAGGTGCAAATCACTATAAACACCATAGTACTTGAACTGATGCATATCACGATATTATAGATTACTGAAGTTATTGATCGTCATAATTCATTTGAACAATTAAAGTAGTTGTCAATACTCAAACAAGATATCTTAACTCATGCCAACCGGAGACATGTTTATTCATTATCTCAGAAGCAGTCCTAATAATCTCGAATCCAAGAAACGTAATTATTTTTCTCCTCGCTCATACTCAAATTTCCAGCATTATAGACTGATAGATTTCAGTAATGTAGAGTGATGCGCAAAACTTTCGCGTCAGGCGAGACTTGAACCCACATCTCACTCTATCCGGAAGCGCGTGTTCTAACCCGTTGCACTACTGATGCTCATTTTGTACACCACTCTTTCTACGCTACATGCATTTATGTGTTAGCCGCCAACCGTCAACGGCCTGGCCTAGGTAGTTGGAATCGACATTGAACCCAGTCACGCTGACAGATATTGGTTATATATATAATATATATATATTATATATTATATTATTATATATGCGTTGTAGCGTAGAGTGATGTGCAAAATGGGCGCCGGTAGTGCAACAAGTTAAAGCACGCGCTCCCGAATAGAGTGAGATGTGGGTTCGAGTACCGGCTAACGCGAAAGCCTTGCACATTATTCGACATCACTGGATATATCTAAAACATCACATCACCGCTAAAGACGATCAAACGAAAAGAATCCCATATGATAGATTCAATTCAGAAGGTAATGATGGCATCTCAGAATAATGAGCACCACGGCCTAAAATCCTGGAATGCTCCTAAATAACGATTTCAGATTTTGAATGAAAATTATGCGTGAGCTATTATGCGAGCCTTTTAAATAACCTGCCTAATCTTGAGGAAAGTTCTCCACATATTGAAAAATTATCATCGGTTATCGAAAAACTAATACGACATTATGTAGTCTGCTACGTATCAATTGTATCCTACTTCACAAAACTCATAATCTCCCACTTTTTTTCGTAATTTCATTTGAAAGCCTAATATTTGATGAGAGGACAACGTTTCAGATGAGGAATCTTGTTCTTCTCGCAGCTCTATATACGATCGCGTTCAGTGGTGAGAGAAAAAAAGGTGAAGTTTCTTTAGATGTGAATAACTTAGTCTAGTCATTAGTCATTATAAGAACAATCCCAGCATC
Source organism: Parelaphostrongylus tenuis (assembly GCA_019055375.1). Classification (NCBI taxonomy): domain Eukaryota; kingdom Metazoa; phylum Nematoda; class Chromadorea; order Rhabditida; family Metastrongylidae; genus Parelaphostrongylus; species Parelaphostrongylus tenuis. Next base: position 236,120 of record JAHQIW010004967.1, read on the forward strand.
GCGGCTATGAGATCCCTATGCTTATGGTTTTCTTTTTTAATATGTCATTAGGTCTTGAAAAATCTCACTCCAAACAGTACAAACATTTTCACCTCATTTCTCATTGCTTGAATTCAGAAAAAACTTGCGGACCGAATGAGGAGTTCAGAGAATGTGGAATTTCATGTGAGCCCAAATGTAACGAAGAGATTCCACTTGTCTGTACCGCGAATTGTATGGTCAATGTTTGTCAATGCAAAGAGGGATTCAAGCGAGGGCCAAAAGGATGTGTTGAGCCAGGTCCCGACTGCAAATAGATGTTTCGATGTTATACTTTGAAATTTTCTCACAGTAAATGAAAAGTTCAAGTTCGGATAAATACATCCAGAAAATAATTTTATTTTGAAATAAGACTACTTGGTGTGAAGTGAATGCCTCCAAAAACTATTTGAATGGTGTAGTGTATCATCTTCGTCACCTTTGTAGACATGATATCGGCTGGTAGAGCATTGGATTGATTGTCACATATTTGCTGTTTAGAACTGGGCGATAGGAAAACAGCAGGTTTGACTGGTAACCAAAGTGCTCGTAAAGATCACGATTTAGCAATGCCATTCTGAAAACAACACATAAATAATAGATAAATAGAGGGCGCTGAACGTCGATGTCAACCATAACATTGAAACTATCGGAATCTAAATAAAAGACCAGTCCTCAATTATAAGTCCCAAGATTGCATAGCAGAATGATTGGAACGAAAAGCCCACCTATTTCCTGTGAAAGTCAGCAAAAAACTGAGGTAACTTCTACGAATCGCTTGAGGTTCGATAACTATTTTCCACAGAACAAATGCAGTTGATATGCTATAGAGTAACAGATCACCACAGGGCATAGACCGAATTCGGCCCTGTTTAACCAAATCGTAGAACATTGCCTAAATTTATGCTATGAAATTACAGTGCTGATGGCGAGTTAGATTGACACCTCCAAACTTAATGGATTTGACACACGATTTTGTCTAATCTTTTCGGACTATGCACAATTATTTCGATATGCACGCTGCTACACACCGTTGATCGAACACATTGATTTCGGTGTGCACGCTCTTCAATAGTTTGATTTTCAGCGAAGAACTTTTAGCCAGATCCGTTGTAGTCACTGATCAAGCTTTTAAAACAAAGACTTCGTATCTGGAGATGGTTGAAAAAAGTTCTGTTCAGCGACCTTTTTTTTCGCGAACGAGCTGACCCCACCAGAAATTTGAATGGTAATCGACTATTATTCTGATACTATTTGCTTTTATTTCGAATGTTTTCTTATGACCACGCTCAAATTTCAATTTATCTCATGATTATTATCTGAGCCAACATGTCGTGTGGTCTGGTAATGGGCTCTTATATAGCCCGATACACGTGTTTCGACCCTACAGTCTCGTCAGTCGGGCAGAACCCGTCGTCTTTCTGTTCTTTTAGACAATCCTTTTTGGATGCTCCAGTCCCCGCACTAAGAGGTAGCGAAGACGAACGATTTACACTGTAAATAAAGTGAAATGAGCACCGAATTTACAGTGTTGTACTATTTGTTTTAGCAAATAGTATTCATTGCACAGAGATCGCGTATATAATAATGGAAAAGACAGAGCTCAAGTTTCAACCGTTTGAAATTCTAACAGTGGTATCTGTGGTGAACTCTGGTACCACATAGTGAACTGGCATCGTGCATATCAGTAACATCAATAGAACGATATAGAAAACCCACAATCCTGACAAAATTCATAATCTCCAAATTTTTTTGAAGAACGAAAATTTATTATTCATCGTCGAAAAAAATTAGCAAATTTACAATAGCCAAAAATCATGCGTGGTTTCGTGGGCTGGCACACAAGGATAAGTAAGGAGTTAAGCAGAATAGTTCTCAGAGCAGTATACCTCAATGGCTTTCCAAAAGACGTACATTGCAATTGAGACGTTCGAAAATGCTAACATTGCTAATCCCGACGCGGTGCCTGCGATAGTGTTCCGAGTCATGTAGGAAGACTTACGTATCCGACTAAGTGAGCAACGAATACCCTGTGTAGAAATATCTGATGAAATTCATAAAAAAGGTACTTAAGTAGGGAAAAAAATGCATTTGTTCAAAGATGTTCGAAAACAAAATACGCAACATTACTACTGCGTCAAACTATGGTTCCAAATTTACTATAGTTCAAATTCACATCGCCGTTTTTCTCTGCTAACACGTCGTATACCTCACTAGTAAGGTTTATAAGCAGCTGCAGAATGTTCTAAGAAAAAGGCTCGTTTCGACTGAAAATTTAAGGAGCTGAAAAACTTCTAGAAAACATAGCAACTCACATGAAATACAAAGGGCATCAAACCAAAGAAAACGGGAATCCTTGAAGTAGATCGAGAAAGTAACTGCCGTATGATCCTCATTGGATTTGACGCCAAGTAATGAATGTTCCGAAGTGTGGTGAGAGATACGCTGACACCGAGCCCAGTGACACAATTACAGATGAAACTCTTAAAAAAAAGCGCTTCCTTAACTGTTCGTTGACTGGAGTTGAATTTAACATGAAACTATAACTTATTACCTAAAGATGACCTAATTTTTGACTTCAAGTTCCAAAAGCACCGTACAGTGGCACAAGTCAAAGAAAATGCCTGTTTTGGCACTTATGTAGTGCTAGACCTACGTTTCGGCCTTTCAGACTCATCAGTAGCACGGTGGCTGTCGTTTCTGACAATCCCTCGTAGGCGAGTATACCGTCTACATAATCCCTTGTAGGGGAGTATACCTTCTACATACAGAGGAACTAGCGACGAAAATGTTACATTGCACGCGCAAGATGATAAAATCACGCGATGGCAGTGTTTAACAGTCGATTGCGCGTGGCTAGTGAAACGTATTTTGTAAAACCTATCCTTCCGACCACTTTTTGAAACCTAAGTTATAACAATATGTAATCTGACAAAATATGTCAAGCCCTTCAGTCTCAAAACACTTTTCATCGGGTAAACTTACCACTTTATGCGTGCAGTGCAAACATGTTCGTCGTCGATTCCTTCATATGTTGGGATATACTCCTTTACAAGGGATTCGCTGAAATGAAAGGCACCGTCCCACTGATGAGGTTGTAAGGCACAAACAAATCTCCACCACTATATAAATGCTTTAACAGACCTCATTAAAGACTCAAAATGTGTTGTCAGACTGTATATTGAGTGAGCTTTCAAAAACAGCCAATAGGAATTATAGAATCCTGCATGATGAACAAAATACAGCCATTTCCCATATTTTAACCAAAAGCAGTGGATCTAATAAGTCTATTAACAACACATGGAATTACAGTCTTTACCTCAACCATGACACTAACGCAGGAGTTTTCATGTTCACAAAGCTTTGTCCGTCCAAATCTGCTCCTTAATTGATTAAGGAGTAGTTTGAACGTTTCTGGAAATGGCCATTGAAGAAGGATGTCTCTCGTCCCAGTATCATTATATACAAAGCTAAAATGAAAACCCTGCCATAAAAAAAGAATACTAAGAAAACTCCTTGTCAAAAATGTGAGCTCCTGAGACAGATATGGAACTCACTTGAACAGCTTTTTCGTACTATCATCAAGTTTTCCAGCGCTGTAGAGGTACGAGAACAGGCCAATTCCAATGGTAAATGGTATAACTTCTCCTCTGTTTATTTTATGCACATATCCTCGATTATTCAAATGATGAAACAGAGTTTCAGAGGCCTATACTTTATAGTCTTACAAATCCAAAATCACTAAAATATCAAGAACAAAGCAATATCACTGATAAAACGCTAAACTGAATCGCAAGGAAACTTACCAAGTTGGTAAGATATAAAGCAAGTGATGGCCATCGATTTCGTTTTTCAATCAGTAATGATAAAAAAACTTCCGAATACACCACCAACGAACCCCATAGTGATTGGAGTGAAGAAGCCAAGAGCATGCCTGAAAGGTTTAATACTAAATTAAAGGTGTTCAAAGGAACCTTACTGAACTCAAATAAAATTATTGGTGCCAAAAATAGTTGTAAACACTAACTACTAGTATTTTACACCATTGGCATAACAAAATCGTCTAATACTTGGATCATTTATTGCTCGTATTACACCTTGGGATTGCACCTGAACGCTCAGCCGAATTGTACTACATAGGTTCATTGGTCGGTGCCATAATCGTGCGATTTCCTTATGTTGCAAGTGATTAAAGAAATCCCATGTCTGTCACGGTCTTCAGTGTGACCCACATAACAAGACTTTGATTTGTTCAAATAATGCTAAACTGACTGCTACATGAGTCTTATAATCTTCAATCTTCAAACGATGCACACACCAGGTCAACGTTCAGTGCCTTGTGAGGAGCTACGAGAGGTGTAGTACGAAAGTGACCCAAACCGGGGCCAATTTCTTTCATCTATGGACAGTCGAGAGATTTCATGACGATTGCTATCTTGTGATATCACGAAAGCACACAAACCGTCCAAGCCTATTCCAATGTCGGCTTGCTAGTAACAATCGCGCTTAGATTTGAACAAAAATCTTGAAAGTACCATAGATCAACAACATCTTATTACTTTTAACTTTTACAAAACGAGCAGTGATTGCTATGATTGCTACTATAGGTATATAAAACAATCTACTCGAGGTGAAAGAGAGTTCTGCTTTGAAAGTTGGCAATTGGTTTATGCTAATAAGAGCTAAGAGAATATGCTAACCTCAAGCGACAAAAGAAGAAAACAAATAGTACAAGATTACAGTTTAAGAATATGCATGATCGTAACACGTCTATCACATATCGCTTCCACTTGATCTTTCGAATATTTCCGCGATTTGAGATTAATGAGGTTATCTAAAATCGAGCTTCAATAACACTCACTCATCAACAACGTTTCAAACATATCTCAACTGAGAACCTCAAAACAAAGGGACCAACCAAATAAAGTGGTGCGTAAGTTTTCAGAGAGAAAAGCACTCCATCGGGCAGAGCAACCTGGAGAAATCTTCCCATTTTATGCGAACGAGAAACATACGTAAGCAAAAGCGGTGTTATCGATAGTTCATTATCGCGAATCTCCTACCAGTATCGCCCGATTACAATTTGGCGACCACGTATGAAAAGTCTCGTAACAATTTGTGTTGAGAACTGGTAATCCAAGAAAATATGCGAGTTTTGAAAGTGTAGGCATGCGATCGGTGGTGTTTCCGGATGCCTACACTTCGAAGGAAAGCACTGAAAACAGAACGTTCGTTTCACAGTGAGCGACAATATAGGACGCATCAGATAGTGTGATTTCAACTCAATCAGTTGCTAATGCGAAACTTTTTCATATTCGGCACCATGGACAGACATATCCCCATAACGAGAAAATCAAAAACAAGTGACAAAAGAACGCGAAAAGCCACTCTCACTTTGACCACAATCGCAACAAAATCCGATAGCACAACACTGCTTCGACCGAGATCTAATCAACACAAAGGCACACATAGGAGAAAAAACGAGAACTCGTTGGCACCACCAGATCAGAGATAAGAATCTTGACTACACTATGACATACATCTATTGTGTTGATCAAGAAAACACCAAAAAGTTTAGAGGTGGATCGTTTTCTAACGCATACAAATACAAATTACCACGTTAGTTACATATAATGCACACTTGTAACACTTAAGGTGGGAAACAAAATAGAGTAATTCCTGTAAAAATAAACACTGAATTCTATCTCGAAATTGATATCAATGTCACACAAAAAAAAACAGGACAAAAATTTAAGGGAGGAGAAATAGGTCGTTCACTGCAAAACCAGTAAACCGATACTACAAAATACACCTGAGGACGGCATCAGAAATAGAATATTAGTAGACTCGAAGTGGAAAACTTTTTAGAGGATTCCGCCAGTTAGTGAACTTATTATAGATCGTAAAGCTCATTCAACGGCCACATCGTTATCATCCAAAATTGCGATTCGATCGGAGCCTTAAATCAAAAGAGGGTTAATAATGTAAACTAGTTTTTTTTTTGTAAGAATTATCCAAAAATATTTCTTTAGCAATCACAAACAGAAAAATCTTGCAAAAAAGAAACGCTAAACTCACTGTGGTTTCTTCTCATTCTCTCGCCGATCTGTGATGGCAACAGAGAAACGAGAATGATAAGAGCGACTGCCAAACAAGAAGCTGGCACATAGACCATGATAGTTCGATAAAAATTTGCACACGATTTGTGTGGTTGTGTTGGACTAAATGAGGAAGCTTATCTGAGATCTCTGATTTTTGCATACACCAACGAATGAAAAAACCGCACTCGCATGACGGATTCCACAGTTCGATGATTTGATAGGCAAAACCATTAGCGAGTTTATCGACGAAACTCATCGCTCCATAAACAAACGCCCCGCTCTCCTTATTATACATATTATTAATAACTATGAAACATTAATCAAACTAATCAAACATTACCGATATAAACAACAACTATGTCCAAATCTGAAGGACCTCTTCAGCACGGGGTCTAAATGCTGCTTTCTTGAGGTTTATTGTTCATTAAATGGTTTAAATTTTGGTAACTTCAAAGATGTATTCGAATTTGAGAGTGCCTTTTCAGTGCACTGTAAGAGCAAAAATTAGATTACGTTTCACTTTCGTATCCAAGCGTGAAACGTGATTCTATTTTCATTTCTACAACGCACTAAAAATGGCACTTTCGGAAATCAAGCACGCGTGGAATAGTTGCTTCCAAAGCTACAGAATGATTACGAAGAAAAGCTCTTGTCAGTGAAAAAGGTCTCAAAATACTCCTATATGCGACGGGGTATACGCCATGCTTGAAGGGTTACAAAAACATGCAATGAAAACATCGTTGAAGGCTTAATCTGATATCGATAGTATATTCCTTCACAACACACGAAAACAGGGAGGGGGTCTAATGAAAGACATGTGTATTCGTCAAGATTGTAAAACCTTTTCAAACGAGTTTTAGATGGCAAACTAAAATAGCTATCTCTGCAAAGAAATCTAGCTTATAGCACTTCCATTATTGACATGTCCGTACTATCTTCGTTCATACGATGTTGGCAACAAACAACGCAATAAGAATGACAAAGTAACAAGCAACTAATATTGAGATTATTATATGCAAGAAAGCAAACGGTGCTGAGTTTCACCAATTATCGATTAATATAGAGTTCTTTTCGGTTAGACGGCGCGGAATGAAGAAATGACCCTTTTCGATGAACAAGAACTTTCAATGAGAGTGTTAGTAGATGGTCGAAAGCTTAAATCTGCGCCACATGTTTGTTTTCCAAAAAGGATTTTTTATACCTCTGCAGCATTTGAAATAGATTTATGTTTAACACGCGCCAACCACGCTCTTATTATTATCACGCTTATATTTCGCTAGACAAAACTCTTTCCTTATGCTAGTAGTGACCATTCGATAGCTCAAATCTCGGAAAATTCAAAAATATATTTGCTTTTCAAGAAGGCTTTTTTGTTGCAACGCTGAAGCAAAAAGAGAGAAATTGTGTTGCACAAACGCGTATTCCTCGCACGGCAGTTCTTCCCATTGTAGATTTTAATAATTCCAACGCTGTGCTTAATTTCTAAAAAGACCTTACGTTCCAACGTAGCAGAGAAGATAAGATAAAGATTTACATGCGCCGCTCATTTGTTTGTCGGTGTGTGTTGGCTGTGGATCGATAACTCGCGATCGATAGACCCTGTAGGAGCAATTCACATGCAAAATGCAATTTTTGTTGCTGAATTCAGTATTTCTCTCCGCTTTTTGGAAAAATTCACGTAAAATTTATGACTGTAATACTTGAAGATTTCCTCCAAAGCTTATGTGCTTTTCGTGCTTCCAGAGAATCATGAACATGATAAAAATCAAAGCGCTTGGCGAGTGCAAAAGATAGCTGCATTTTAAATGCTTCAGGACTATAAAAAGATCTTTACAGAAACAAGCATTTAGCGCTGTAGCCCGAAATTTGAGTTTCCGACTGATGATTAACCCTCCATAATCACATATATAGTGGACACCAAAACAACAAAAACGGCTCTGACGAAGGCAAGACTGCCGAAACGTTAGCCACGGATACGATCTCTATTGTACTACTTTGTACAAAATAAACTCGTATTAAAACACTCTTGTTTGCTGAAGCAAAGAAAATCACGGATTATTTCATCCAATGCCGAGGTTAATCAATAGTCGTTCTCGGAAAGTGATTAACACTCTCATAAAAAGTTCTTGCAAAGTGAAAGAGGTCATTTCTTCATGACGTGCCGTCTAAAGAAAATTAACCTGATATGGTTACTCAATCCTATGGAATGACTTTCTGAAGCTGACTAGAAAAGTACTCATCAGAGTTGGATTGCAACAAGCGGCGTGAAGCTTTTCAAGCAGAGAGTTCCACATTTCAGCCTCTCTCTGATTAATTGCTTCTCCTCTCACCATGCACACAAAAAGAGGGTCCTTATGACAAGCATGCTCCGAGCTCCATTGGTGTGCGAACACAAAGAGCAAAAGTAGGAAACATTCAACATTACGGTGAATGACCATTTCCAGCGACTGTAAATCAGTAGCTTTCCGCGATATGTACATAGGAAAAATCACATCCCAAACGATAAGTTTAGCGAAAAAAAGTTTGTTTTCTCTTCGTTTCTAATAACATATAAACGGCTGCAAAACGATACCCGAAATTTAACATTCTGAAGAAGTCGATAGCAGTGATCATAATACCAACGAGACTCTAGGAAGTCAGCTCGGTCGTATACGTTTGTATAACCGACTATACATAGTACAAAAATGCACAACTTGCCCAAATGGTAGAGAAGACGATTGCGTGACTTCGGGTGAGGTGCATCTGATACATTGTAAGGACTGCATTGACGGATACAAAGGCAGAAGAAGACTTTGAATTAAAAATTTTCCATCCTCACAAGAAATCAAAACATCAGCGCGCAAAACTATCGAGGCATTGTAGATACATTTCTGAACTCTAAAGAACAAACAAAGAAAGGAATGCATGTCATCATACGTTGCATAGCACTTCATACTGACGTTTTGACTAGAGAGAGCCATATTATCAGCCTATGTAAAGCCTGAGCGAATGATCCCCTTCAATAGGTAGAAGATTAATAAAATAAGCTGAGTGTTAAGGAAGTTGTATTCAATCTGATTGAAATTAGGGTTACGAGCTTTTCTGATGTGGCTATGAAAGTATTTCGCTGACTAGGTCACACATAAACTTGACCTTTTCACGCTCTGAAGAGGGCGAAACCTGCCAAAACGTGGTTATCGCAAAATAAATGTTGCAACAACTATCTCGTGTTCCATAATTATTATTTGAGCCAATATGTCATAAGGTCTGCTATATGGCCGACTTATAGAGCCCGCTACACGTGTTTCGCCCTTGACAGTCTCATCAGTCAGGCGGTAGCCTTCGTCTTCTGCCAATCCTCTCAGGGCGCTCAAACCCGTTTACTAAGAGTAGGCGAAGACAAGCATTTTACATCGCCTATCAAGTGGGATTATCACTGAATGGACAGTGTTGTACACTCGATTGCTCTTCGCTGGTTTGATATATCATACCTTTCGTTCGAGTGTATTCTTAAGACCACGCACAAATTTCAACACATCACATAATTATTATTTGAGCCAACATGTCATGTGGTCTGTTATAGAACTGTATAGGGGATTGGGCGCCCCGAGAGAGATTGGCAAACGACGAAGGGTACCGCCCGACTGATGTGACCGTCAAAGTCGAAACAAATCTATCGGGCTCTATGAGTCAGCCCTAAGACAGCCCACATTACATGCTGACCCAGATAATAAATATGAAATATGTTGAAATTTCAGTGTGGCCTTAAAAAGGACTCGAAACGAAAGGTAATCTCATGTCTGTCATCAAATCCCGGTGATTCCCGATCTCGGTGAGTCATCTACGCCATCTTTTCTTCTTTAGAAAAAAAGAAAATTAGCAGCTTTATATTTTTCCTTTTTTTCAGATTTCAAATTCCATCTGAGAAAGAATGATGTAACGCAGGAGAACAATTACAGACAGGAACACTCACTGTGTTTCTGTTGATGAGGTCAGCAGTAGTGGACAGTGAAGTAATGAGAAGAATGGCTTGGGTGATACCTGAAATATCACAACTTAATAATCTTAGATAATTTTCAGTAGACACTTTGGTACAAGCTTATAACTTCTATTGTCATTCAGAGAAAGAAAAAACCAAAATGAGTAAGAATATCAACTACACACCCACCAATAGCTCCTGCAACACAGTAAATCTCCCAAAGAGGTAGATCAAAACGCATCAAAATACACGTTTCCGATGCCAGAAATTATTCCAAACACAAATACTAACTGTAAATAGACCACATAAAAAATTAAACTGTGTAAACTATAAGGTAGTATGGAAGCTCAATGTACTAACAACTGAGGACTACTCAAAAACCTTGCTACTTCTAAAGTCGAAACAAATGCTATGACTACGATCCATAATGTCTCCACATAATTCAGTAATTTCAAGAAAATTTAGTCCTGAGAGAAAGTTTCATACCAGACTACAACAAAATCAAAAGAAGAAAAAAAACTGAATATATGCTGATGACCAAAGGATTTCCTTCGCCATTATTTGCATCGAATAGACACTTTTGGACACTATAAATTCGTCTTAACTGTTACTTTCTTTCACTGGGCGAAACCCCGTACTTCTAAAATTCAGTTCGTTTTTTCGTCTCCTTACTGGACGTCGTAATATACTGGTTGAGCGAATCGCCTTGCAATTTCGAGGATAAGCTGGCTGTGAAGTTTCACCGGGCTTTGTTGTGACTACCGGAGAGTGTTGTGAAGCGGGCTTCACCAGCGCGCGTCGCGACGAGCGTTACAATGAGTCGGCCGTGTCGCCCCTTCCTTTCGTCAAATAACATCCGCCTAATAAAGCGATGGCTGTCGTTGTCGTCGTTCCACCGGTCCTCCCTTCCGAAATCCGATATGCTATATCGTCGGTGAACACCCAGTCCAGACGGATCAGACCAGAACACCTGAAGAACCTGTCGCCAGTTCTCATCAACACCCTGGCTCGGCTCTTCACTCGCTAAATGTCAGAATGCAAGGTCCCTATTCAATGGAAAACCAGCAAGACCGTTCTGTTGTTCAAAAAGGGAGACCTTCGTGACATAGGCAATTATCGCCCAATCTGCTTGCTGTCCGTTGTCTGTAAACTCTTCACTCGAGTCACCCTAAACAGGATTGACAGAACACTGGACGAAGGACAGCCATGCGAACAAACAGGGTTCCGAAAAGGATTTAGTACATAGACCACATCCACACGATTACAAGACTCATTGAAGTTCACGTAGAGTACAAACAACCGCTCTGTTTCACTTTCATCGATCTGAAAAAAGTCTTTGATTCGGTGACGACAGAAGCGGTTATAGAGGCTCTGGATAACCAAGGCGTCCCTACTCGGTACATAATGATCCTTCGTGAGCTTTATAGAGATTTCACGACCAAAATATCTCCATTCTACAACAATATCACCATTGACCTAAGAAAAGGGGTTCGACAAGGCGATACAATTTCGCCAAAACTATTCACTGCCACCCTACAAAACGTCATGCGAACATTAGAATGGGACGATATGGGAGTGAAAATTGACGATCGACAATCAAACCATCTTCGCTTTGCTGACGATACCGTTCTCATAACACCAAACATCAGCCAAGCGGAACGAATGTTGACCGATTTCGATAACGCCTGTGGAAAGATTGGTCTTCAACTGTATCTAACGCAAACGATTTCATGAGGAACGGATGGGTTTCTATGCTCCATTCACGCTCAACGGAACGACAATCTCCGTATGCTCCATTTACGTCTATCTAGGTCGTGAAATCAACATGATGAACGACCTAGCTCCAGAGTTGAGCAGGAGGAAACGAGCGGCTTGGGGAACGTTTAAGAGCATCGAAAATGTAGTGAAGAGGACAAAGAACATCCGACTCCGTGCCCACCTTTTCGACTCGACAATTATCCCTGCCCTAACGTATGCAGCAGAAACCTGGTCGCTACGTAAGCAGGATGAAAGATCACTTGGCGTTATCGAACGCGCAGTCGAAAGGTCGATGCTAGGAGTATCCCGTATCTCGCAAATGAGAGAAAGGATCCGAAGTTCCGACCTACGTCAACGATCGAAAATCAGAGACGCCGTTCTACACGCCAGGATATCGAAAATAAGGTGGGCCGGACACGTGATGCGCTTTAACGACAACCGATGGACGAGAGCCGTTACCGACTGGATTCCTCGGGACGTCAAGCGCTCTAAAGGAAGACCACTGACCCGTTGGTCCGATTTCTTCACAAAAGCGATAGAAGAAAGATATGTTGCTCAGCGAATCCCTAGAGCAAGGAGGACCCACTGGGCTACTCTTGCACGCGATAGGGAAAAATGGAAGAGTTGCTGGTACCCGCTCGAGTCACTCGACGATCAACGGGACGACAGGTGATACAGGTGATGGAACACTACTCAGACACTCTCAGAGATGTGATGTCTCAAAGAGGTTGGTACGCCAGGGCCATACACCGGTGTTTCGGCCTCCTCATCAGTGACCCCTGCCCCAAATTGAGCCGCCCTGCATTGTAGCAAGAAGGGAGGCGTATGTGGTGATGGCATAGCGTACAATGACACTGATCTATCACCACTTTTCAATCACTGGATTTCGGCTGGTAGACCAAAACCCTCCTCGCTACAATGCAGGGCTTAATGTGGGGCGGGTGTCACTGAAGAGGAGGCCGAAACTTCCGAAACACCGGTGTATGGCCCTGTCGTACCAACCTAATTTAGGCTTTAAAATTTTTTTCTGGAATTATTTTGAATGTTTATTACGAAGTTTTGAAAACAGTCGATGTTATGGATCAATTTTGGTCTACCAGCCGAAATCCAGTGATTGAAAAGTGGTGATAGATCAGTGTCATTGTACGCTATGCCATCACCACATACGCCTCCCTCCTTGCTACAGTGCAGGGCTTGATGTGGGGCAGGGGTCACTGACGAAGAGGCCGAAGCGTCCGAAACACCGGTGTATGGCCCTGGCGTACCAGCCTCGTTTAGGCCTCAAACATTTTTTTTTTGGAATTAATTTGAATGTTTATTACGAGGTTTCAAAAACAGTCGATGTTTGGATATGATGTCTCTTAATAGAAGATTTCTTCAACGAACCTTTCTGTTGACGGCGCTATTCAAGTAAGGAATCCCATTGAATGTTGAAATCACGAAAGATGAAAGATACGAGACCATTGGTAGAATAGCAACATATTTCTAAACTAATCAAATTGGAAACAGTTTTGTTGAAAAGCTAAAATTGGAACGCCACCACTACATCATAGTACAGGTCCTGTATTTTGCATTACAATATGAAAAAATGACAAAATGAAAACAGTGTGAGTCAAGTTCTCTTCAAAGAAATCACATCGACACAAGTAGAACGTCCGAAAAAGTCATGGAAATATCTAGACAGAAATGTGACTGAATGAGACAAAAGTATGTCTGAAGTCAGGGATATAATTGAGGCAATCCGATATAGTTACTCAAAAATCTAGTAGCTCATCCATTTGAGATAAACATTTGAAACGTCAGGTGATAAAACGGTGAGAAGACAGCTCAAACTTCTTCTGTGAGTGGGGTGAGGTCTGAATAAATGACGTCACTATTACTGTAGTCTTTTACACGAATTTGAAGCATTGGCACCTTCGAGAAGGATTCCTCTTGTCAAAAAAAGAGTGAAAGTCAAGTTTGCTTAATCACGACTCAAACTCATTCGACGTATAATACTTTCATGACAATATTACGAACCTATAGCCTGAAAACCGCGAACATCAGAAGTGCTCGAAAGTTCACGAAAGTTCAATGCATTAGTTTTTGAACACTCAAAGGATCACCGATGATCAGCCCTCACTAATATAGTGGCTCGTTTTCCACGCTCCTTAATGAAATAGGTCTCCCAGATAGTAGACAAGGATGTAGGAACTTTACACGGTATCGTAGATCAAAGCCAAATCTGAGTCTGCCTCATCACCTCTACAGGTTTAACCCGATGATGCCGCCCCACCAAGATGTGAAATTCAACGGAAGGCAGCTATATTCTTCACCGATCTCTTAATAAAACTGCTCGTTTAACACTAAGTGCTAGTCAAGTCACAACGATTGCTGTCGATTTTCGGTGACACATAAAAAAGCGGTCAGCAGCTGAACCGAACATGCATTCCACTTCACCAACATCGCTGGGGGTGATTTAATGCATTTCTGGTCGTTACAATGTCTCGCGGTGCCCTATCAACATATCAAGTCAGTGCTGCCAACCTCCCAGACAAGTTTCGTACCTATTCACCAACCTTGGTGGGATGGAAGGCTTAATGAGCCTTGGGCATGAAATCGAACCATTGACCACGTGTGCGTCGCAAAATCTCAAGGCACTGCTTCACACGGGCTCTTTGGAGAACAACTCCCCAGTATTCCGAGTATGTAATCGCAGTCAATCAGCACTGTGAAGAGCGACTTATTTCCAAAGCTCAACGGTGATATGCGCAGCTTACAAAACAACTAATTGAGGAAGATGATGACCCTCTTGTCCTTAACTCCAAGGCACTTGGTGCCTTCGGGAAAGAGACTGTCTTGGTAATGGAAACCCGGGATGCTCTTACATATCACCAGAGGTAGAGAACTAGGATTAGGCAAGCACGTCAAGCGACTGAAATCACAATTATGGAAAATGGCATAAAAAATGAAGCTGAACAATATTTTAGCACAAGATAGAACGCCTATCGACATGATGACCCGAGTGTTTGAAAAAAAAATACCGAAATAAGACAAAAAGACCACCATCACTCTCGAACAAGAAGAACCACTCCACTCTGGACACTTCTAGAATGTTTCGGGAGGAATGGAAACACCCGGGCACCGTAAGTCACTTACAGATCAATTTGGCAACAAATGATAAGAGTAGACCCAATATGTAGGTGATGTGCAAAACTTTTCGCGACAGGCGGGACCGAACCCGCATTTCACCCTACCTGAGACTGCGTGCTCTAACCCGCTGCACTATCGACGCCTGTTTTGCCATCGCTTTTGCTATGCTACAACGCATCTATTTACCAGCAACCGACCGACAACGGTTTGGCCCAGGTAGTCGGTATCGACCTTTAACCCAGTTACACTAATAGATATTGGGTTTTGGATGACCAAACAGAATTCTTTTTTATTAACGGCAATTTTCGGTTATAAGGAGCAGATGCAAAACCGATCTCATTCGTTGGACAAGAACTTTCATATGAGCGCTGGTAACCATTCACAAGCTGAGATTCCTAACTACGGTCCCACTTGGCCAGTTTTTCAAAACATACTTTTATAGTGCTGTAAAATCCAAAATAAAACTAGCCTCAGACGGGCACATTTCTCGTTGGATAGAACTCTTTCTTTGGACTGTTAGAAATTATTCGATAGCGTAATGTTTGTTGATCTCAACGCTGTGCTTACGTCCTGAAGAGACCGTTTCTTAGCAACGCAGGAGGTGAAACAAGTTGGATTCACATGTGCCACCAAGGTGGTCTTTAGCCAACTCACGTGCCGCTGGGTAAGTCGACCACGAGCGCTGACGCGATGGTCGATCGATCATGGGCCGGTCTTACACATGCGCCGCCTTATCCAGCTGCACGTGAATTGGCCAAAGACCACGTTGGCGACGCATGCGAATTCAACTAATTTTACCTGCTGAGCCGCTGAGAAACGGTCTTTTCAGGAAGCAAGCACAGCGTTGAAATTAGAAAACATTGCGCTATCCAATGAATAGTGATAGTGCAAAGAAAGATCTCCGTCGGGCAAGGACTGAACGCGTCTGCAACGCAGAGAATTTTCTTCTGTATGAAAAGTTATTACCGAGCGAATGAAATCGGCTTCTCATTTGCCCCCTTATAACCGAAAAATACTTATTTAACCGCTTATAGCTGTGGCATAATGTTATGAATACACCCAACAAACGCGCGATGCCAAAGTTGTGCACATCACTCTACATCGGTGGGTTATTCATAACATTATAACACCGCTAAAAGCGGCTAAAGAGAAAGCATTGTGTTTGATGATGTGACTAAACCTCGAGAATAACAAATGAATTCAACCAAACAATTCCACTGATTACTTTCGCAAGGAAAAAAAAGCAAAAAAAAAAGACTTTCAAAGACATGACAACAAAGAAAGCACATACCTTCCCGTAATTCTGGGTCATAGTGATATAGAACGGAAAGTACACTTGTGAAATATTGACATACAGACGAGATAACATATAAAGGAGAGCAATCTAAGGCAAAATAATAATTTTCTTATGGAATTCTGAATAAACATGTCTCAGGCTCATAGGACACTTTACCTATTGGCCTGAAAACAATTACAATCTCGAAAGCTAACTCAAGAGAATAACACTGTTTATCCGAAACAACGAAGTTCTGAATTTCTGGAGCACATGGGAACATTTTTTCATCGTTTTTCTTCGGGTGGGGTCGAAAGCAAGGCGATTGAATAAGCAGGGTTTAGATGAGCAAGATAAAATGGCGACCCTTAATGTATCCATCACACATGTTTGTTTTGATATTTTGGGAAAATCGATTTTGACATAGACTTTTCGAGAATCCGAAATCGAAAACAGACGTCGACAGATTCAAAACTGGAACAACATTCAAAAAGTTATACACTGCATGAAAGAGTGGAGTCAACTTCTATCTGAAGGTCTGTGGACGTTCAACTATTCAATAACTCTACACCTAACCACACAGATGCGGAGTGAAGAAATGAAGAGCCATGACGAATATGCTTTAAGGGTACCTTTCCGTTTGGTAACGGGATCAAGAAACGATCCTTTCCCTGGAGAAGAACTTTTTTCATAAGATGTTAGTATTCATTCGAAAGCTTAAATCTTCCACTAGTGCCGTACGTGGCCGTTTCTTTGAAAGGTCTTCATGCGCATATTTCTCGCAGGACAGATCTTTTTCTTTAACTATTAGCAATAATAAAGTATCGTAGAATTCAACGATTCTAACGTTGTACTTATGTTCTGAAAAGATCGTTTCTCTGCTTTGTAGCAGGAAAAATGATGTGCATTCTGCCAATTCATGAGCTAGGTGGCGGAGGCGGAGGAGAAGGGGGGATTGCTCACGATTTACACGGCGTTTAATTGATGGCACCTAGGCGGATCACATGTGACGTGCGATTTTTTATTGGGGTAGGAATTTTTTTTCTGCTTTGAAACAAACTCTAGACAAAACGTATGACTCCGATATTACAGGATTTCTCCACACATTCATATAGTTTTTGTCGTTCTAGCGAAGTAACAGTAAGACTGCACGGCCAATGTAAAACATGATTTTATTTTGAATTTACAGCGTCTTAAAAAGTTCTTTTCATAGAGCGGCTACATAATGCAGTAGTAACAGATTTAGGCTTTCGAATGACACTAGCACTCTTATGAATAGTTCTTGTCCAGCGAAAAGGATCGCTTCTTCATCCCGTGCTACCAAACAGGAAAGCATTACTAAAAGTAAAATGATAGAATACCACCTGATAGAACTGTAGATAACCGAACCAACTCGTCCAGTGCATTCTGACCAGTTCACTCGTATCCGACGTAAATGAATTCGTACGACTGAACTACTAGGTAATACCGGAAAAGAAGGAATCAATCACGAAGAATAATATTCCATACCTTAATCGCCTTCCATGCATCGGTTCGCGAATCACAAAGTAAAACAAAAATGTTACCGTCAAACCAGCACCGACCACGATGAAACCAGCAGTCTTAAGACTTCATGAATGGTTGGAAATAAATCACTAATGTTCAAACGGACAACTAACCCGAAAGTTAGTAAGATCGTATGGACCGATCTCACCGTGACCACCATTTTGGGAAAGAAACCAAGCAAGAACGCCGAATATTGAAAGGTTGGCAATGACAGTAGACGCATACCTATAGAAAAGGGGACTTTCCAGTTAGACGGCACGGAATAGAAAAACGATCATTCTCGCTGAACAAAGACTTTCTATTGCACTTTTATCAATCATTCAAAAGCTTAAATCTCTGGCTAGTGCGTTACGTGGGCCCTTTTTAGAAAAAAAAAAACCTTTTAATAAAGCCTCAGTGAAGGAAAAACATTTGTGTTTCACATACGCATATTTCTTGTAAGATGGAAATCTTTGCTCAAATTGTGAGTAACCATTCGACAGCGCATGTTTCGAAAATTCCAACGCGGTGCTTGATTCCTCAAAAGACCGTTTCACAGCAGTGTAGCAGGGAAAATAAGATTGATTCACATAAGAGAGTATTTGTTTTCCAGCTAATCTACGACGGTGGAAGGGAGCTGCCCGTGGTTTTAGCACGGCGATCGATCGATGGCGCTGAGGCGGCTCACATGCAAGGTTTGATTTTCGTTACTCAATTAGGGATTTTTTTTCCGTTTCCAAGGAAACTACAGATAAAACTTATGATTTCGGTGAATCCGACACCAGCAGATTTCTTTTGCAAGTTCATGTGCTTTTCGTGCTTCCACCAAGGTAATAGTAGAACTTTGCTGCCGATGTAAAACATAATTTTGTCTTGAAATTTTGAGCGTTATAGAAGGGACTCTTAGAAAACAGCCATGCAGCGCACTAGCCAGAGATATAAGCTTTTGAATGTTAACACTCTCATTAAAAATGCTTGTTAAGGCAAAGGGGTCGTTTCATCATCCCGTGCAGTCTAAGGGAAAAGAACCGAAAAAGGTAATCACTACCTATTCTACTTCAAAATAGTGAAAGACGAAACAACGAACCTCAAAGAATTCATTGTAGTTCTACTGCTATCAATGGATGATAATTCCGGTAATAAAGCCAGGTGAGAGATCTAAACGTGGAGACTTAATGTAGGAGAGACAGGAGACAGATTGAAGAAATCGCTAACCTGTACAGAAGCCCAACCAAATTGAAAAAGCATGATGAATGGTGTGAACCAAACCAGTTTGTACCAGTCGGATCCCGAATCCGAGCAAACAAAGCACCGATTGAAAATGAACGGAAACGAAAGCGAAACGAATGCTGTGCCTGGAAACCGTCGTGGGTTGTCTACTGAAAGTAACTCAACGCTTAAAATCATTGCCTAAGGGATCACAGAGAGTGAGCATTCGTCAGGATCACAGAGAGTGGAGCATCGTCAATCACTTCTTCATAATATTTCGTGTGCTTTACTTCACAGTGTCCTTTTCTGTTGTGCGGACCTCAGCACTTATAAGATTCGATTAGCCTCCTCTCCTGCTTGAGGACACATTTTCTTCATGAACATCATAGCTTACTTGTTAAGCAACTTTTCTTGCATTCTTGAGGATAGCCAGGCTGTAGCGCTTCGTATAGTGCTCGTTATTGATTGGCAGAAAGTGTTGGAGGGAAGCAACTGTGAAATAAACCCAGCGTTGAGCCACACCGAGCATCACTACCCGTTTGGCCCCAACACTCTCGCCAACACATAAGACTAAAGAAGTAAGGAACATTTCGAATTCGAATAGTAAACATACCAATCATATGCCACGAGATGCGTCTACCAATCCGATGGAAAAACTTCGGTAAGGAATTCGAGTCACTAGCTATTCCAACGAGGGGCGTTGAGATCGCATCAGTGACCTGGCGATTCGGTAAAGTATTATTGAATAAAATGAAGTTCCCCAATTTAAAAAAACATAAGGAAATATGTCATATAAAAACAACAAACCTGTCCTATTAACCCCAATAAACCATCTATATCTTCTAAATATTTAGAACTCTTCAATCTATACATCCAATAGGTTAACACCTCTCTCACCAAGACATTTAAAAATACCCCCTTAACTCTTATCATTCTACCAGTAACATTTACCCCTAACATAACCACCCCCTCCCCCCCCCTCCATCTCATCCCCTACACCTATCACACACCCTCTTTTCCTCCCACTTCCCCTATATCCTCCTCTCCTAACTCCTTTCAACCCTCCTCCATCTCCCTCCCTCCTTCCCTCCCCCTTTTCCCTTCCCCCCCCCCCTCTCTTTCCCTCCCCCCCCTCCTTCCCTTCACCCTCCCTCTCTTCCCTCTCCAT
>JAHQIW010004968.1:0-33405 GCA_019055375.1 Parelaphostrongylus tenuis
ACGCGCGATCGAATCATCAACTAGATGAGTGATTCATGGTACCTTTAAACCGCTAGGTCTTGCGCGTCCTACTCGTAGTTTATAATGTTAATGCATTTTAGAGCTGCCCGAAGATAAGCTACTACTTCGTAAGATCTGTACTAGTGTCACGGTGTCGGGCGAGAAGTGGTACGAGACGACGACCTAATTGATAAAAACAGCATAATATGCTTTTATGAAGAGAAATATTTCCCATGCGCAAATTATCTTGAGCAATACCTCGATTTCTAATCTCGGAGTGTTGATTAATTTTAAAAAATGTACTTTGTACTATGACTATTTCAAACGGTCCGTTATTCAAAAAAACATGAACGAGGAATGCCATGGATATCTTTATGTAACCCTTATTACAGTTCTCGAAATTTCGCTGATACTGAAGTTAGTTTGAAAGAAGTGATCTCATGAAGATCTCTTTCGGAACTATGATTTGGAAAATCAACGCCAGATCAAGTTTTCTGGAGAGCCAAAAATATCATTCGCGAACCAAAAGTTTCCGACCTACTTGATTAGTACGAGCATAGAAAGGTACAAAACGGCAACCTTTTGATCGTCGACGAAACTCAGCCCTTTCAGCAGTTCCCACGCCGCCAGTATCCTGCGGCGAAGAGTGGTGGTGCGTTTACTGAGCAAGTCACTCGCTGTACTCAAGTTATATGTCTCATTTCCTTCGAAACCATAGATATCGACTGCAAACGCGACGTAGCCAAACTGGAAATATTCGAAAAACTGTTTATATAACGAATAAGGATTGTTATAGGAGCACTGTACAGTACTCGTACATGTTTCGTATTAGAGTTATGTCATACCATCATTAATACATCTAATCTTCGATGAATTATTTCCCTTACACCCAAGTCTGCATTCTTGCATATGCAATGTGCTAATAATTCTATTACTTTTATTTGTAACGAATTACTTGCGGCTTACCAAAGATACTTGAACAATTTACACCAGACCGGTAATCAACAAAGGCTTAATTACAGGTGAAAATTCCGGTAAATTGCTTAGATATTGTAAGAATTTTTAAAGTTTTGCCTTTTTAACTTTGGGTGTTTATGTTCTTCGTTAGCTAGTCCCATGCGAGATCGCGGCCAACTTAGTGCTCAAATCTCGCATGACGACAGCATTTACGATTACGTCTTCTTACATGGATCATTGACAATTGATAAGTTCACCTGCGGGCAGCTAATATCAAATTGCGGATCTCATTTTCAACACCTCTATGTACTCGTTTATAAATTTAAGTTGCGAAACGTATTAACTGGTAATTTTGATGAGATTCGTTGGGTGTCATATCTGAAAACTGTGCGCTGAAGCAGAGATGAAGTGTGAATATTTTGTAATTTTTATCCCATGCTGGCGGACGTATATGAACACAAAAACTTCATATATTCAGGTCTCCACATTCACTTTTTGCTGTAACAGTTATCCCAAGGGCTTACAACACAGCTGGCACCTAGAAATGCAGAGAAGATCATCAGTACCACTGATTATCTCGTCTTCGCATTGCGAGAAGCTCTTTATTCAGACCGATGCCTTAAGAAATCCATCTAAAGAGTCGATGTAATATGTTACCGAGAGAAGGACAAATAGGAAAGGAGGAGGTTCAAGTAAGATATGATTGCTACGGTTATGAATGAAAGGACCTTTTAGTTAGAACAATTACGAAGTTTGTACACATACTTAGACCCATCTGTTTTCAAAAAAATTTGAGCAACGAACGGTGGTCATTATTGAACTAGACGAGACCAGATTTACTGCTCTTCTCAAACGTGAGCATCTTATTTTCACCTAGGCGAATCAAGAGAGTGATAACAAACCAATGCCAAATCTCTAGCCTTCAAGTCTTCAAAATCTGTCCTGCCTTCGTAACCGTGGAACACAATCACTGCTGGTGTTGCTAACCCAAGCTCAAAGGCTGGCCTGCAAACTTGGTCAAGCTACTAAAATAAATCGATGTTTAACAACCGTAATAGGATATTTCCTTGCAGCTTTCACTAAGAAATCGATGAATTCATTACTTGAACTCTCACTTCGGAGATGTTAAAAATCCTCGCAGGGTTGTTCCGTTGCCATCATCGTAGTCCGCGATGAAAATATCGTATAGTGATGAAGGATCTCTAAACATATTTTGTGCTGGGGACAAATTGCTTATGTCGTCAGATCACTCAACAATAAGGGTTTTAACAATTCAACACTCGCATATTCGGGTCTGTGCCGTTGAAATTATGGTAATTCATGAGCATCTCATCAGATGACAATGGAGGATCCCTAAAGATACTTTGTGCTGCAAACAAGTTTCTGTTGTCCCTAAATGACTTAACAATAAAGATTTTGACCATTCATCACTCACACGATCGGATCTTCGGTCACCTCAGAATGACCGATGATAGCGATGAATAACAGAGGTACAACCATATGAAGAATCGTCTTCATCGTACTGAAATTTAGACAGTTTTCTTCGCTGTAAGTAAACGATTATTTGTAAGCAAAGTTGCTTTCATCTCCTCTAATTTGATAGATGGATGGTATTAGTGAACTTCTGAGGTCTTAAACTCGATTTCTTATCACTCAATTTTACAAGTATAATTCTATAGTAACTGTACGACGATTGCTTCAGCGAAATTCCATATTGATTGCCTTCAAGTCAATCCTCTAGGTTTGCTTAACAATGTGAAGTGCTCTAGTCGACTACCAGTGTTGTAGATTTGCAATAAAAAAGAGGTTGGGCATGAAATAGATGAGAGCGGATGTTGATTTTGAAATTGCGAGGGTTTTAAATAGAGCATCAGTCTCATTTAAATAACTCAACAGTCAGAAGTCGTCGGTCAACCATCATGGCTTATTTGTAATCCCCCTCGTTGACATATCCAATCGCTGATTTTGTTGCGGTGAAATTGCGGTACAGTGTAGTTGAGAACTGTCAGAAACGATATTCCATGGAAGTAGGCTATGATTTTGGAAACTTGGCACCAATCATGGGAATATTTCGAAAAGTGATGGGAACTAATATCTCTTTTCTAAGTGAGTAAGTGAATAAGTTCAAATAGGGTCAACCGTGCGGAACATATGACTCAGGTGCATCACTGCACGATATATATCTGCTAACGGAATTTCCATATTCACCTTGTGATCCAGGAAAGCAACCAAATAAATGTAGGTTCAGCGCGAATATAATCAGTAGTTTTTCGTGATAAGCAGTTCCGAGGTTGGATTGAACGAGAGTTGAAAAAGCAAGTCGGCATTGCATCAGAATATTATGTCCAACATCCTTATCCACAGTTCATTTTAGTAGCTTAGTCGGGCCTTCAGTGATTCGGTATTCAAATCACAGGCTGATGATATGTAAATTAAAGCGAAGAAATGACACCACTTTGACATAGTGTGACGAGGACGAAAAATGTGGTTGAGTTCATCCAGTCTTAAACAGTCTCTTGAAGGTGCACATTTAAAACCTTGCCTGGTCCTCAGTCGCAATTTTCTTCAGTTCATTGTTCCGCTTATTCAACTTTCTAGATTACAAATGTATCAAATTATAAAGTTTTATGCTCTCTTGTTCTCTGTTACAAAGCTATCTCTGTTACAGAACGAAGTAGCAACGATACTTGTTTCATTTCTTATTAGTTATTTACCTAAATTTCATTCGTTTTGTTACAAATAACCTGCATGAAAATGTTGATCAGATTAAATTCATTCGCGACCACTTGGCAATCATATTTAACACCTTCTTGAATTATACAGTAAACACGAGGCTGGTAAATTATAACAGAAATTATCATACCACAGCCATGTTTAACATTCACTACAACTATTGTTATTCGGAGTTTCGGTTTTTACATCATCCGTGAGCGGTCGGTTAATTTTCTTCCCTACTTCTGCTTTTGATTTCTGCCTAACATCATCTCCGAAGCAATATGTAAGAAGCCCGGCCAAGGATGCATCGCCGAAATTCATTCCTTGGAAACGACGAAATTTCCATGACGGATTGGAAGAATAAGTCTGCCTACAACTTTCCACTATAATTCAAACTCTGAGGAGAAAAAGAAGTACTGAAACTTAATGGACTAAGCTGTTCCAAAATCCCCAATAGAGCTTTTCTATGAGTTTGTGCGATTTCTTCATTTATTCATTTTCACGCCTAAAAAATTTTACATCATGTTGCGCAAAATCGCAGATGTCCGATAAAATATAACGAAAACCCAATTAAAGGCGGGAAACTTGGTTGGACAAGTAACACCGACTAAAATGTTGAACTGATTTTGATCTCGATCCCCGTCGTGAGATATTCCATAAACTCATTCAAGCAATGAACAAACTTTCTAGCTTATCGCAATCGCGACCGCTGCCAATTTTGCCTGGTACAGAAAACAATATACATATTGAGATCAGCATTGAAATGCTCTTAATGGATCAAAATTTGAAGACTATACTACCCCGATCAGTGCATGTTCAACTAAAGGAAATGGGCTCTACAACATATTGTCCATTTTACAGTAAGTATTTCATTCGCGCTTTATAACGAATAGTACTGCTAAGGTGCTATATAATTATATTTCATTATTATTATAAGAAATCCACACACTCAAGAGACTGTTCAAAAAAGTTCGTCTAGGGTGTTCATAGGCTGTCGTAGACCTAGTGCTTTGTAAGTCAGGTCATCAAAAGAAAAGAGGCCGTTTCGGCCTCCTTCTTCAGCAATATCCTGCAGCCACCTGGGATGCCTTGAATTGGCCATCTTCAAGACTGACGACAGTCGAGAGAACGAATTTCTCGAGCCGAAGTAAACAACGTGCGAAATGTTATCAAACCTTGAGGTAACAGATGAAACGAAATGATTTGCATGTTAGAAACACTGGAATCTGCACAGTGAAATATGATAACGGGTCGTGGAAAACATATAGGCCAAAAGCTAGTTAAATAACACTGTTTCGCTTATTTTATTCCATAAAATAATTTGAACCTCTTCTATTCTTTACCTAATACAGTTAATATAAACTAATGGTTCAGTGTTTAATATTTGCTTTCTTGAGAATTCTATGTAGTATCACAATAAGCATCACACTTTGGAAAGGAGGAAGTTTATCACAATCCGTACATATTAGAAACCATCCTCAAATGGTGTTGCGAAATTGAGGCTCAGCCCAGCAGTCAGCTCACAGATTTCGCTATGCTCATGTGTTATCAGAGTCAAATAATTCGAGTGAGCGATATCTTGCCAAAAATTCAACGCATTCGCGGTCGTCAGTTGGAGCGTGTGATTGCGATGCCGTAACCTTTAACACCGACATCAGTCCATATCTTGCGGATGATCCGAAAAAAAAGTGGAACTTAATCAGTTTTGTGAGATATGGCTCACTGCTAAATTTCCGGACAGGAAAAAAACTTCGGTCTAGAAAGCAGCCAAGTGTTGGCGCACCTAAAGAGCTGTTCGATTATGCACGAACACTGTAGCGTCCGTAAAGTTGCTAGTCTGTTGATGTAACATATACTACTCATATGCATTACAAATATGAAAATGTCATAGGTCTGATTACTGTTGGTTTTGAAAGTATTTAAATCAGGTTCAATAAGACTTGATCAGTATCACATTTTTTCACAGTGCGTGTCCAGCACTACCCTTGACCCGTCTCCTCGCATTCATCGCTTAATTGAAGATCGGTCTTCTTCATGAACGTCGTCGCATCTGGTCAAGCACGTGTTGCATTCCCTAGGCTAGTCAGGATGTGTCTTGCGTTCATTACTGGCTACCGCAGAGTGTTGGAGGTGGAGGTGCTGGAAGATCAGATACATTCATTTAGCGATCCATACCTTTAGCACAACTGAAGGATAGGCAAATAAATAAAGCAGATGCAGACCAAAACTCAACAAAGAATCAATAAAATTACCGGAGTTTGTAAAAAAAATTATATCAATGCTGCTGAAATCAACAAAATGAAAAATTGACAGAACTTTTCATGCACTTGTACATATTCATAAATACGTATTCACATATATATATATATACATACATATATATATATGCATATATGTATATATCACAGCTGTGTCAATAACGCTATGTGTTTACCAGGCCAAGCCTTTGACGGCTGATTGCTGAAATCGATACCCTGTGACTACCGATTGAGGTTCAAAGTTTTGCATACCACTTAACATTACAGAGTCCTCGCTTGAATATTCGATTTTTTCAAAATAGAATCCACGTAAGTGTTCACTCATTACCAATTTCCCTCTCGTATGCTCGAAAATTCAATGTTATCTTGATCAACACACACTATGTTATTATTAAAAATATATGCATGCTGTAGTAATTGACACTGGGGCGGCTTCGTCTTCCAAGGGGCAAGTTGAAATACAGTCTATTCGGCAAACACGTCCATAACAAGTGTAAGAAAAACTTTGATACACGATTTTTGTTTGCATGTTCTCCAATAAATTCACGGCATGGAGTTTTGCATGAGTCAGGAATATGTCGTGGACTTAGGCTAAAAAAGTCATACTAAGGCATGGCACGAAGCGGCACCTGTTCAAAAGTCGCTCCTCGTTGCAATTCATTTCTGAACTTATAAAAATTATTCGAGATGCTTGAAGAATTTTGCATGCAAATTTTCAACTTTCTGTGCCAATACAATGACCTCTACTCTAAAATACTCTTTTATGTCTTCGTGTCCTACGCAAGTCTAGTGGAGTGTTTAAATTGCCTTTGAGTATTACCCGAACAAGACCATGCGCGCGTTACCATCTGCGAATGTCTTCTGCTGCTGCCGACTTTTTCGAAACGATCGACCGAAGATTGGGTTACTACGAGAACAACACGCGCCAGGCCTACTGACTGCTTTGCAGCGGAGACCCGTCAAGTCGACCAATACCCATGTTCCATGCTCGGATGATTATGCTCTCTGTCTTCTGGGAATGGTAGGGCGTGCTGCTTTGTAAATTGCTTGAAAACTTGTTGGTTATCAACACCGAAGTCTACTGGGAACCACTACAAAAGCTGCCCGCATCAACGTGAAAAATCCGTCCGAATCTACTTCTCCATGATAACATTTTTGGAATAACTGGATTGGACCGCAGTTCCTTGTCCACCGTGTAACTCTTATATTGCTTCGTCGCATTATTATCTCTTTCGCTCCTTGAATCGGTATCTGCAGGAGAGAAAGTTATAAACTACAACCAGGTCGAATATGACTTCACCGACTTTTTTGATCCTCGCCTCATACTCTCTGGGAGGAAGGCATCCAATACTTGTACAGCAAATGGTTGGACAAGATTGATCATTGTGGTATATATTGTTCATCACTTGATTTCTCTAAACAACAGTTGTATAGGGAAAAGTGTTGCTATGCGAAGAAACTTATGGGGCAACTTGATATTTTATGAATTGCTGTTCATTTACTCTGCTCAACATTCTAAATCAATTTTTTACGAATTAACTTAACCATGTGTATGGTCAATGAGAACCTACAGACGTTATCTTCTTCATGAACATTGTATATGTGTGACTCTCCTTGGAATTCTCAGGCATCTCTGTGAGAGTTTGTCAAGAACTTCACCAGAAGCATGCAAAAACCCTTATGAGTCGAATGACAGTTCTGTAGATTGTCACTGATTTTCTAGTAGAACCAGAGTGATTTGCGGCATTGGTGCGTTATTGCCATCGTCCAGTTCAAAATGTAACTCTTCGCTAGTTAAGGAGTCCGGTTTGGACTATACTGCAGACTGTACGATGCACTACTGCACTGATGAGAGCTTTTTCCTGCGCAATGAGGTTATAAAGATTTCAACTACACTTAGTTCAAGAATATTTCACATGAAACAGCTAATCTGAAGTTGTAAGCGAATGAATGCGCAGTTTCAAAGTCTGAATTTCCCAAATCATCCATTGACTTCAATAACATAGATAAAGTAAGCAAAAATACTCAATAAAAGTTGGTGATATGTTTCCTTTTGTAAGAATATGGCTCTCTTGTTGAAGCACAAGGCAGTTCTTCGACCTTTTAACTAAAATTACCTCTATTAGAGGTCAGCTTAGTGATGTTCTATCGACAGGATTTGTATGCCTCCTCAATTCCGATTTACGAAATAAATACTCATTTTCGTTGGGGCACGAAGCAATCAAATTTATTGGGTATGTGGCGCTGATATCACTCTCCCAAATATGGGTCACACGGAAACAAATATGTTAACGAAGCTGTAAGTTAATGAGAAAGTGAATCTTGTGACATCCCCTTGCTTACCTCGCTTTGCATGATATCGAAAGACAATCATTAATTACACCACAACCTCATTTGTTGCATGCAGATGTTACCACGACAATTTTTTCTCAAAGTTAACACTCTAGCATGCGAGAAATGTTGAACTTCATTGCAAATGAATAATGCAGATTGTTGCGGACGTACTTTGCAAGTTGCAGGCGTGAAAATCTGGTTACTTGGCTTTAACAGCAGACGATTTGTGGAAGTTTGTTGGGCTTCAAGGGACTGAAATTGGTTAGTATATGTGAAAAACTCAACGTTATCAGTTGGTAGTGTCAACCACGCTTTATGATACAGCAAACTGTCAAGCAAAACCGACGCATTGAAGACTCGTAATAACAAGCACTTTTCCAACTGCATCTCAAAACGAGCTCAGAATATTGGCTGAATCATTGCAGCCCGGAAATGACTGCTAACATAAGAGGTGTCAGAAGCGAACACGCACTCATCTTTGCTCATTGATAAGATCTCAACACCTTGTGGGCACGATCGCAGCACCGCGTCACAGGCACTGCGCTACTCGTTCACACGAGGGACGGATGATGAAGAACGCTGTCCTCATTCAGGAATGAAAGGTAAAGACTATAAACTTCACTACAAGAATGTTTGAATTGGAAGTTGCAACGGAAATATTGAATGAACATTGAAAAATTTCCAAAAATAAAGCAACTAGTGGAAAATTTACATGAATTACAAGTGAGATATCATTTATTCGCAAAAATTATGCTGGAATGATGGAAAAATCTGTTATTTTTGAAAGGAAATGGAAATAAAAGTAATGGAAAATCTTCTCAAAGAGGTTACGAGCACAGTTACAATAAAATGTCTCATCAGATTTTATCAACAACTGTGCGGCGACTAGATATCTTAGCTGGCCTAGTTTTTACATACTATTTTTTATTTAGATTATCAGAAGGCTGAAAGAGATTGAAAATAGACTTCCAGCGTCCTCCTTATGTGCCAACAGAGTCAGCTCCGTTGAAAAACGCGTTGTTCCTAAGAAAGAGATGCGATTCAGCGTTCTCCTTATGAATTGACGCTCGTTCGTCTTCACTAACACATGCTTTGTCGCCCTAAATAAAAGTTCATCTGGAAAATTCTTATATCTAACAAGAAAATACGAAGAAAAAGCAAATGACCTGTGCCAGTCGAACTCTAAACACATTGTCTGTAAATGTGTCAATACTGTGTGGGCATGTGTACTCTGAGTGTGTATGTTGTATATGTGACCTATTCAGTGACTCCTGGAAAGTACTGGTGAAGAAACCACCATTTATTTTAGTATTTCTTTGAGTGTGTGTGTGTGGTGTGTGTGTGTGTGTATGTGTGTGTGTATGTGTGTGTGTGTGTGTGTGTGTGTGTGTGTGTGTGTGTGTGTGGTGTGTGTGTGTGTGTGTGTGTGTGTGTGTAATGTGTGAGTGTATGTGTGTATGTAAGTGCATGTGTGTGTACGTGTGTATGTGTATGTGTGTATATATGTCTGTGTGCTAAGTGTGGGTTGCATTGTGTGTGTGTGACCCTTCTGGCGACATCTGGAGACTATCTGGTGAAAAAACTACAGATTTATCCCACAACGATCTATCCTTTTGCGAGTTTCACTTTTTCTTTGATGACTGGATTGGGACAGAATTTTGGTCAGAGATCTCATCAATGTAAGCAAAGATTTCTATCTCTCAGAGTGTGCAAACATCAAAGATAATGCCATCTTGTGTTTCATGCAATTTAATGTCTCCTACATTTAGCATGAGGAAGTCTGATAAGAGACGTCGGACATGGCTACAATCCATTGGGAAACCCCAACAGGTATGCTGTAGGTGCGCCATCGTCGTTAATGGTGGGAATAAATGACTCTTTTCGAAGGTTTCACACTATTCATGTGAATCGAATGAGTAGAGCTCATTAGCGTGTTCCAGTGAGAACTAAAGTCTTATTGGTAGCCTATGGGTCAGTTGGTGAAGGGCCGTTAGAGGTAAAATTGAAACACTTTATGTTTTGCCATTCTATGTGGTGCAACTGATATTTGATCGACTAACGAGTCATAATTAGTGCACAAACCTGAAAGGCATTCCTGTGAACATAACCGACATCACAACCATCTCCGTTTTCATCAGTTGATAGAATACTCTCCTTAACCTCATCTGCGCTAAAAAAATCATTGGTTCTAAGTGAGGAAAATGTTTACATCACTGCATAAATGAATAAAGATACAAAAAAGACACTCACCGATGAGGTTCTACACAAACATAGTCATACGCATCAATACCACGCCATGTATGACTACTTTTACACTCGTTCTGACCAAATGTTTTTTCTGAAATGCACGAAGACTTTATCTGCATAGTAATCACTGAAATCGAAACATATTTACGATGGAGAGGTATAAACATTTTTGGGTACTGTTGTATTATGTCGGCGCCACTTGAAACCTTCTATGAAAGCGTATCCTTTGCTGTTATCTGGCGAATGTATGACTGTCCGATAGCTTAAATCAAGTGAATTTCAAAAGTATATTTCATTTCTCATATTGCTTGTTTTTAACGCCGTACCAGTCAAATGAGATTTTGTTTCACATTTGAAGATTTGCAGTTATACGCACACCCTAGCCGACTAAAGGTGCTCACTGAGTGTGAAATTCACTACTCTTCTGTCGCTACAAATCTCGAAGAAGTCCTTCCCGAAAGCTAAATATGCCGTTATAATCAATAAGATTTTCTCTACCTAATGATTAGAAGTTCATAACAACAAAACTTCTATACAGTAAGAAATTTTCGAATGAGAAACAAAATTTTACTTTGACTGGTACGGCGCATAAATAAGCTATTTGAGAAATTGTACATGCCATTAAAATTCGCTTGATTTGAGCTATCGATAAACTCTTTGCAAAAGCAAGGAATGCGTTTTTACCGAAGGCCTCAAGTGGTGTCGCCATAATAGAACAGTACCCATTTTTGATATATAGAAGTTTTTTATGGTTGTTAAAGAGCAATAAGGCAGAAAGAAAGTATCATTCGATCTACTCAAAAGCGCGCACTGATGGTCAATAAGGACAATTTACTTGACTGCAAAAGCAATTGTAATTTGCTAGGTACTACATTGGAATAATGGACGATTTTCTGCTCAGAACTGAGCAAATTTTTCTGCTAGTATTTCGTTAAAAAGGGAATTGACCTCATGTTAAAGAATGCTTGTCGCAGAAATTGTCGATCCACATCGCCTTGTGTTGTGGTCCGATTGCGCTCGATGCAGACGGATCGTACACCGTGAGAAATCAAGGATAATGAAGCTTGTAAAGTAATCCTCACTTCCTTGTCATGACATATATCCTGAACAATTTCGCTCAATAAAATTGCTTGTTTGTATTTGAGTGTTTAGCTTCTATGGCTACTTCGTGCATATATAGCAATCCTCATGACTACGTGTTAGCAGTAGTGTGGGCGACAATAGTATTCTCAACAAAATACACACACCACCACCGCTTTTCCAAGATTACGTGCTTGCTGATAGATTGTGGTAAATGCAGCTCCTCCTAAACGTTCACCGATGGATAAACTTCTGTCTCTTGCCTTCAATCAATCATTTGGCAACCAAGAAATGACACCCCATTCGTTTCGAGTGTAATCTTAAGAGCATACTCAAAACTCAATATGCCTGATAATTATTTTTGAACCATGCATGTGGCTTGCTATGTTCACTTATGCAGTGCAAAAATACAAGTGTTTCGGCCTTTAAGCCCTCGTCAAATCTCAGGCATAATGAAATCTAAGCTTGGTCTTGAAAAAATGTTCGAAACGAATGGTATGATATTTCACGATTACCAGCCAAGAGCGATCAAGTGTGCAGCACTGGCCATTTAGTGATTTTTATCACCTAATGGAGCGTGTAAATAGTACGTCTGCGTCTACTCTGTGTGAGGGGGTTGGGTTTCCAAGAGGGATTGGCTAAGACGAAAGGCACCGTGCAACTGACAAGGCTGCAAGGCAGAACACGTGTTTCGCACTGTATAAGTGCCCATAACAGACCATTGCATGGCTCAAATATAATTGTTAGGCATATTTGGGGAACGTCATACATTTGATTTCATTCGTAGCATCGTGAAGTGATCTAACACACATCCGACCTATTTCGTAAATAATGGCATCTGATGATCTGCTGCTGCAGCAAATTGGTGCTTGTAGGATTCCATACAAGTCTGGCATTAGCTCCGTGACCTCGGAAGTGTATGAGGCACTGGACAAACGTAGGCAAACAATTTTACGTGTATTGCAGAGGATGTCATACGCTGGGCGGACCCTCATGTTGCACAATGACTCTATAATTCTTTTTAAAATCGGTTTAAACTCGTTCACATTATATCGAATTTTGTTGCAGAAATTAGAAGAAATTTCTGAAATCAAACTGAATAGGGAAAAATGATAGTACCGGTCGAAATGTTGTTGCGATTTTGAGATCAACGCTATGAGATTTTCCGTGAACCTGTTCGACCTGTAAAAAACCATTGTTTTTGTTAGACTATCGGTTTTTTCAAGATGAATCAAATGTACATCTTCGATTCATAATGATTTCAATGATTTCAAGAAAAATATTGCCTGAGAAGACTAAATAAATACCACTGTCAATGGAACACTATCCCATGTCATAGGAACGTGGCTCCTGAAGAAGCCTGCACCAGCATAAATGCCAATAATTATGTGGTGAATGTAAAACTAGAAAAACTGCTTACCTTAACCCGTATATATTGAAATCCCCCGTCAATGTTTGTGTTCAGAAATCGTAGCCATTCGGTGCCAGCCGTTAACTCATCGAATTCACCGTGTTCATGCGTTATCAGAGTCGAATAGTATGATTGACCGATACGATGCACTTTATGGACTACAACAGCGCCCTAAACACTCAAGAATTCAATTGACAACCTCCTTCCTACAAAAACTGAATAACTGGATAAGCGGGTAGATATTAACAATATCAGTAATTATAGTAGTATTGATAGCAGTAAGCAGAACTGCAGCACTCTCTTGGAAATTCATGAATAAAGATAAAGCATGAAACGCTTTTCAATCCCTAATGGATGCGCCATGCACTCGACTTCAACAGGTATCATCAAAAGCGAATGGATAAATAACCAACATACTAACTTGTGCGAGTCTATCCATGTGTCCGTTCAATGCCAGTGTTCTTCAGACAAACATGGTACCAATTTGTTGACCCAGAAGGGATGAACGAATTAGCATGCACAGAGCCAAGGATTATCAAAATCACGTGATGGCTTCAAGGTACCTCTGGAGACAACACTACATGCATCCCTTTGCAAGCTTACTTAAACTACAAGACATTGGTTCGTATTGCCAGTCATGTATGAGTCATATTTTTCACAGGTATTTTAGAAGATGTAAGTCCGATTGCTAGTTTATTTAGAGTAATGTTGTCACCAATTTCCTTATCTAGTTCGTCTTTTAAACGACGATTGCGTCCGAATTCATGGCATCTACCTCAGAAACAGCACTACTCGTGTTTGAGCAACCCATCTGCATTGTTCAAATAGCTATCGACGAATTTCTCAACCAACTACATAATCAAAATCTTCGAAATCTGTCTAACAGCTGGTAAAACTTTAGTTAAAGCCATATTGAAGTCCCAGCCGAGCAAATGACGCAAATTCAGCGTGTAACATATTTTATTTTTTCTGCTGCAACGTAACAAAAAGTCTCGTCTAAAATCAAAAATATCATAGAAATCGCAGAGATTTGAATTTTCAAATAATTACCAGATGTCTAAGATAAAGTTTTTATCCAGCGAGAAAGACCTTCAAACATTCATGTACCTCAGCTGAAACATGTCGTCCCCTAGGTATTAAGACGACTCTCAAACTTCATCTACCAAATGCGAACTCCGATAGTTACTTCATCAATTGAGCGGTAAACTTCTAAGCCTCTTCAAGTGCTAATTCTGCTAAGCTGAAAACGGTGGAAACAGGATAACTCTCATAGTCACAGTCTTATAGTCACGCTGTTCTTGAGTGTTTTAATAATTTTTATATTCTGAGAGCGCAGATCGAAATCTCTGTAAAAGGAAAGGAAGAATTGGTATAATACAAACTATCATGACCTGCTATGACCATAGTACTATCTATTCGAATGCGTACCTGTTTTATAGCCGCATCGTTTCCGACAGGAGTGCGATACTCAACAGTGTACACATTTCCGGGGTCATCACGATCGTACGGTAACATCACGAGCAACCACCCATTGGTGAGGCGATGAGGGACGGAAAGAGAAGAAAGTCGGAGAGTGTAATTAGTTCGACCATCACTAAAATTTTTAATGCTTTTTTGTTCCGTATATCCTAAAGAGAATTGAGTGGTGAGCAAAAATACAACCTCAGAAGGGAGTCGAACCCGCGTTTCATCCATACCGGGTACGCGTGCTTCCACTACGCCACCGAGGTAGATTCGCGCCACCACCTATCTATTTTGCCTTTTGTTTTTTTTTGTCCTATTTTATCGATTGCAGGCTATAGATCCATGAAATTTATTGACAAATTGAAATTTCTCCAATTGCTTGGTATTACTCTATTATAATTGTCAAATATGCTCAAACTTTTCATGCTTTAGGTTAGAGCATAGTGAGACAAAGCGATGATCAACTATGATAGCGATGATAAAAGACTTCTAAGATGCACTATGCATCTCAGTGTATCGCAGTAGCATAGAAGTTAAATTAATGCCGTTTGGCCTCCTTAAGAACTTGCTATGGCCTGCCGATCTGAGAAGTCGGTTTCCTTAATTGACCCAGACATGTTTGATTCCAACTTATTCATAAAAAGGAACAGAAAGCTCGTTTTGAGAATAGGGATTGAAGCCATAAACTAAGCTTGGCATGGAAGGTATTTGTAAAAGTATTAATAACCACGGTATTGTCTCCACCTGCATTTTATTTATTCTTTCAAATGTGTGACAAAGTGCTTGCTCACCGTCCAAAATACACAATCCTATTCTGTGGAAGCCATCCTAGATAATCAAGATGTGGCCCGTTCAAACCGGGACCACTAAGTCCATAAGTGGATAAGCGCATGTGAGCATTAGCCGTAGACATCAAATCGTATTTGTCGTCGTATTCTCCTTGTGCGGCATAGGGGAACACCTGAAATAAATTTCATTACATATGTCCAAGACCTTACGTTTTTCCTGCTTTTTAGCAGTCTCATGATGCTTCAAATATTCCTCAGCGAAGTGAGTGGTACGCAAAAATTTAGAAGTCACTAAATGGTCACCTGATCGGATACCTTTCGCTATAATTGCTTTGTTCAATCATAGTCCAAAAAACATTAAAACGTAGGAAAATTCTGAACGGATCCTCACTCAAAATTTACTACTTGTACTTTCATTTACTGTCTATTCTTTTTCAGTGGCAGGGTACAATGTAAAATTCAACCACAAGAATGCTGAGTTGCGAATAGATTCTGGAATATGGCATGAAGTAAAAGCGGACTAGCGATTACTTTGCTCTGTCTTTCTCTCTTACTGTTTGAAGCTTGCTGGCTGCTATTCAAGTTCCAACTTTACAGTAACAGCATTCAGTGCCACTTTTGCTCCTATATCATCCTCGTTGACGTCTGATTGTTGATAGCAACCAATACAGTTTCAACCCCTTGAGTCCCAAGTGGCACACATATGCCACCTCTCGCCACATCGCGCACCACGCACGGCGGGGATTTTGTGTTTGTTGTGCACGCTGCGATGGAAATTTAGGATTATTCGATAAGTTGAGATTCTGAGAGAATATTATCGTCGTTAAGTGACTGAATACCACAAAAGAGACATTTATAGAGGTTTTCTAGTACAAAGAACGCCCATACGCCGAAAAATCAGTTTCAACAAAAAAACAAGATCGTTCCGTGGAGTAACATATTTCCAAAGGTTGTATAACATATTTTCTTTTTTTGTCTATTTTCATACACTAAGGGCTTGAGGAGATCGATTTCGATGCTCATAATGGATTGTGAAACGGCCTCTACAGGCTTTGCCGCTAAAAAAAAAATTTCTCATGTCAAAGAGACTCATATAAACGTATTTCTAATGAGAAGAACGCTCAATTGTTCTAGAAATCCTTACTTTTTAATGAACTGGAAGTATGAAACAACGTTTTGAAAGTCTTTCCAGATTTCTTCCAACGATGCTGTGTAGATGTATCTTGAAACTTATTTTCTATAATAATCAATTCTTAATGAACATACAGAGAAAGTCTTTTTAGTACACGGTCGGCACAAGCCTTGACAGAGTTTCGTATTCATCTATTTAACTACTTTTTGGAAAAAATGTAGCGATGAGTGAAGTGTTTATCAGAATATAAGTGGATAAAAAACTGCTACTCATAAGACGATAGAACAAAACCTTTTCTACGACTCTATAGAAGTCTCAGCTCCCAGATTACAACATTGATAATGAGTTGCTCCAAATTATCGATAAAGTGGCATCGTACTGCAATGTGAAGTACCATTTCTGAGGATCAGTTAACTTTTTGTAATTTTTTCGACGTGTTTCAACCAAATTTGTCCTCAGTAAGTTCTCTTTTATTATACTAAACCATTTGATGACATTTAAACTTCCTTTTCAATCACCTGTTTCCAATAACCCCGTTTTAGAATTTTGATATACTCTGACAGACTGTTTTGAGTCTCTCCGAAGTTTGGCATGTCAGTGGCTTACGTATGTTTCGGCGGTCTCTTTTGCCTAATCAGATCCAAACGGTCCACCAGTCAAGCCTACATAAGAGGGAAGGGGAGACGTAAAAATAGTCGATTGAAGAGCAATATCAAATAATATTGACAGCCGAGCATTACTGACTGTTGAAAAGCCAAATAACGTTTCATGTTGTCTGGTCTAAACATACTGTTCGCCTTTCCTACCAGGTTGTGACTGGTGAGGCTTATAGCTCTGCTGAGGCAGGCGTGACAACGGGAATGTGCGTACGATACTGACATACCAAACCTCGAAAAGACTCATAACAGTCTCTTACAATTAAACTCCAATTGTAGTGATAAAAGACTAAGTGATAAATATCTAAAATTAATTAGAAAGCTACTACTTTGTCATTATAACGCGCCGATCGCGTCGCCTGCCGCTTTGAAATTCCAACGTGCGACTCAAGGTTGATATGATCAGGAGGAATGACAGAACGAGAGACTCTATGGTGCACTGGG
Source organism: Parelaphostrongylus tenuis (assembly GCA_019055375.1). Lineage (NCBI taxonomy): Eukaryota > Metazoa > Nematoda > Chromadorea > Rhabditida > Metastrongylidae > Parelaphostrongylus > Parelaphostrongylus tenuis. Next base: position 17,487 of record JAHQIW010004968.1, read on the forward strand.
CAGCACGTAAGTTCCCGAAAAAGGCTGAACGTGAGTTCGATTCCACCACAGTTCAGGTTACAAAATCTCAATATTCTCATAGCTGTTACCCACTTTGATCTTTGCGATCACTATATGAGTGACCAACATTCATTCCATGGATCATCTCATGCGTCAAAACCGACGAAAAAATCAGTTTTGGAGTCAGCAACACACCTAAAAGAAATTCATGACATAAATTGTAATGATAAAGAGTACTTGATGACGATAAAACGCGTAATAAAGCAGTTGGTGTATACTGTTCTCAAGGATACTGCTATCGAGTGATCGCTGTGGATATCACTTTAAAGATTTCCCGGAGATTCAATTTTAATGAAAAAATCTAAAGTAGCTAACGTTGAACCCATAATTTGCACTATCAAGAAATGCTATCTAGCTTTCTAAAGACGTGGGAAATAGTGAAGACAATAAAGTATAAGCCATACCAGTATCCTTACTGTAGACGGCCGTATTCTCTATATTTATAACAGTAATTTTTCGTCGATGCAGAGTAAAACCATTCTGTTCGGCAAACGAAATGCAGAGCTGCTTTGTTTTGTCGAACATCTTAAGAGACCGAATCACGAAATAAGCACTAATAAAAGTTCACAAAGAATCGTCTAATTTAGGTTACGAGTGTATCTATGATTTGTAGTACCTCACAGAACAGTTTTAGGAGATCGGTCACACTCTATAGCGCCAAATGCCGCAAACTTTCACGAGTAAATGGTCATCTTGTCCAAAGACACCGATAAGAAGTAGTATAACACTCTAAGTCTTCTCGCGCTTCCCATATTAATAAGGTGGATGGGAAGTTTTGACAAGCAACAGCGACGAAAGAAAGTATACGATCTGGTTATTCAATTATTAGTGAGTTTTCAAACTGAGGAAGTTAGCCTACGGCAAATGGACGTTCCCGTATCGATTGTAGTCTCGGGTCCATAAGAGCCATACGAAGCACTTCGAGACGAGTCCATGGAAGGCGCAACCATCTTGTTACATTCGAACCTTTGATAGTATAAATGGTGTTTGATACGGATGAGAAGTAGTTCTCAATGGTGTCTGAAAACACTGTGTACAAGTAATTTTCACTTCAAATAATGTTTTGCCCATCTTCTTTGCCTTCTCACTGCACTGTACGTTCTCCTCCGTTTGTGTTGGTCACCTCACGTTTGCAAGTAGGTAATCTCAGCTGTGAAACGCGATGTGTAACTAACAATAAACTAATCTGCTACCAAGGCTAATCAAGCTTCAAAGTTCAGAATTCAATTTAGAGGCGTAGTAATAGAAAAGTTATAGGAAAAATCACTACATCTCAGAATTTTGAGGACGAAGCTCGAAAATCTTTCTCCGTTCCACAAAAGACTCAGTGCTTTGGTAGGAACTTGCGCAGAATTGCTTGAGCACAACATTTTCGGCTTTCAGTGAAAACAATATCACCACACAAAAAAAACTGCATCAGTCAAATGAAATTCGATTTTACTATCATTCATCACCTTTCCCAAAGTACTGTGCGATTTGCAATTCTGTTTGGATGGAAATTGAGAGATGAACATTCTTTTTCTGTTTTTCTTTTTCTCTATAGACTGATTAAATAACTTGTAATCGGAAATCCTATCTGCTTGGAAGGTCTTAGAGCTCTATAAAATAAAGGGCGAATAACGATGGAAGATTATAGAAAGATGAAAAAATCATGAAAAGACAATTCCGATATCTATTTTATACCACTATTAGAAATCGTAATGGAGATGAAAGCGCTAAAGATTTTCACAAATCACTAGTACTGTTGATCAATCAGAATTCATTTTATTTGACCGCCTCTAACGACAGTATATTATTGCAATATATACAAAGAGTAGAGTGGTGTGCAAAACCTTTGCTTCCATTGGGATTCCAATCCACATTTGCACCACCGACGCCTGTTTTGAACGCCACTCTACATCATTGAGTTACCAGTACTGCTGTTACGTTACATCGCGCACGCTGTTTTATTATCGCCATAACGATTCATCTTTAGATTTCTGACTAGCTTATTCTCTATCAATGAGCCTTAGCACAATTTTCAGTTCACTAGTAATTCACAGGTGGCGCCACTCTTTGTTCAAAGTTTCGAGACAGACATCCTCTGGAAATTCAAGAATGTCACTAGGCGCAGTCATCGCTCCTAGCTGGTCAGGAGATCGGCCATCTTGTGAGCAGTCTGCTAACAAGGCGAGTGCAACACCTAACATTCTCTTGCTCTTCGTCACGTGTCCGGATTAAACAATTGAGCTTCTTGCGATGTGGAAGATCTAGCTAAAAAGGTGCCTCGACTGTATGGAGAGATTCGCTTCGATATTACTCTTGATAATAGCTCACTTATTCAAAGTGTGTCGCACAAAAAGGTGCCTCGACTGTATGGAGAGATTCGCTTCGATATTACTCTTGATAATAGCTCACTTATTCAAAGTGTGTCGCACAAGATCGGTGACCTTTCTTATATAAATAGAAATAAGGCTCTGACGAAGGCGAAACCGCCGAAACGTTGACCGTCAAATTTTGAGGAAAAAGAAGTAGCAGACTCGTGTGAAGTTTTAACCAAAGCAGTTCGTAAGAAATTTTACTACTTCTGGCCTTATAGAGGAGCTAGTTATCAATAGGATTACGAAATATTGTAGTACCATTTTGAAAGAAAAAATTATGACTATATGCAGCTTCCAAGTATGAACGGCTACCTGGATTATCGCCGCCAGAAATCCACTCAGAAAACCATTCAGCCGTTCGTGGTTCGTAGTCGCTATCCTTAAATTTGCACAATATCACCGACCACGGTTCGTTGCCGCGTCGTGGAATCGCATCGATCAGTGTTCGTGCAGAGAGTAGAAGCAGCGCAATGAGCTCCACTAGGCCGAAGATCATGACATTCTTAGGACGACCGTCTACTCAAGTCTTCCATACATCTATACATACAGTCACAATGTATTATCATGATTACTTTATTTTTTACGACGAATATATACGAAGAAACTTTATATATCCTAGGGCATGCATAGCAATGTCACGTTTACAATAGCTTTAAAGAAAAACATTCAAGAGAACGCTATCATCAGGAATATGAAATTTGATATATTTTGAAGGAAAAGGTTCTTTTACACGACCTTTGCAGCATTTGATAAGACGAGGTAGAAAATGGGGAAAAAACAAAATAACAAAAACAGTCTGATAGCCATGGTACATTTTTTTTCCAAAGTCTTCTTTACTGCTCAGACATTGAGCACTGCATATTCATCTTTTGACAACTTGTCCCGTCGCGCACTAGATACTCTTAACATCACATGTTTGTAAAAAAATTTATATTTTGAAGTAAGAAACTGAAAAGATGCTCACTATAGAGATTAAGAAAACACTTTAAGTTACGAATAGGTAGACGTCTTAGATGGTGGTGACGGATTGACAACCTTAGATGGCTCGAACTACTCTATTTGACATAAAATCGTTTTTTCCAACTAATCGGAGAAATAAATAGCGTTTTATAGCTGTTTTGATAGCGCTCGAGTTGGAAAAGAGATGTTAAATCATTGTCAAACGGGGTAATGGCCAAAGTAATATTCAATCTCTATGAGTACTCCCATGTGTTATTATAATATTTTTTGGTGTTCATTTTCATTCGAAAAAATCATCCCCCACAACTACTGTGCGGGTTTCAGCACTATTTTCAATCGGTTTTGTTTCCTCGTACTCATTATCCATGAAGATCTTGCAGCAATCTCTTCTAAGTACCGGCAACTTCTTGAGCATTTTGTTTGCATAATGTATTTACGTTTTTCACTCTTACTGCCTTTTAGCGGTGTTATTATATTATAAATGCATATCTTATAGGTTGAGTAGTATGCAAAACATTAGATTCAGAAGGGAATTGAATCCGCGTTTCACCCATTGCGAGGGAGGGTGAATCATAAGTCGGCTCAAAACTGCAGTAAAAGTATACATTTGAATACATTGCACATTTCGAATAGCCGTCAGCTCAACTGAGTTTAATGTCGAATGTGCTCACCCGACAAAACACTTTGAAGTTGGTTGCCAAATGATACGTGAGGATATATCGAAGAAAGAGTGGTAGCAAAGCGGTGGCATTAGTGGTGTTGTGGCAGCACGCGTCTCGGAATGGCGCGGGTTCAACTTCCGCTGGGGTCTAATGCGTCTTACTTGAGCCGTGAATGTCAAAAATATTACTTGAGTAGTTCTCTCTAAAATCCTGGGATAGTCAAGTCAAAAACCCCCACATGGATTGTAGAAAGTGAAATTTTCTTAAACAGCGAAATGAGTTTGCTGACCCGGAGAGATGAGTGGCTTGCTCAATCAGAATAATCCTGCCAAGCACCGTGATGCTGTAATATTTTTGATATAGTCTGTGAGTATTTTTAAGAGCCTTATCGAGGTTGCTACATAAGGGCCATACGTGCGTTTCGGCGGCGTCGCCCGTAAAGTTCAGTGTGGGGCGTAGGCCACTGATGAAGCGAGCTACACTGTAAAAACGTACGTATACTCTGATCTAACAACCTCGGTAAGGCTATGAACATTCTCACAGACTATATTAAATGTTTATAGTGAGGTTTGAAAACAATCGATGCGATGGATTTTTGAGAATTTATTACACGTCCATTTCATACTGTTCTTATTACTATACAAATTTCGATTTTTCTAGCAATTTTGTCTTTGACGTCGTATTGAGTACGCCTCTTTGCAGACTCATGGGTAGCCTCGTTGTGGCGTTCTAAAGGGCGATCGCTGTTACTTGCCGAAGAAGTGTTGAGGGATGGTAATCACCTGCGCACCGCGCCGCTATAGGCAGAACAAGCACTCGGCCACTGCGCCATCGTAATAATATTATGAACTCAAAAGTCATTAGTGTGCCTTTGTTCATTTCTTCAGAAAAATGTTGCCATTTCAAAGTTCGAATGTAGTGAAAATCGATGTTTATGAAGACCATATCTTGCAGTTTCATTAGAGGGTAAAGGTAAAATGCTACCGTGTAAGCAGAAAAAGCAGGTCACTCAAGTATTGGGTTGGCAAATAATTTTTCGAACTTTTTCGTCATGATGATTACTTTCATACATTCCAGTTTTTGTTCCTACTATAGTTCAGAGCAGCTTCTTTCGGTAATTCTGATACATAAAACCTATACATTTATCCTAACAGAAAAAATTGTTCCTTTCATTTTTATTTGAGCCAACATGTCATGTGGTCTGGTAAGGGCTCTTGTACAGCTCGAGACACGTGTTTCGTCCTTACAGACTCATCGCCCGGGCAGAACCCGTCGTCTGTCGATCTTTTTATAGTCAGTTCTCTCGGGAGCCTTACACTCCTTATATATAGTTATCGACGACGTACGTTTTACACTCTATGTCAAGTCCATACATACATAAAACAAAATATCTGATACATAAAACCTATACATTTATCCTAAGAGAAAAAATTGTCCCGAGAGTAAGAACGATTGTTGATGCTACACGAATATCGTTTTCGTTCGAGTGTTGCTGAGACTTTCGGCCACCTCAATGTGGCCTGGGATGAAAGAACAGTTGAGAGAATCCAGCTTTTGATCGTTTCACTGAATGCAAGGAAAAAAATGGCGATTTTCCGCGCAAGCCACGAACCGTCCGTCCATAAAAAATTGACCGGAAAGCTGTTTTGAATGTAACTAGACGTCTCTGTCGTTTACGACTGCATGCTGGCCGACGATTTGAAAGACACCGAGTTTTACCTCAGTGAAATCACGAAATTGTCGGAAAAGTGGAAGGAAGTAATTGAAGTTGGAGAGGAATACTCCGGTCTAATCATTTGCTGTTTTTAATCGTTGAAAGACGGATTAAACATGCACAAAAACGATAAAGTTCGGAAAATTTCTTGCCAACCCAATACATCTCCTACATTCTTTCCAGAACCAGCAATCTATTAACCTCTGCATTGAGAGAATAGTCAATGTTTCTTAATGAGCGGGAACGAGGCTGCTAGTGGTGAAACTCATTGGATGCAACTGAAAGCGGAATACCAATCGGTACAATGATGCAATGGCTAAAATTTCGGCAATATCGCTTTCTTCCGAGCTTGGAATGGTTGAGTTGATCCGCAAAGACGATTAAATTCGTAAACCAGCAAAAATAAACGCAATAAACAAATTTTTGATGCGCATAATAAACAGCTTCTTTCTGAAGCAATCTTATGAATAAAAACAACTGATATCTGGAGGAGAAGCTGCTAATTGTACGAATTAAAAATCTCTTTATCACATTTAGTTTTGCTGTGCCACTAAGGCATTTCACCGAGTGGGTTGTGACTCTACTTAGCCATTTCAGGCCCTGAGGAAGGCGATACTGCTGAAAAGTCATCCACTATTTTGCTGTATTGAACAGCTTTTGGTCAGAAGAAGCACTGAGTCACTCTGTGTTTATGCACGTCATGTATGTGAAAATTTTTGAATATTCTGATGAATCTGAATGATATCAGTGGCGCATAATCTAATAAATATTAAATTCAAGTGATAAAAAATGTGTTAACTAATAACAGTGAGCAAAACGAAGAGAATATATGGAAAGAGGAGGTAGTAAAAATTTAGAATATTTTTCTTATAAGATGATCAAACAGACTTCCCCTTTATTTAACAGCGTCTAGCGGTGATATGATGCTTTGAAAATATTCATTAATGTAGGGTGATGTGCAAATGTTTTGCGTCAGCTATTGGGTATCAGATGATTAGTTTTTTCACTGGTGATAAGAAGGTGAAGGAAATTAGAACAGCCTGGTGTGATCATTAAGTAGAATGACTCGATCATCCTCTCACAATTACTATGTTTCACTTTCTTTCTATTATCACATCGGTTTGATGTCGAGAAATAAAGAAAGATAAACGTCGTCCTGAAGTTTATGCGTTGTTGTTGAAGCCTAACGCAATACAGTTCACAACAGCTAGATAAAGCTACAGGCTACTTTGAGAAATACCCTTATATGATTGTTATCTGAGATCTCGCTCAAAACAGTATATTAAGACGACATATTTTTAAGCCTTTCATGAGGTATTTTATCGACACATATACAGTGCACGACACGTGTTTCGGCATTACAGCCTGGTCAATTGCAAGGCTCCCTTCATCTAAGCTAGTCATTTTCATCAGGGAAAACACTCTTACATAATGGAATCGTCGACGAACATGCTACTCTGTGCACGCGTAAAATGAAAATTTCGCTTCACACACTGTAGAGATAACATATCACTACATGTTCAGTGACAAAATCCCCGGACATGATAGTAATTAACAGTTGATTGCTTAAGGCTGATTTTACCTTCATATTCGACTGTTTTCTGAATCTCCTCTTCAAAACGCTAAGCACTTTTTTGCGCTTTATTAGTCCGTATTCGCAGTGTTTTTTTACTACGTGGAGCCCATTACTTCTAACATTCAATTCGCTCTCTCGCCTTCTGTCTCAATGTCGTAGAATACAAGCTGGACAAGTCCCCTCTTAATCAAGAGGAAAGCCTGATCGTCGTGCTCTACACGACGTTCGCTGTTGACTGCTGGGACAGCTGGGGGAGAGGGATGGGCGGGTGGGGGGGGGGGGGGTGAAGCGGACGTGCACGCCGCGACATCACAGCCACTCTGCCACGGCGCCCACTCTTCGCTCACGAAATTATGATCTGACAATCCATTTTTTAGATAACTTTCACTATAAGGAAACTTAACGCCTAATGTTATTCATTTCCAGATGTGATGAAAATCATCAGAGCTTTTACGTAAAAGTGGCCAGATCCTTCTTACGACACAGACAAAATCGCTTGTTAAATTTCATTGGAGTTAACCAAGGCATCCCTATCCATCCGAAGATGGAAGTCTGGTATTTTTGATCTAAGTGGAGCCTGGAAGCGAAAGATTAGACTTTTGATTTTCAGAGTTTCCCTAAATGGAGAAAAAAACTCTGAGAAAAATGCTGGCATATAAAAGCGAAAAGATGAACTAAAAGTGCAGCACATCACGCTACTGCCACGTTGGTGGCGCTTTCATTGTGATAACATCCCTATTAAAATTGAGATGACACGAAGTGATTAGTGAAGGAGAATGTCAAAAAAACAAGTGCCGATTTGTCCCTTCCCAAACGCTCTCCTGCAATCACATGGAAACTGCTCATTTTCGCAGATTGTTCGACCAGATCAGTATTTCACGATATGCTTGAAGAGAACGAAATGGTTCTTTCAATTAGGACGGCACGGGATGAAGAAACGGCCCCTTCCGCTAAACAAAAACTTTTTATAAGCATGTTAGTAATGCACTGATGCAGAGTGATATCAAACACTTGTTCAGGGGGTGGGGGGGGGGGGGGGACTTGAACCAGCATTTCACCCAATCCGGAGGCGCGAGCTTTATTCCTTGCACTACCGAGACCTGTCTTGACGATCAGTCTTTCTACGCAACAGCGCATCTACCTGCTAGCATCCAACCGTCAACGGTTTGGCTCAGATAGCCGCTATCGACCTTCCACCTAATCACGCTGACAGATCATTGAGTATTAGATGATCAAGTAGGATTCCTTCTAATTTAACAGCTTCTAATGGTGATATATTTGCAGCATTATAATACCGTTAGAAGGTTAAATTAAAAAGAAATCTAATCTAGTAATTATTTGAGAGCTTAATTCTCTGGCCAGAGCTGTGCGTGGTCGTTTTTCAAAAAGACTCTTCTATAACACTGTGAAATTCAAAATAAATCATGTCTCACACCCGCCACACGTGCTCATATTTACCACGCGTATAATTTGCTGGAAAGCACAAAAAGCAAATGAACGTGTAGAGAAAATCACGTAGTATCTGAGTGTGATCGTTTTATTTAAAGTTATTCCAAGGCAGCAAAAAATTGAAATTGAATATCAAGCTGCACCGCACATCTCTAACGAGTGTCAGCCAATCTCCCGATCGCCATGTTGAAAGCACGAGCAGCCTTCCTACACCCTCCCTCAGCCTATAGAATAGCTGCTAAACAAGCGAGCCAAATATGCAAAAACTCAATCATATTTCCCACTACATTACAGTGAAACGGTCTCCGGAAAATAAGCACAGCGTTTGAATCATTGAACTTACGCTATCGAATGATTTCTAATAGTCTAAAGAAAACAACTCTATCCGGCGAAGTGTAAAGACGAGTGTTTTCTCTTACTTACAGAGCTGTCAAATGAGCTTTTCCAAGAAGCAAACGCATTTTTGAGTGTTTTGAAATTAGTGCTTTTGGAGTTTTGTTCAGCAAAATATAAGCGAGATTAGAAAAAAAACACATGGACTTGTGAAACATCATTTTATTCTGGATGCTACGGCGCTATAAAAAGTCTTTCCAAAAGCAGGCTATGTATGGCTCTAGCCAGAAGTTCAAGCTTTCAAATGGTTACTAACACTCTCATGAAAAGCTTTTCTACAGCGAGAGAGGTCGGTTTTTCATTCCGTGCCGTCTAACGGGAAAGTGCTGACGAAATCTTCGAACCGCAGTAGAAATACCCGAAATGTTCAATGCCTTTTGTACAGGATGAATTCTGAGAAAACGAATCAAATGCCAGAAGTTTTGTGATCGGACAGCCATTTGTGAGGGTGGTTCACAAAGAGAAAAAATTTGGAGACTTTTTGAAATAAAGTGTAATGGCTAAACTATTTCTTTAATTTGTTTCAACACATTTTTCTACGTGTATGATTTTTTAATATTACAAAATGAAATCAGAAACTAAGACAATGTTTGTATCGTTGTCCGCTTTTCTGTGGATAATATGAAAGATATTATGCTGACGCACACTCATCTTCTGACTAGTAAGCAACGATCAGCTATATCTGGTCACAAATCGTCTACTAGGAGAGATATCATAGCAATGGCGATAGTAGCAGAAAAACAATAGCAAAAATGCCTTACTAAATAAAGAACATCATTGTAAGGCGTATGTGGAGAAGTATCGCTGGATATTCTGTCATCGGACAATGTCAATCGGCATAATAAGACGATAAAAATGACGATGAGATCTATCCATCGATTCATAAGAGACGGTATCCGATGGCGTATAGATAGAGGATGAAATGGTGCGTTACTAATCTGTGAAGTCGAACATAAGACAAACACGATTGAGATGATGAATAGAGGTCGACTATGATTTAGCTAAATGAAAAGTCCTAGGACACCATTTTTGTTGTCGGCATATTTTCAACGTTTTCTCTTCCATTTTGAAAAATCAGAAGCCTTTTTTATGAATACACACTATACTGTGAGAATGACCAGTAAAAAATAAAAATTTTGTAGATATCAAACGTGAGACGTGTACTAGCTTTGACATCGCCACTGACAGGAAAGCGTTTTTTCAGTACAATAGGAGTTAGTTAGGCGATTATAGATAAAGACTGCGGTTGCAAATTGTCCCTCAAGAAAGTACTATTAGATGTTAAGAAATAAGAGCGTGAAGCTTTTGCAGTTGCTCGATACCTAAAGAATGTGCCATAGTCGTACTCCAATCAAAGACCGTGAGGTAACTCTGTGTACATCTAGTTGGTACAACGATTTGTGCCAGGATAGCTAAGTGATCCAGTGTTTTCTTCTATCTCAGACAGTCTCGTAGTAATTTACCAACTCAGAATAATGAAAAGTTTCTTCAGCCACGGACGAATAGTCGAAACAGAAGCCGTGTTCACTGCAGGTACTTCAACCACATCGCTACGTGCGTTTTAGGAAGTACTCTACTTGATATTCGATTAGGGAGCAGTACGACGTTGTTAAGTTAGTAATATAAAATATAGTCTGCGAGGACTTTTGAAGGCTCTTGAGGTTGGTATGTCACAGTGACATATGTACATTTCGGTGGAATCGCCTGCTTCATAGTATCAAACGCTCGCACTGACCCCCTCTTTATAGCTGGGATGGGGAGACGTTATGGTCATAAAGCGAAGATATTGTGTTATCATCGTCATTTTCATTCAATGGATCACGGCTGGTAATGAAAATGTAGTATCTATCTCATCAAAATTTCAAATATCGCCGTAAACATTCAGTATAGTCTAAGACAATGTTTAAAATCTTGGAAATAAAAAAAAAGATATATAATGTGCGGGCGAGCAAGAAATTGAGCGATACAACACGGATGGATCTAGGAATCACATTTCTTTAAGACACGATTTACATACAAAGTCTCTCTACAGAATAGCAAGGTTCCGTTTATTTCATTCCCGAAGCGAGGTCATTCGTAGAGAAATCACCACCCTCAGCTAAAAGTAGTCTAGATGAAGTGAAAACAAAGAACTACCTGTGGCTAGACGTTATAGCCAAAAGACAATAGAGGCTTGAGAAGCCGCTCTTTGGAAAGAGACTGTGATTCCTACTTGCTCATCAAACAGATACCAGACAAGTAACTATAGACCCCGACTGAGAAGACCAGTTTTTACTGGCGCCAACTCGAGTTAATCGACGGTTAGCTGGACAAAAGAATTTTTTACAACTTCCAGCACAATATGCCCATCATAACATGAGGCAGGGAGGTTCTGATGCTTCCTTGACAGTAAGCTCACTTGTACCATTTGTACACCAGATGAAATAAGTAACTCAAAGGGTGCGGTAAGCTCTTTATGTGCCTGTTGTGGATAGAAGTCCTTGAGCTCACTTTAAGGACTTAGCATCATATCTAATAGAACCTTAATATGTAAAAAGATATCATAGATTGTTCGAAATGTGTCAGGAGGTTTTTCTTTTATCTTTTCAACCATACCGCTCCAATCAAAGTGTAATTCAAATTCAAGTGCGTCGGCATTTTCAATATTTTAGAATGGATTAGCAAATAAATGCGCAAATTACCACCGAAATGCATCTACTCACACAACAATATTTTACAAACAAAAATAAGTAAAAAACAACTAAAATGCAAGGAAATCTCATATACAGGCCATCATAATAGGAAATCAGAGTGCAGAGAAAAGAAGTGTGGTTTATAAAATCGGCCTGAGAACGGCAAAAACACAATTGATAACACTGTGACCTTGAAGTTCTGACAGATTCAAGTTTTTTTAAGCAAAAACGAGTTTCGAAGTTTCGGGTTTCCTCCACTGAACAAGGAAAGGAAAAAAGTTTGAAGTGCATAATTTCAGAAAAATTTTAGGTAAGACATAGCACCAAAAAAGTTATAAGCTTTTTCCTCAAAATCATATTTATTAGCACTATAAACCTTAAAAGTTCACTAAAATCCGTTCGATCGCCAATGAAAGTCTTATCTAGAGTCAAATATTCACAGAAGAACATGAATAAAAGATTTTATTCGTAACCACCATCATTGAGTGCTCTTCCAACTGTGTGTCCCCAAGATAAGACATTTTGGTGATGTTCGAAAGATAATCCTATGTCTCTTCTTCTACCATGAAACCTTGTCTATGTTTGTGGCAATGAAAGTAGCAGAAAAGAAAATAGAATGGTCTTCAACGATAACTGAAAGAAAAAGAGGAGTGAGAGAGAGAGAGAGAGAGAGAGTGGTGAAAGAGAGAGAAGGAACAAGAGATGTGCAGATTTGCATGGCATATCACAAGAATTACGAACTAACTAAAATATTAGCATTACATGATGAAGAGGCTTCTAGAAAATCAGTTTTGTGTATAGCCGGTGGCGTACTAGTCATCATAGCAGGTATGTGCAAGAATTTTTTTCTACTAAAGAAATGTTCTTGTGAAGCAAAAAAAAATGAAGCTTGTATCGCGATAAAGTAATAACATCTATGACCAACGACTAACGTTGTGTATTACTTAAAATTTGGAATGACGTGGGACACGGTATTAAGACAAATTTTTAGTACAGTCCATATTATTACTTGAAAGAACAGAGAATGGTAGTAATGGAAAATACCGTTCTTTTTGAAAACAACGAGCCCTGTTATGGAGAATTTGTACCACATTAAGTGGCAGACTATTTCGAAACAAAGCTGGTTTTTTTTTTGATAACTAACGACAATTCCTTTGCATAACGACATCATTTTTTAGTTAGTAACTTTGTACAATGTATTACGGTTTTACTCTATGGTAATGGAAAAATCATCACGCTGCATTCCTTTTATCCATTCCGCTTTTGAATTCATATTGCGTTTTATCCGATTTGTTACGGCAGATTTCCATAATGGTATGCAGACTTGAATTTTTTTGGAACTTTCATATGAAAAACAGCAGCTATAACCCTTACAAAAGTAGGCAAACCACGCTGGAAAGAATATGTGACATTACTTTCACACTAAATCGTAATTAGAGCATCAACGCAGAACAAGAGACCTTTTTCCCTATGGGCAAAGATCTGCAGAATCCAACATACAGTCCCATTGCAATGAATGAAATGCATCTATTATTTGAGATATGGTTTTTTTTTTTTACTTTCCAAAAAAGCCAACAGCGGTCATCATTTTCGCATGGCTTAACTCTTAGAGGAGGCAACGTTCCGGAGACGCTTCTCTTCCCGTGATCGAGGTTTCTAGTTTTCTTTAAGGTTTAGGATAGTGTTTGATTGCACTAAAGTGCAATCAAATTGACACTTGTAGGTTCTGAAGAAGCGATATCCGCTGAAACGTCAGCTGTCTGTAATATTCGTACAATGAAAATTTCCTGTTGTTTATTACAGACAACAGGAAATTACGCTCTGAAATAGGTTGAAAAAATGTAATGAACGTGAATGATGGCGATGATAGCATAATGAGATTACGAAGATTCTTCAAAATTTCTCGTAATGTTCCTTGATATGATAGAGCACGAAAATTTTATAGCGACATGTGTAATATAGCAATATAAGTAAATATAGGAATGTATTGTACGTTTTACTCTCTCTCACTCAAATTTCACGGCAATCCATAAAAATGCTGCTTACTCGTGAATTAAGTTATTCGTTCAAATGATTATTAACGAACTGTGGTCGTTCATTATTTTATTTTTTTGAATATTTATTATTAGGACTTTCTTGTTACTGCACCGTTTTATAATGACTTGCACCAAACAAACTGTGAAAAGAAGCAACAAGCGGTTTTACATCTATTTAAGAGGAACCGCCCATAATATCATGGACAGAATTGGGTATCTATTTATTATTAGTTCATTCGATTATGCAACAACGTACTAAATTAAAAACTAATCAGTGACTATATTAAATAGTAGGTTGTATTTAGGACTGAACAACAGAGGACCATCAAGCGAAGCGTCAAAATTATGTTGTTAGGGCTTGTTCACGCCGAAGCAGACTTTGATTTGTTAAATGGCTTTCTGTCAAAACCTTTTAGATTAATGCTTAAGTTCTCTACTGAAAAGAAAACATTTATCTCCCAAATGGAGGTTTGGTTGTAATTAGATACAAATGAATACTGTCCAATGAGTACTGTGTATTGGATTATAGAGGACGACTACTGAGCTATCCCGAGGAGAAAGCGTTCACTGTCATTAGTGATCGAATATAATCCAATCAACTTCAACCACAACCACGGCGTACAAAAGACTTCATTGTCGTTCCAAACCAGTCTTGAGGCGTTTGTTTTACGCAAGTGTGATGATCGACCAGGATACGAATGACTGTTCAACTTGATCAAGTCCAGTGTTATTAATTAAACACTGCAATATCCCGGCTAACTTTTTTCACCCATCACTTTTCCACCATAACTCGTTGTTTCTATATGTGTTTTGTCTCTTTCCCTCGGTAAAAACACACGAAAGCTCATGGCTTTTTAAAACATGCTGGACACTGTTCAATAATCGAAGGAAAGATTAAGAGAAAATTCACAAATCAAACAATCTTTAGTTCATGGCGACCCTCCTGAATGATTGACTCGGGTAGTCGTTATTTTTTGCCTCTATATCGTTGTATGAGAGTCGCCCTCTGATCGCGTTTACCACTTCTTTGCGATTCTAACCCTTTCGGGTACTGCTGTGCAAAACGTGGCGTGCACGACTACTTAACTGAGGCTCTTTTTCGCTTAGATAGCAGATTTTTATCCGAGAACAAGTACGTATCGTAAGCATTTGATAGTTCCGTAAAAACAGCGATATTCAGGCACCTGACACTCTATTCTTTTTTGAAGAAAAGCGAGGCCTCAATACAGAGTAGCACTGAAGGACAATTAGAAACACTTCTCCCTTCTCTACATGGTTTGCTTGAACGAGGATCTTTGTTTCTTGTTTACGTATTGGACGCGTTATCTGTTGTGTATTTGTGTTTTTTAGGTTTTGTTTGTGGGTTGATGGGCCGTCATATTGGATGTTGGATGGTTGGTGTTCATATTTCGAAGGTATTTTGATGGATATGGATGGTTATTTGATGTGTATTTATGTTGGATATTGTAGGAAATTCTTTCGAATGTGATGAGATGTTATATGGGTTTGGGTATGGAAAGTGGGGGAGGATGGTTTATCTTGGTGTGTTTTTGTGTGTGTGTGTGGTTTTTGAGATTGTTGATTTTTGGTGTGGTTGTTGGTTGTTTGGATGGATGGCTTGGTGCTTTGGGTTTTTGGTTTGTTTTTTTTGTGTTAGTTGTTTTGTGTTTCTGATGGGTTGTTTTTTTTGCTTGTGTGTTATTGGTGTGGATTATAGTTGGGTTGGGATTGGGGAGCGCCTCATTAATTTTTGGTTTACTTCTTTGGTGTGTGGATATTTTTTTTTGGATTTTTTCACTTTTCGTTTGTGTACTATGGTTGTTTGTCCTGTGATGGTGGATTTTGTTTGTTTTTTTTGGAATGTATGTTTTATGGTTGTGTGGTATGTTTCGTTTGAATTGTGTGTGGATGGTCGTTGTGGTATAAAAAAGGCTACAATGGTGCTGAAGGGATGAGAGTGGATTGCTACTGTTTATGTTGGATTTTTGGTTTTTGGTGGTTTTGGATTTGTGGATATGTTATGGTATGTGTGGTATG
>JAHQIW010004969.1:0-11096 GCA_019055375.1 Parelaphostrongylus tenuis
TGCAGAGACCAGAAGTTGAGCTTGTAGCTGCTGAAATGAAGCATACCTCTCCATTCGGCCGCTTTTTTATAGACCTGCAATGTCGAGGAATATTGTCACCTGACTTGAGGAGATTTATTACTCGGCGTCGATTGCGTCATGCAGTACTATGGCCTCAGTGGATCGGCTGAAGCGCAGAACTCTGCTTCTAAAGAGTTCTGTGAGGAGAAGTAAGCGCCTGTCTAGCATGTGGACATAACTAACGGCTCGAAACGTGTTGTACCGATATCAGACCATCATTTTTTGAGCGATACCTCTAAAAAGCGGTCGAATGAAGAGGTATGATTTTTAGATTTCTTTTTCCAAGGGAATAGAAAGAGTCGCAGAGTCGTGAAAGAGTGCTTTCAGTATTCACTTTCATGCATGATACGAGCAGATATGGTGGAGATCTACTTAGAGAACGCTCCGGCTGATCCATGGGCGAATGATCAAATTTAGGTGGACATTTATTTCAAGTTTGGGACCAACCAGAGAAAACTGGTAATTTTCAAGTCTTGACAACTATTCCTTCATCATTCAAAAAGTGTTTTAAGTGGGAAAAAGTGATGATTAGAAAATTAGAATATTCGCGACCTTCAATGCACACGAAGTTTCATATGCAGAAACAATGCTAATAACGCTTTCCTTCGTGGTTATAAATTCCATCGAAACTTTACGTTAAACCAAACACTTCCTATTTTTCATGGATATCCAAGAAAAAAATAAAAACAACCAAAAGGGTAAATTTTTGAGGCACTGCAAATAACAGTTGTAGATCACCACAAGTCATTGCAAAGGCTCGATATGCGCTGTGTCAACTTCAGCGATGCTTATGGAAGTCAAATGCATCACGCTAGTCTTGGTGTTCAATCAAAACCGAAAACCTTACTCTTTCTTTCTTTTCTCCGACACCCTCGACAAGGGTAACACAGTAGCTGAAAGTGAAGAGTAATTTTTTTATCATGATCGGGAAGGTCGTGCTCATTGAAATTCCGTCTCTCAGCAGTTAAGAAGTTCATAACATAAAATGTATCAAGGATAGACCACACTGACATGATGCATTTGTTGGCAGCCGCAAGTTGTTTTATAGGCCAAATATGCATTCATCACTTCTAGCGAGGATTGATACAGTTGATTCCATTGAGCACCCGAGAAACTGATCAACGTCCAGAGTTCAATCTTTCCAATACTTTAATGTAGCAAAATCGAGATTAATTTCAAAGAGCGATTTTCTATGAACGCATCTATAAGTGATGTACGTTAATCTGAAAGCTTAACCTGCCTGGCTGACACGTGGTTTCTGATAGCAGTGGTAGTAGTAGAGCGACGATCAGCGTTTCGGCGACATTATCTTCTTCAAAGCCTGGACCGCTGTGCTTTTGTGCTCTATGTGTATTATAATACTTTATCGGGATTCGAATTTTCTATCTAGACGTTCTTTTATAGCGAACACAATGTAGACTACTCATTTTGCCAACATATTCGATCTCGCATGCTTTACATGATATAGAACTATTCGCACGATCTTTTTTTTCTGCTGGGATAGACTATCCATTTTCCTGAGTAGTATAATCATTCATCTAGTCTATCCATTTCGCAAAACGAAGTAAATAGAGGTGATTTCGGAACTGACGACACGGGGTGCCTCCAGTAACTGCTACGGAACTTCAAAGCTCAACTTTGTATACACTTCTTAATAGCGCTATTAACTTCGCTCGATATAAAGAGCGGCTTAAGAGGGATCTCATCTGAGCGCGAAGTACTGGTATTGAGGCCTAACCCCACTTTTGAACCAACCTGAGTGGCTGATGTTTTATAATGATAGGAAATGGCAATTTTTCGTACCATGATTATCGATTCCTTCCTCTCTTCTTCTCTTGTGCACACATTTGTAGACGTTCCAAATATTTCTAGCAAGAGGTTTTTTTCTTAGGGAGGAATGAGAGGATGAGTATTGGACAAGTATTTCTTTGCTACTTGATTTGCGGTGCCATATCGAAATGCTGCTACTTTCTGAAAGTTTTGTTTGGATGTTTGAAACTGGAATCTAATTTATTCTTTATTTATATCAAAATGATGTGTGAATTCCAAATTTGGTTTGTTCCCAAATAGGATGCAACACTACGTAATGTTTTGAAAATCATTATGGTATTTCAACTTATTGCGGTTTTCATACTTGCTGCTAACGAACGTTTTTCAGACATGGTGGAATTTAGAGCACAGTGTTCTGCAACCGTCTACGTCCTGGTTTACCGCTCGAAGAGCGTGTCAGATTGGAACACGAGTAGGCCTTTTCATTCAGCAACGCTTTGAACATAAAGTCTATTCAGGAAGATTTATCGGAGATTGAGTATGATCTCTAGCAGCGCTGTGGAAAAAGTGCACCGAATTTGATATCCATGATTTTCTGTTAATAAAAATTTGATATGGCGGAATGTGAGGAAGACATAAATAAATTGTATGAAAGAAATCAGTATGGATTTATTAATTCCCTTTTGACTTCGTAATCTTGCAATAGTCATTAGTGTAGGTGATCGCGTAAGATATTCAAAACTGTTAAGACTTTTTCCTCGAAGCGTTAACTGGAAGCTCCATGAGCTTCAGCGTGGATTGTCAAAGTAGCAATTTTAGAGATTTCTACTGTATTTAGTACAAGCTGTCGCCGTCGTCTCGGATGATTCAAAGATTTCTCACTCAGTAGTTAGGATCCTTTCAAAACAGCAGCGTGTTTAACGAGTACTCGATCGACGAATCAAAAACGATATAATGACATGAATTCTTATATGAAATTAAAAAAGCCGAATCGTATACGTGTCTGTAAACAATTTAAATGAAACTTATAAAATTCTATGTCTTCGTTCTTCAAAGGCGTGAACTTTTTTGTTAACTAAGGCGTCTTTGTACCCACCAAATAGAAGCAACTCCCGATTCGGCTATGGCGCATGAAAAAATATTGATAGAAAAGCGTAAAATGTTAGTCATTCTTCATTCATAGGAATCATAACCTAGTTTCATGATTTTTATTTATCAAGGTACTGGCGTAACTCTACATATGCATGAATTGAGCAGTATTTAGTTGTTGGAAAAATGTAGAAGACAATGAACAGTTGGGATATAAAAGTTGTTCAGGTTTATGTTCAGGCAATGTTCGTAGATTTAGAATTGTTCTTACAGATAATTTTCTTAATTGACTGCGTTAGAAATTCCGTTTGAAAACATCGATATTTTCAAACAGATTGTTTCAACCATTTTCAAGGTTTACCGTGTCACTGGCTTATGTACATTTCGCAGTGTCTTAGAATGTATCGATGCTCTCAAGTGCATTTTTGAACAGTAGAGTGAAGAGCAATATCTATATAGTCAATGACAGCCACATGCCATCAACTTTGAAAAGGCTCAGACAGCAATTTACGTTGTCAAGTCCTGATTGTCATTTAAGTCACTATTGGCTTATAACTAACGCTGGCACCTTGTAAAGCAGCCATCTTGTATGCGATAACATCGCTAAGTGAAATTCTTCGTTCGAGCGATGCGCCACTGATGAAGATTGGACTTGTCGACAACGAGGGCGAAGGCCACAACGAAAATGTATGACAGTGGACGTCCCAATCTAATATAGGCTCTGAGAAGACGAGGACGTTAAAATGCAGCCCAATTAAGCTCATTTATGAAATCCTGGTGTTAGCTAAAAACACGTCATGCGAACATTAGAATGGGACGAAATGGGAGTGAAAATTGACGGTCGACAGTTAAACCATCTTCGCTTTGCTGACGATATCGTTCTCATAACACCAAACATCAGCCAAGCGGAACGAATGTTGACTGATTTCGATAACGCCTGTGGAAAGATCGGTCTTCAACTGAATCTAACGAAAACAATGTTCATGAGGAACGGATGGGTTTCTAATGCCCCATTCACGCTCAACGGAACGACAATTTCCGAATGCTCCAGTTACATCTATCTAGGTCGTGAAATCAACATGATGAACGACCTAGCCCCAGAGTTGAGCAGGAGGAAACGAGCGGCTTGGGGAACGTTTAAGAGCATCGAAGATGTAGTGAAGAGGACAAAGAACATCCGACTCCGTGCCCAACTTTTCGACTCGACTATTATCCCTGCCCTGACGTATGCAGCAGAGACCTGGTCGCTACGTAAGCAGGATGAAAGATCACTTGCCGTTATCGAACGCGCAGTCGAAAGGTCGATGCTAGGAGTGTCTCGTATTTCGCAAATGAGGCAAAGGATCCGAACTTCCGACCTACGTCAACGATCGAAAATCAGAGACGCCGTTCTACACGCCAGGATATCGAAAATAAGGTGGGCCGGACACGTGATGCGCTTCAACGACAACCGATGGACGAGAGCCGTTACCGACTGGATTCCTCGGGACGTCAAGCGCTCTAAAGGAAGACCACTGACCCGTTGGTCCGATTTCTTCACGAAAGCGATGGAAGAAAGATATGATGCTCAGCGAATTCCTAGAGCAAGGAGGACCCACTGGGCTACTCTTGCACGCGATAGGGAAAAATGGAAGAGTTGCTGGTACCCGCTCGAGTCACTCGACGATCAACGGGACAACAGGTGATACAGGTGATAGCTAAATCATAAAAGTCACTGCATGGGAAACACTTCCCACTTTTATCTTTCATCTTGTATAAAATCGAAAACCATGCCTAAAGGTAGCGCGGACTACGACAACTATTAAGCAATGATGAAGTGCTAGGAATGCTCATTCTGATTTGAGTTCTTGATCATCTATGAATTGGAATATTTGTAGCTCCAATAACAAATCCTATTCATTACTTTGACCTGCAGGCATTACTCCACATCCAAACACGGCAGAGATTGTGAGCAGCAGCGAAGTTATGAATAGACTCGTTGTGTGCCTCGCCGTGTTTGTAAGAATATTCATTTTTGTCTCCTAGAAATCCAATCAAATATTCTACATTGATCGGAAGCAACTGCTACACCTTTTGTATCAGATCATCTACGAGACAGCAACAAATCTGGAACTCGGCAACTATTCATGGGCGACGTCGCCCTGATTGCTCGTTGATTTTTTATAAGTGCTTCAAGGAATCTCCCCCCGTCAGTTTGGAAAAAAACCTCTGTAAGCATGTTCCCATTCTTTTGCGTTAACGGCACGAAATCGTGAAGGAGAAACTTTTGCTGCACAAAACCTTTTCAGAGCCTTTTTAGTAATGATTTGAAGGCTTAAATCTCGGGAAACTATTGTCCGTGCTTGTTTTGTGGAAAAGTTTTTTTTTTCACAGCGATGTAATGTTTGTAATGAAATTATGTTTCACAAGCACCGCTTGCTTTTGCAATTATGGGCTTATATTTTCCCAGATAAAGCTCTTTTCTTAACCCTCAAAGGACGGCTACAGAAATCGATGCGTGCAGAGGGACTTGCGCAGCGGTGCGCCATTTCCGTTTTTTGATAAAGGTATTTTCCTCCGTTTTGCAAAACTATTGGCATTCTTGTTTTACTTTAATGTGACAAGATTTCTTCTACTTGCTCATATGTTTTTGGTTGACATCTATGTCTTTTATAGAGAAAAACGCTGATTTACTACACAATCATAATGAATTTGGCAATCAGTCAATTGAATTGAAGTGTACAAAGGTACCACAATAGATATTTAGAGTTTTATTCTTCCCAAGTTTGTTTACAAGACCCAAAAGACATTAGTGAACAAAAATTGCAAAACAATGAATATTCTTTCAAAAAGGATAAAGTGTTCTGTGTTCGATACGAGTTCATCGACAACTCTAAATATAACTCAGTATATATCAGTCACTTATTTATTTTCCGTTATTTAGACTTGAAATTTGTGAAATTTGCAAGAAAATAACTGAGACTTATGAAAAGCGGGAGAATTCTGTGTGTGGAGGGCCATCGTGTTTGAGTAAAAGGCTTGGAACATTGGCATCATGCAAACCATTGGTCACAAATATGTGTCGCCTAAAAAATTTTTGATAGTTTCTCCTATCCGCCTCATTTTCATGATGTATTTTTGACTTTTTCTAGACATTTTAGCGCAATCATTAGGTAGTCCACATCTCGAGAATTCAAACGGTCTATTCTAGCTTCTTAAAGGTCTTTATATTCCGCTGTTACCATGAAACTAAAATTTTGTTTCAGACTCAAGTATTTTTGCCCTCGCAAAGCTTTTATTTAAAAAACTAATAAGCATTCATTAGCACAAATTTCGATGAATTTTATTGTGTTTTTGGTCCCCAAGAAATAGAATTTTATTGAGCTGCAACACTGAAATTAAGACTGTACTTCACATGCGACGCGCACACCGTGCATCGATATGTGGATGGATTCCGCAACATTGGCATCAGGTCAACTCCTTTCGAAAATCGTTTGATAGCTGAAATCTCGGAATTCTATGGTGTTCATGCCTTTTGAAAGGAAATCTCTTAGCACGTTGTAACAGTATAAATAGAATTGTGCTGCACATTTAGGTACTTTTCTCTAGACATAGTTTTTCTCTCAAACTTTCAGTAACATTCGACAGTGCGTATTTCACAAACCTCACCGACATGCTTAGTAGTTTTTTCACAGAAACTTTTTTTTTGTACTTCTGCTATGCTTTTTTACACCCGCTCAAAATGATTCAATCTGATAAGGATATGACAAATTTTGAGCCATAGGTCTAGTGCTATATAGCCATCATCCTACTTTGGGTGCTTAATTTTTACTCGGCGTCGATTCCTTTAGAGGATTATTTCACCTCAAGGGATCGACGGAACCGAGGAAGGGTGCTACTGATGAGTCACAATAGGACGAAATAGGCGCCTATATAGCATAGACCTATGGCTCAAAATATGTCATATCCTTATCAGATTAAATCATTTTTTTGTCTTACTGCAGCTAGAGGGATACTGGATTCAACACTTAGCGCACATCGCACGCCACATGTGAATTGCGGTGGGCGAGCGACACGGCCCCGTGCGCGAAATATTGTATTATTTTGGCTGTAATAACGCATTGAAATGTCTTTTCTGGAACCAAGAATACATTTGAAACTGCTGATATCTGTGCTATCAAATGGTTGTCGGAAAACTGAAAGAAAAGGAGTGCCCAGCGAAAGTACTTAAATTTGGAGCACAGTTATATTCTTACTGCTACTACGCGTTATTAGACTTTTTTTCATAAAGTCCAAGCGGCAGGGTAATATTTTAAGAGTAAAATACAACTTTTTCCTTCTTGCAGCGCTAGAAGATAACTTTCCAAAAAAACCAATTACCTTATCAAATGTCTGAGATTTGGGATATCGAATGACTAGTAGAACTTTGGTGACAAGCCATATCGAAGCTCCAACCGAACATATTAATCAAATTGAGTGTGAAGCATAATTTTACTTTCGCTGCTACATATCTAAGCAAAGTATTTTCTGAAAATCAAACATGTCTTTAAATCGCAGAGATTCAAACTATTTAATAATAACTAAACGTCCAAAGAAGACTTTTGTCCACCGAGTAGAAGTTAAACTACTATTAGCCGTTCATAGCTTAAATCTCAAGAGATTTAAAAATGTGTTTGTTTCTTGAAAGGGCTTTTTTACAACACCGAAACAAAAATAAAACTTTGCGTTTGACGTTTGAAGTTATATAAGAACATAATAACACTGCGAAAAAAGCAGTGAAAATACTGTAATTTCGAAGTATTAGTAATTAGAATAGCTATCAGCTCAACTGGGTTTATAAAGCGAAATCGCATACCCGACCAAACCTGTCAAAGGTTGGTGGCTGATAGCTAACATTGAGATGTAGAAGAATGAGTGGTCGGGCAAATGTGCCTCAGTGGTGTAGTTATAGAGCACGCGTCCCCGGATAGGATGAAACGTGGGTTCGATTCCCGCCTGAGGCCGTGTTTTTGTTCACCACTCAATTCTCTAACTTTTAGCTTATTTTATTTCACAAAAGAATTAAATCTCTTTTATTCTGTAGCCATTACAGAAGTTATAAGCTAATGGTTCAGTGTTTCGTATTTACTTTCTTGACAATTCCATATAGTATCACAGTAAGCATCACAGTTTTGAAAGGAAGAGTTGATCACAATCCGTACGTATTAGAAACCATTCCCAAATGGGTGTCGCGAAATTGAGGCCTTGGTCCAACAGTTAGCTCACAGATTTCGCTATACATATGCGTCATCAGAGTCAAATAGTTGAAGTGAACGATATGATGCCAAAAATCCAACGCATTCGCGGCCGTCAGTTGGAGCGTGTGATTGCAGTGCTGTTACCGTCAACACCGACATCAGTCCATATCCTACGTGTAATCCGAAAAAAGGTGGAACTTAACCGGTATTGTAAGATATGGCTCCACTTCTAAATTCCGGGCAGAAAAAAACTTCGCGCTAAAAAAAGCAACGAAGTGTT
Source organism: Parelaphostrongylus tenuis (assembly GCA_019055375.1). Taxonomy (NCBI): domain Eukaryota; kingdom Metazoa; phylum Nematoda; class Chromadorea; order Rhabditida; family Metastrongylidae; genus Parelaphostrongylus; species Parelaphostrongylus tenuis. The sequence continues at coordinate 8,416 of JAHQIW010004969.1, forward strand.
GGCGCACCTAAAGGGCTGCTCGATTGTGCACGAAAGCTATAGTGTCCGTAAAGTTGCTAATCTGTTGATGTAACATATACTACTCATATGCATTACAAGTATGTAAATGTCATGAGCGCTGCATTTCCCCTTCATCATTTTATGCGATCCGTATCACATTTCTTCGCAGTGCAGGTCCCAGCACTAGTATTCGATCAGTCTCCTCGCGTTCATCGCTTAATTGAGGATCGGACTTCTTCATGAATGTCGTAGTATACTGGTTAAGCACGTGTTGCATTCCCTAGGATAGTTAGGACGTGTCTTGTGTTCACTACGGGCCACCGGAGAGTGTAGGAGGAGGAGGTGCTGGGAGATCAAGGTACATCCATTTTAACAATTCATGACTTCAGCACAACTGAAGATAGGCAAATAAATAAAGCAGATTCAGAGCAAAATGAGCAACTGAACAAAGAATTCAATAAAATTGTCAGAGTTAGTAAAAAAAATTATATCAATGCTGCTAAAATCAACAAAATGAAAAATTAACAGAACTTTTCATGCACTTCCACATATTTATATATACGTATATACTTATATATATATATATATATATATATATATGTATATATCACAGCTGTGTCAATATTGCTATGTGCTTACCAGGTCAAACCTTTGACGGCTGATTGCTGACAAATCGATTCCCTGTGACTACCGACTGAGGTTCAAAATTTTGCATACCACTTAACATCATGAAGTCTTCGCATAACCACTCGAATTTCCAAAACAGAATCCACGTAAGTGTAAGAGGTGCTCTACTTATACTCATTACCAAATTCCCTCTTGTATACTCGAAAATTTAATGTTATCTTGATGAACACTCTATGATATTAATAAAGAATATATGCAATGCTGTAGTATTTGACACTGAGACGCCTTCGTTTTCCAAGAGGCAATTTGACATCCAGTCTAGTCGGTCAAACACTTACCGCTGTAGGAACAAATTGATACACGATTTTTGTTTGCATATTCTCCAATAAATTCACGGTACAGAGTTTTGCATGAGTCAGGAATATGTCGCGGACTTAAGTTAGAAAAAAATCGTCCTGAAGCATGGCACGAAGCGACACGTGTTCAAAAGACGCTCCTCGTTGCACTTCATTTCTGGACTTCTGAAAACTATTCAAAATGCTTGAAGAATTTTTCATGCGCATAATTCAATTTGCTTCGTTAATGTTATAACCGCTACTTTGAAATATTCTCTTTTACGTCTCTGTGTCCTATGCAAGTCTAGTAGAGTGTTTAAATTGCTTTTGAGTATTGACCGAACACGACCACCATGCGTTGCCATCCCTGAAGGTCTTCTGCTGCGGCGACTTTTTCGAAACGATCGACCGAAGATGAACTTGGGTCTACTACGAGAACAACACGAGCTAGGCGAACTGGCTGCTTTACAGCGGAGACCGCCAGCTCGACAAAATCCATGTTCCATGCTCGGATGATTATGCTCTCTGTCTCTCTGGAATGGCAGGGCTTGCTGCTTGTAAACTGCTCGAAAATTGTTGGCATCAGCACCGAAGTCTACGGGGAACAACTACAAAAGCTGGGACCGCATCAACGTGAAAAAACCGTCTGAATCGACTCAGGTTGTCTTTCTCCATGATAACATTCTTGGAAGTAACTGGGACTGGACACAGTTCCTTGTACACCGTATAAACTCTTATATGCTTCGTCGCATTATAATCTCTTTCGCTCCTTGAAGTGGTATCTGCAGGAGGGAAAATTTCAAACAACAACCAGTCGAAAATGACCTGACCGAATTTTCTTGATCCTCGCCTCATTCTCTCTGGGAGGAAGGCATCCAATACTTGTACAGCAGAATTGGATAAGATTAATCATGTTGGTATATATTGTTCATCACTTATTTTTCCAAACAAGCAGTTGAATTAGAAAAAGTGTTGCTACAAAAGAAACTTATGCGTCAACTCAATATTTTATGATTTACTGTCATTTACTCTGTTCAAAAATTCTGTTTTTCACGAAGCAACTTAACCATGTGCATGAGTCAACGAGGACTTACAGACGTTATCTTTCACATAAAACATTCTATAGTGTGACTCTCCTAGAATCCTCAGAACATCTCTGTGAGAGCAGAACATCCAAAATCTCTTATGAGTCGAATGTACAGGTTCTTAGATTTCATTGATTTTCTGATAGAACCAGAGTGATTTGCCAGCATTTATGCGTTCTTGCCATCGCCAATTTAAAATGTAACTTTCCCCTAGTTAAGGAATCTGTTTGGAGTGAGCTACAGATTACACAATGCACTACTGTACTGATAAGACCTTTCCCTAACAATAGGCTTAAAGAGATTTTCAACTAGATTAGTTCAAGAATATTTCAAATGAGGCAGTTAATCTAAGTTGTAAGCGACTATGAATGCGCAATTTCAAAATCTGTATTCTCCCAAATCACTCGAATTACTACAAAAAATAGATAAAGCAAGAAAAAATAATGATAAAGGTTGGTGATATGGTTACTTTTTGTAAAAATATGGCTACCTTTGTTGAAACACAAGGCAATTCTTCGATCTTTTAACTATCATTACCTCTATAGAGGTCAGCTTAATGGTGTTTATTGACGGGATCTGTATGTCTCCTTAATGCCAATTTACGAAATAAGTACTCATTTCTATTGGAGCACAA
>JAHQIW010004971.1:0-16070 GCA_019055375.1 Parelaphostrongylus tenuis
AAAAGAATTGCTCAGCTAACGTCATGAAAGACTTAGTTTCGCTGATGAAATGTCTTGTAAATCACCTTACATTCTATTCAAACAATTACAGCAGAAAACATTCTCAAAAATTATATCAGTCCATTGTTTTACTGTTTTTGATAGTGCTATTGGGTGGCATGGAAAACGTCAGTCTTAATTTGGTAGTTAGAACCGTGTTTCATCTTTGTCTAGGAAATGCCATAGGGTTTGCTGACACAATCGGTGGCCTTGTGATCGCAGAAAGAGTGATAGAAGAACAGGAGCAGCGGTAGTGCATTGTTTAACACGCGCTCCTCGTAGAGGGTGAGAGCGCACTCAACTCCAGCCTGATGTTCAACGAGAGTTCATATCACTCACTACGATTGCATGTATAGTTGTAGCGTCGTACCGCTGAGAAAAAAGTGGGTAGATGTGCAATATCTGCGAATGTTGTTCTGCATTTCTTTTAACATTTGTTAACTATAAACTAATTTTTCTTGTAGTCAAAAGCGTTTCCACAACATCACGTTTTTGCAATATTACCCTTTAAGAGTATGAAAACATTTTTCAGTTCTTTACTCACTCTCGTTTTTCTCTTCCTCATCCATTTTCTTCCTTCCCGCTTCATCTCTTTTAACCAAAGAGAAAGAAAGAAAAGTTTCGTTTCGTGAACATCGCAAAAAGGAAAATTTTTTCACATAACCTTTATTTGTGGTGTCAAGATATAGTCAAAGAACTTGAGCACTAGAACAAAGTGTGTTAAAATAGTTCCGAAAATCTCAACAAAACTGACTCTAGTGTGCGGAATAAAAAGTCGTTGTGAGTTATTAATGATTTCTTTTCCATTGATATTCGCATTCCGGTGCAGTAATAAAAACAATAAAAGGCTGTCATCTCTTTCGTTAAATAGAATGTTCTGGAGAGGCCTAGTAGCTGCACTTCCAAATTCTAATCTCCATGAAGAGTGCAATATGAAGCATTTACACAAGTGGTCAGGTAAATGTTGTTAGTAGTGAGAATCTTTAAAAATAGATTTCTAATCTGTGACAGCTTTCTTGAAATAAAAGAAAGTTTTCTTTCACAAAGAGTGATCAAATTCTAGAGATTATTCAAGAAAGGTCCGAGGTTAATTCATACCAATCTTCGATAAGTGTTCATGAGAATATCATCAAATAGGTATTGATGCCAATTACCACCCACCTCTTATCGTTACGAGTGTTTTCTTCAAGACCACAGCTCAATGTTTCAATATGCCTGCTAATCATTATTTGAGCCACGCATGTCAGTGGTCTGTCAATGAGGGCTGACTTATAGAGCCCGATACACGTGTTTCGATCTGCGATCTCGTCAGTCGGGCAGTTACTCTTTCTCGTCTTTTGCTAATCTCTGTGGGTGCTCCAGTCCCCACACTAAGAGATTATCGACGAAGACGAGAAAGGGTAACTGCCCGACTGACGAGATCGCAAAATCGAAACACGTGTATAGGGCTCTATAAGTCAGCCCTCATTGACAGACCAGTGAATGCGTGACTCAAATAATGATTATCAGGCATACCACCTATCTGTTCGATTTATCATGCGTAAGAAGAAAAATGTGGGATGAAGTTCGTCCCAAAATATCCTATTTTGGATGTTTTTGAAAGACCAGACTCAACGTCTAATCAAAGCTGCTGTATGTTGAGGAAAATATCTCGGAGAAAGGTTCTAAAAATTATCCTTGTACAGCTTCCACAATAGCTTCCCTAAATTGGTGAACGATCCCATTGCTAATCACCGAGGAAAGTGATAGACAACTGATAAACATCTCTAGATACAGATGAACTTCACACCCCTGAGGGAAAATTTTTTGTGACACTCATTTCAAATATCTTTTGACAGTGTTTTTGCTCGCCACTCAATTCTTTTAAGTATACAGGAAGCATCTTAACACTGCGAAAAATGCTATATATATATATATATATGAACATTTGGTGAAGAGAGAGACGATTAGGAGTGCAAGGACGTCCTGCATTCCAGAAAATAATTATCCATGATCTCCCAAAAACACAATTGGCAGGGGAGTAACATTATTTTGTGTAGATTGATATCCTCCCCACACAGAGTTTAATGACATTTATGGTTTTCTGTTCACGCCAACAGAAAAATAGGAGATGTGGACAACGATCTATACAAATTTCCTATATTGTAAACTTAAAACATTGAAAAATGAGGCAAAGCTAGTCGCAGCTCAGTGTACAAGAGCCACCTAATTTTTATTTTCTGCGTTATTGCACCATCTGTACCAGTGCAGTGAAGGATATTATGGTGATTTCATAGCACTCAGCTCTCTGAAGGTTGTTCAAGCTTCAATGAAATTCTGTAGATAATCTTCTTCGACCGTGGAAACGATTTGCCATATTATATACGCAGTGCATTGACAGAAAACTTAGAGAAACTCAAAAGGCGTGATTTTTTCTGAATTAGAATTTGCTGGTGTGAATGTTGTCTGCCGAAAATTGTGCGCCGTTTTGTCCATCAGTGTATATTCAGTAACATACTCTCTTCTCAAGAGTGCACTATTAACGGTAGCATCCTGTTGCGCATTTCCATATTTGTACGAATGATGCAATCTGAGACAGTAGTATTAAGAAATATCATGGGCGGAGCAGAATTAAGGCTGTATAAGTAGAGGATTCAGCGCGTTTGATAGATATTGTTGCTATCATCACGTGGTTGTCACATAACATTTGGCATACATCATTCATTTCCTGATTTCCATGTAGTTTGGAGTAGAACCCTGTAATTTCGAGTAGTCTAATTGTTTGAGGCTAAGTCTAGTGTAAATTTGGAGTAGTCATCAACGCCTTATCTGTTTCATTCAGATAGACAATCGTAGAATTTTGCAGTAAATCAAGTACTTCAAAGGGGAGCAGAGCTATTGGAAACTCAGAAACTCCATGACAACTGTTCCAAGAAGTTTGATCCTGATTCCTATGCTCTCCTTGACCACAGTGTCGGGATGTGGACCGCTTTCAGGAGGTATTAAGTATTAATTAGAAGACGTTTTTTATTTTATACGCGTATTTTTATTACATATATCTTTATCCCGAAGTATATTAAAGAGCTTCAGTATTGGTAACATCTCTAGTACTCCATTACTCTTCAAAAACAAAAAGAACATCCCTTTAGACAAAAAGTTTGGCTCACAGATCAGCAGTGAAGAAACCAAATTTTTAACGTTCATAGCACGAGTGATATAAGCACTGAATACTCCTCAGTTGTTGCATTCATTTATTTGCTTATATTAGGTTGAGCAAAGCATTGCGCTTGAAAACGAACCCATTGAAATTTCCCGGAACTTTTTGCTCAGCCCTAGGCAATACCAATCGTGACTGCTATTTGTCCATCGAAAGATCTGTTATACTCCAGATTTCTTATGTTCCTACTGTTTGTTAGCAGTGTTATGATGTTTTGGTTCTTTCTGATTATAAGGGGACAATGAAAAACCCGACCTCATCTGCTGGAGAATAAGTTTTCATAAGAGGTTCAGTAATCATTCAAAGCTTAATTCTGAATAGAGCACCACATGGTCGGTTTTTCAGAACACATTTTTATAACGCTGTGAAATCCACAGAAAACTGTGTCTCAGACGCGCATATTTCTCGCCGGACACGGCTGTCTTCTTTGGACTATTAGTGATCATTCGATGGCGTAATTTTTAAATTCCAACGCTGTACTTATATTCTAAAAAAGACCGTTTCTCTGAAACACAGCACATAAAATGATGTTAAATTCCGATCTGCGATCAAGGTGGATCTGCCTCAGTCAGCCGCACGTGAAATGGCCAAAGTCCACCTTGGCCGCCGATGGGAATTCAACCTATTTTACCTGCTGCGTTCTCGAGAAACGGTCTTTTCAGGATATAAGCAAAGCATTGGAATTAGAACCGATACGCTATCGAATGATCACTAACAGTCCAAAGAAATAGCTCTGTCCGGTGGGAAATATGCAAGTCTGCAGCAGCAAGAAATCTACTCTTGTAGGAACGTCAGAAAAAAGCTCTTTCGAAAACCGGTGACGTGCGGCTATAGCCTGAAGTCGCAGCTTTCTAATGGCCTACTAACACTCCTACGATCAGTTCCTCACCGGCAAATGAGATCTCTTTTTCATATCTCTTTATCATCAGAAAGAACCACCGTCTTCAAATATACCAAGAGAAGTGAGTGGTCAGCAAAAACCCGACTTCAGACGGGAGTTGACCGTCAACCCCCAGCTAGACTCTAAACTCCAAGTTCGACTCCCACCTAAGGTCGAGTATTTACTTCCACTCAGTTCTCTTAGGGGATTTGGAAAGAGCTGTTAGTTTGATTAGATTTTTACTTGCTTAGTCGGAAAGCCGTTGAATTTAGCTGCGATGAGCTCGAGAACCTTCAACGTTTCCGGCTTTTCTTTGCCAGTTTCTATGGTTTTCTCTTCTGCACCCGGTGCAGCTGCTCAGGTTGCTGGCATCGGGCGAGATGCAGGTGCGGTCAGAGCATTTGTGATGCGTACTATAATGCAAGCAGTGAGTCCTTTTTTACATTGTCGACCAAAAGCATAACTTTTAGAGAATTAGCCAATGTCTTGATTTTAGTACGGTATTCATGATTTTGTTCATTCAAAACTGCAAAATATTTCATCAGTTAGTGTGATAACTATACCTTTAAGGTGTTTGACGTTCTCGAACAGCAAGGCCGGGCTGCCGGCCTCTCGGACTCTATAATCTCATCCATTTTGAATCAGCTCACAGTCAACATAACCTACTCACCACTGGAATGCAAAGGCATTGAAGTCAGCCCAGGTCCAATGGTGGAAATTATGGGTAATCAACAATTAACGCCTATTTTATAAAGTAAGGTGTGAACTTAGCAAATGTTTGCTCAACCAAGAAAACGTTACTAATCATTTAGCTTTTCGGTACTTTTCTGAAAAAGTAAGATGGATTTGTCGAAAATAGCATACACACTCACTTAATCAGCTCTTCGTTACAAATTTTTTTACTCGCGCGAACAGTTTAAGTTAACAATTTGAGAAATTGCGGATTTGCTCTTTGTAGAGCAATCATTGAGAGATCTACGGCAAATTTCTATGAGTATGTTTACGTGCATTGAAACATTACAGAGTTGTTATAATGCAAAAAAAAACCAAGTCAAAGAGCGACAAAACCACTGGTTAAGAGAAATTGCGACCCTTGTTCCACCAAAAAACAGTTTTTCTTCAATAAGGCTACTTTGGAGGCGGCGAAATTCAAACTAATCCATAGCCAGTCCTTCAAATCAGAACTATAATTTTGATTTCTTTCCAAACAAAGTACTTGATCATGTAACTTTTTTACGAATGGAGGAGAGGATGACTACGTTATTAGTGAAGCACGTCATTAGGAGGCAGTGCTCTGAGTTAACCCCTACCTCCAACACTCTCTTGTAATCAATAAACGAACACCTTACGGAAAGCCTTTACTTCGGGTTCTTACAAGGTCGCAAAAAGATCCGCTCTCCCTTCATCTTAAGTCCATTAGGAAGAAGACGAAAACCTCAAACAGCAGTCCAAACATAACGCGAAAGTTCGAGACCTTCGTCGTAATGAATGCGAAAGCAAAGCGAATGTCACAAGTAGTAGAGTCTGCACAATAAGTATGTTAACGAGTCGTCAAATAATTTCAAATATAAACTAATAAGCATTGATTTCATGAGGTGTTTTCGAATAATTTATCTATTAAGCTAGAATACGTCATCGAATCATTTTTAAGGTAAAATATTACCTAAAAAGCTTGATTTTCATCGCTGTTCGATTTCCGAATATGAATAAACGCTTGGATGATGGAAGTACTTGCAGCTATGAACATGATGCCGAAATGCATAATCTTTGGCAATACAGTGACTGCAATATGCAACCAAATGATGTGTAAGATAATGGGTGGAAATATGATGGTCGAGACTATTCCGGAGCAACACTTGACCATTTCAGGAACCCTCTCCGTTTGAATTTAACTTTTCATGTACAAATTAGTTTTTAAAAACATTGTGCAGACGTCAAACATCATTATGGCAAACTGGAACACGGCAGATGTGGCAAGGTGTGGTGAACAGAGTGGTTCGAGCTTTGGCATCGGGTCCGCTTGCATCGAACTTCTTTTCGGCGGTAGCCACTGTGTCATGAGACGAAAATCACCTTGGAGTGTTTCAATTGGGCAAAACTTTCATGTCGATAATTTCAATCGTCGTTGCTTTATCAATATGCTTTATGACAATAAAACGATTTGATCCTTTCATTATTATTTGAGCCAACATGTCATGTGGTCTGGTAAAGGCTCTTGTACAGCCCGAGACACGTGTTTCGTCCTTACAGACTCATCAGCCGGGCAGAACCGTCGTCTGTCGATCTTTTCATAGTCAGTTCTCTCGGGAGCGTAAAAAGATTTGATATCAAGGAAAGTAGATAGTTCTAATGAAATGTGCAGGCTCAAGAGCTAGTTGGTGCTCTTCTAACTAGCTGGCTGAGATTTCGCATGAAAAAATATGCGGAAAAAATTTTTTACTATCTCAGTTAAGTTTCTATCTTTACTGCCCAAATAGATAGCATAATTGAAAAGCGTAGCGACTGGATTAACAAATGATCATGTAGAACACGACTTCTATCCATAACTGCTGCGAGATTGTTTCGAAAATTCAAACAGAAGGCGGTGACCTGTTTCATCGAGAGTTATATAGGTGTAATGATATGGAGTTAACAGAATAGCAGAGATTTTCTTCAATTTTAACATCTTCGTTGTGGCGTTGAACAAACTCCGATGATTTTCGGACTATACATGCTACTTCGTAATTAAAAATCCCTATATTTCTTTGGATTCGAATTTCTTCATTTTCAGACAAAATCAATTAACTCGTACCCTCTGTCTAAATCTGTCATGAATAATAAAAAAGAGAAGCCGATTTGTTTTCAATCTACAAACTCACCTGTGAAGTTTTCACCATGGTCGACTGACGATGTTTCAGAGCTAAGTAGAAAGTGGCTGACTGACTGCGACTAAGTTTTTTGAGTGCTCTCATAGAGACAGAACCTTTTCTGTCTAAAATCTATGGCTAACATTTCGGCGACTGTCTTCTTGAGAGCCTGGACGCACTATATTTTACCATAATTATTCAGTTGAAATTTTGCAAATGTAGCAAAAATTCAATGCAAAATCGACTCAGTAATTGGTTATTTTATAGGAGCCCACCGTCATATCACTTGTTCAATTAGATCACCTGTGCATTGTGGCACACTATTAGAAATAAACCTTACACAAACCAGAAAATGATTCTGAGATAAGGCGCCATAATTGTTAAGTCAAACACTTTCCCCTTGTACTCATTCAGAGACTTTCGCAGCTTATTCAGAAAGTCTCAAGGTTTCCTGCACCATTGTTATTTATGCTTGCACCAGGATACTTGCCACCACCTTATAGTCCGCAATGTTGTGCCTTTCTTCCTGTGCGCACCCACAGGAGTAGTTGTCCGACTTTTCGACTCGCCATCTAGGTGTTATTTGATGTATGACCCAGAGTCGCCTCCCAGTTTCTTATGTAGTCATCATCATACGTCGTATAGATCTATTATATGTATCGAGCTCAAGCAGCCTCCTTCCCTCAAGGCATACTGAGCAATTCTGTGCCATACATGGTGGTCATTCAGGCTGCTCCAAAGCAATAAGCGACGTATGTTGAACCTCAGTGACTCTTACACAGTTTCCGGACCATTGTTTTCAGACACCTTTTGATAGTGGCGCTTGGTTCACTTGCTATAAGGATAATTTGAACTCGTCAGCCCGTCTTGGCTTGCAACAACTTGTTCTCGTTGTCTATGTCATGGGGTCTACCTCTTCACTTTGACCTGTCTTCAGTAACATCTCTTACGTAGCCGTTTGAGATGGCTATTTGCTTATACCAAAGGTGATGACTTCCTTCTTTTCTCCCCTACAGTGCAAACTTCCACCCCTTCCATACATTCCTGACGGATAAGAAGAAAAGTAGTGCACTATTATGTTCCTATTGCTGTTTTTCGGCAGCTTCGGTATGTAAACGTTATCAGAAAGCAATTCGTGGGCGTCAAGAATGAACAGCAGTTTTTCCACAGGTTTTCCTCGTGTATGAATATACATTGCCTGCCCATTTAACGCCTCAAAACATGTTCACTTTCCTGTGTAGAGCAGATGATAATGCAACCATCTCTGTATCGCCAGTGGAGTAGGAAATCATGACTAAAACTCGCGCTTCGATTTTAGACGTAAAGGCAGTGGAAAGGCCTGGGCCATTCGTTGCGTGATTGCCAGCTCTTGATCCGCCCGGAATATCTTGCTGACCACCTAGTAATTGGACAGCTCAGGCCTAAGAAAACTCATGAACCGCTGAGTTGGCACGCCATGCATGTTTATTCTCGCTTCATACTCTCAAAATCTTATCAACTCGTCGACTAAGATGAGCACATATATCACTTAAAACACCTTTTCCATCGAATCTTTATCAGTTCCATGGGAAAGGAATCGAAAAGGTGACATTGATAGCAAAGCTGTCACTACCGTACTGCAGTGGATGATGAAACTCCCTCGATTGAGACGTATATTTGACGGAAAATCTCTATCAAGCTTTCATTTTGATGACATCGCTATCTTTTTTAGCAGGGCAAACAAAGCATAAACGATAATTAGCGAGCTCAATGAACTGAACGAGAAGAATGGTCGGATTTCGTGTAAAACTGATGAATGACACACTTCACAAAGAATCTGTGGACCGGAAGTGAATAAATCGAATTGAATGTTTTCTGATTATGGCGACCACTTCGCACAACGTGTACCTTAGACGTTCAATGAGCATGAATCACAACAAGGAGGAATTAGATAAAGCTTTCGAAATGATTGCCGACTCTCTTATGGAAAGTCCTTGCACAGCGAAAGAAGTCGTTGCTTCGCTTTTCTCCAGATGGCTTAAAAGAACCGTTAATGTCTTTTCAGGACCCAGATTCACGATAGAACTTCCCACATTTCCACTGCTAGCGTGCGCCACAGAAAATCCTCGGCACAGGGGAGACGTTGAGTGCGATGACACAAATACGTGGCACTTGAGACTCAAAGTTCAACGAATTTCCTCCAGAGTTTGAGCAGTCGTCTAAGGATCATACCTTTGTGTTTTCATCAAAAACAGAATCTAAGAATCATTCCAAAGCTTGTTGTCCGACAAAGAGAGGAAACTGAATTTAGAAAAGGAAAATAAAAAATTTTTGCTTAAAAACGGAATCAGAAGCCTTTCAAAAAACCAAACCTAGCATTGGAAATTGCTAAAATTTGAGCTTTTGAGTGATTCTGAGAGATCTTAGGGAAGAGCTCTGTCCAACGAAAAAAGAGCTTTAGAATCTTGAGTATCTTTAAAAAGACACATCGTCCCGAACGGTTTAGCAACAATGTGCCTGTTCATCATAAGGGCATAAAGTAACTAATCAAGCCGATACTAGTACACCGTTGATCGGGAAATAAAAAAAATTGATCTCTAACAGGAATAGAGTACAAAGATCGTTCAGTGATAGGGCTCAGAGTTAAAAAGTTTGTCCAATTCACCTTCAGTGAAGTTATCAAAAAATGGCTCATGGCTCTTGAGGTGAAGAGTTGTGGCTCCCATCAAATCATAAAGTTTTTTCTCAAATTGGTTCTTTCATATAGAATTTAAGAGAGCACGCTCAGGCTTGGGCTTGGGTTCAGGACTAGATTTAAGCCTGGACTTAGGCTTAGGCCCAAAAATTGATAGGACCACAACTCCCCACTAGCTACTTGTTCATTTAGAAACTGTTCGTGTAGCATATGTGATAACACTGAAGAGATTTGAATCTTTCGTTCAAAACAAAACAGTGGTTTAAGTTTATAGATTAATATATAGTGATGACTTAACCTAGTGTCTTTGAAAGGGACGGATTCATTCTCGAATAACTCCCTTACAATTTTTAATCACAGAAAAACGTAAACACTTTCTTAGAAGCATCGCGGACTGCCATATTTTCTCATTCAAGCGTAGCTCCGCCTAAAGAAAATTCGACTCGGACGACAATAAAGACGGAGATCACAATTGACGAAGAACGACAAAGGACAACCCTCTAGAATGATCCGCTTCGAGAAAAGCGAGGGTGACGAGAGGATAGTCGACTTGACAAGTGTACCAACCTTCCATGAGGTTAGATATTGAAGAACAAGCTCTTGCCATTGATCAATTACTGAGGGATGCCCCCATGCACTCGACTTCAATTTTTAACTTCGTCTGAGGTGACTGAATGCACATCTAGCCTTTACAATGACTCGCAAGACCTCCCGCTCTATCTGGTCATTGCTGCTTATCCTCCCAGGTAGGTTGCCGACTAGTCTGCTTCCAGTTTACCTACTCCAGAGGTATGGATGGCTTGGTAAGCTATGAGCGCGAGTGCGAACCATCGATCTCGAACCTCTTAACCACTGCGCCAAATGCGAACATTCCTAGTGAGAAATCCTAATAACCTTGGTTAGGCTGCTATCGTCAGTTTTCATGCTCTAGTCCACCGAGCGCGCACGCATACGCGACGCGACCGCGTCAGAATTTGAATGGAGACCTCCAACTCATTCCAGCTGGTCGTTCCTGCACTTGTGTTTTCCTCGACGCTCTCTTGTTTTCTGTTCATTTCTCGCATTTCTTTCCTTTTTCTTTATTTCTCTTTTCTCGTTTTTTCCTCTCACTTCTTTTCTTTCTTCTCTCATTTCTTTTCTTTTTTCTTTCTTTCCTTTTCTCTTCTTTTCTCTCACTTCTTGTCATTCTTTTCTCATTCCTTTTCTTTTTCTCTTTCCTTTTTCTCTTTTCTTTTTCCGTTTTTTTCCTTTCGTTCCTGATTTTTCGAGGTCTTTCCACAGAATATTGGAGATATCTATTTGTAGTTTCTCATAGTAAGGCGGTCACACTTCATCGACGTATCTTTGTCGTGTTACAGTTTAACTTGTCGCCGCAGTATGGAAGTACCGAAGAAGGAAGGCAATATCAGAAGGATCTATAGGAATAGGAATAATCGTTCGAACAACAGCAATTCAACGAATCCGGAAGCATCGAGCGGCGCTCAACGAGGTAGATCCATACAAATTTAGTTATTGAGACTGTAGCGGATATTGACGAGGTAATCACTACTGAATCAGTTAGAGATTGTGCCCATACATTTTGTCTATCTCTACTACTCCGTTACTTCCCGTCGTTTACCAGAATAATGAAGAAGAATGGAGCAGTGTTTAACCCAAAATTCCATCGACAAGAACTTACTTCACTGGAAAATGGTACTTAGTTGTTTTAGTATTTTAGTAATTCGTTAATCTAATAAAGAGCTAACTTCGTTTGAGTTGATTATTTTATAGTGGCGCAGTGGTTAGAGGTGCTCTGCGTCTCAAGCGAGGTCAATAGTTCGACCTCGCACTCATGGCTCACCAAGCCTCCATCCCTCCGGGGTGGGTAAATTGGTACCAGGCAGGTCTCAGACTTCTTTGGGAGGATGAGCAGCACTGACTCGGTTCAGCGGGAGGTCACCGCGAGTCATTGTAAAGGCTAGATATGCATTCAATTTAATAGTCTTTGCTAATTTTTATTCATTCTTATTCTTGAAAAATTTTCCGGAAAAGTTCGAAAAAGTATTTTATGACTGAAAAGCGCGCATGTTTGTGCGTCTTTTTTGCATACATTAAACCGCTCTTATCTATCTAATTTTAGTAGATGGAAATCTACCAATTATTCTTTTTTTTCCTGCCTCTGCACATCTTAGAATAGTTTAGAGGTTTCCAAGTGCGCCTAAAAAAGGTTAGGATTCAAAGTATCTTTGTAGTCTGGTAAAAATCCGTGGGAACGCATGTGCGCAGTGGATAAAGGTGCTCTGCATCGCACAGAAGGTCGATGGTTTCGTCTCCCTCATGGCTCACCAAGCCATCCATTTTTTCTGGTCCATAGCCGACTTGTTTGAGAGGATAAGCAGCACTGACTCGTTACAGCGGGAGACCACTGCGAGTCATTCTAAATGTCGGATGTGAACTCAGTCACCTCAAATGGAACCAGAAATATTGGGACGAATACGTGTAGCATGCCTCAGGGCTGTTCGACACCGAAAGCTTTATCGGTCTAGAGCTTTTGTGAATTTTCACTGCTGTCCTGCATTCTGAATCTTCTAGAACAGCAGCGATGCTCATAGTCAATCGATCGTAACTTATAATTGTGAATGTAATTTGACTTTCGTTGTGAAATGTGAGGTTCTATCTGGTTGAAAATTCGATCGAGCAGCATGCAAACTTTTAGCGAACTACTTGCTACGAGTTTTTAACATGTTTTTAACTCTGGAGGTGGCTTTTTGCAATTTCACTCAGTATTGATAAGGTCGGAATGTATGTATATACACACACTGTTGTCTGTTTATAGATATGGGACACGTGACGCAGTGGTTAAGGGTGCTCTACTGCACACAAGTACATGGTCGACGATTCTATTCCGCGCCCAAGGCTCACCAAACCTTCCATCCCTAAGGGTCGGTGAATTGGTATCAGAGTTGTCTGGGAGGATAGCAGCTTTGACTTGACGCGTCAATAGGCCATCGCGAGTCATTGTAAAGGCCACATATGCATTCAGTCATCTCAAGCGATGCTCGTTGAAGTCGAATGCATGGCGCCATCCATCAAGCTAATTTCCTCGTATATTACACAGTTTTATAGGATGTATATACGCGCATATATATTTTAGCGAATTGCAAAGTGCAAGCGAATAGGTAAAAATAATAATAATATTGGGGGGAATAGAATAAATAGGCCATTGAATACGATGGTGAGGTGTTACTGTTAATTAATATTTAAACATCTGCTCATAGCCTCAATCCATCTGTTTGATTTCCAGGACTCGGTGGCAGAGATTCCGAGCGCCCTAGTGGAGAACGTGCTGAGAAGCTGCAAAGCCGCAATGTTGTCAATATGAAGCCCTATGAACCGATGATTGCCTATGCTAAGGTAGCGTTTGAGCCCTTTACCATTTTTCGCTTCTTTTCAGTTATACGGCGATGAATGAATATTCGACTCCATTCGCTGGAGAAGAACTTTTCGTGAAAGTGTTGGTCATCATTCGAAAGCTTAAATCTCTGGCTAGTGCGATACGTGGCCGTTTTTCGATTCACCCTTTTGTAACGCTGTAAAATTCAAGGTAAAGTATGTTCTTCATCGGTCATGCAATTCAACTATTACTTCGCTGGAAGAACGAAAAGCACATGAGGTGTAGAGGAAATCTTTTAGTATCAGAATCAGACGTTTAATATGGAATTTCGAGAATTAATTTCTAATTGAAAACAAAACTCGAACTTCCCAGTAGCCCGCGGAAGGGTCAGTCGATCGACGCTGGTGTTGAAACCTGCCGCATCTGGCCTGGCTTCGCCTCCTCATCACGTCCCCCCTCCCCCCTCCACTCCCCTCCGTTCCCGTAGAATAGCCAGGATAACCGCGCTCAGCGTACGTGAATTTGATCGTATTCACCGTTTGCACTGAAGAAAAACGTGATTTCCAGAAATTAGCGTTGGAATCTCTAGATATTACTCTATTGAACGACTACTAATAGCCTAAAGAGAGAGCTCTATCTAGCGAGGAAAAAGCGTGTGTGAAACACAAATGTTTCACCTTCGTTGAAACGTTGTATTGAAGACTTCTCTGAAAAACGGCCACGTACCGCACTAGTGAGAGACTTAAGTTATCGAATGATTACTAACACTCCTATAAAAACTTCTTATACAGCGAATGAGGTCGAATATTCATTTGTCCCCTGTAACGGAAATTGCCTAATTTTTATATCATGATTCTGAGTTCGCGTGTGGCTCAGTATTTAGAGGCGCCATGCGAAATACATCTAGTGATTGTCCAACCCCTAACTCAAAGTTCACCAGGCCTTCCATCCCTAAGGGGTGGGGGAATTGGTACTAGACTTGTTCGGGAAGATATCAGTAGTGACTTGGTGCACAAATAGCCATCGTGAGGCATTGTAAAGGGCAGGTGTGCATTCAGTCACCTAAAATGATAGCGGAGTTGAGTGCATGGCGCATCACCCAGGGATTGATCTTCGCTGAGAGCTACTTTTTTGTCATTGTTCATCGTATATTAATATATTTCCCCTTTAATATATTTCGGAATAAAGATATATGTAATAAAAATACGCGTATAAATTAAATAAACGCCTTCTAATTGATACTTAATACCTCCTGAAAGCGGTCCACATCCCATCACTGTGGTCAAGGAGAGCATAGGAATCAGGATCAAACTTCTTGGAACAGTTGTCATCGAGTTTCTGAGTTTCCAATAGCTCTGCTCCCTTTGAAGTACTTGATTTACTGCAAAATTCTACGATTGTCTTTCTGAATTAAAGAGATAAAGGCGTTGAAGACTACTCCAATTTACACTAAACTTAGCCTTAAACGATTAGACTACTCGAAATTACAAAATTTTACTCCAAACTACATGGAAATCAGGAAATGAATGATGTATGCCAAATGTTATGTGACAACCACGTGATGATAGCAACAATATCTATCAAACGCGCTGAATCCTCTACTTATACAGCCTTAATTCTGCTCCGCCCATGATATTTCTTAATACTACTGTCTCAGATTGCATCATTCGTACAAATATGGAAATGCGCAACAGATGCTACCGTTAATAGTGCATTCTTGAGAAGAGAGTATGTTACTGAATATACACTGATGGACAAAACGGCGCACAATTTTCGGCAGACAACATTCACACCAGCAAATTCTAATTCAGAAAAAATCACGCCTTTTGAGTTTCTCTAAGTTTTCTGTCAATGCACTGCGTATATAATATGGCAAATCGTTTCCACGATCGAAGAAGATTATCTACAGAATTTCATTGAAGCTTGAACAACCTTCAGAGAGCTGAGTGCTATGAAATCACCATAATATCCTTCACTGCACTGGTACAGATGGTGCAATAACGCAGAAAATAAAAATTAGGTGGCTCTTGTACACTGAGCTGCGACTAGCTTTGCCTCATTTTTCAATGTTTTAAGTTTACAATATAGGAAATTTGTATAGATCGTTGTCCACATCTCCTATTTTTCTGTTGGCGTGAACAGAAAACCATAAATGTCATTAAACTCTGTGTGGGGAGGATATCAATCTACACAAAATAATGTTACTCCCCTGCCAATTGTGTTTTTGGGAGATCATGGATAATTATTTTCTGGAATGCAGGACGTCCTTGCACTCCTAATCGGCTCTTCTTCACCAAATGTTCATATATATATATATAGCATTTTTCGCAGTGTTAAGATGCTTCCTGTATACTTAAAAGAATTGAGTGGCGATCAAAAACACTTTCAAAAGATATTTGAAATGAGTGTCACAAAAAATTTTCCCTCAGGGGTGTGAAGTTCATCTGTATCTAGAGATGTTTGTCAGTTGTCTATCACTTTCCTCGGTGATTAGCAATGGGATCGTTCACCAATTTAGGGAAGCTATTGTGGAAGCTGTACAAGGATAATTTTTAGAACCTTTCTCCGAGATATTTTCCTCAACATACAGCAGCTTTGATTAGACGTTGAGTCTGGTCTTTCAAAAACATCCAAAATAGGATATTTTGGGACGAACTTCGTCCCACATTTTTCTTCTTACGCATGATAAATCGAACAGATAGGTGGTATGCCTGATAATCATTATTTGAGTCACGCATTCACTGGTCTGTCAATGAGGGCTGACTTATAGAGCCCTATACACGTGTTTCGATTTTGCGATCTCGTCAGTCGGGCAGTTACCCTTTCTCGTCTTCGTCGATATCTCTTATTGTGGGGACTGGAGCACCCACAGAGATTAGCAAAAGACGAGAACGGGTAACTGCCCGACTGACGAGATCGCAAGATCGAAACACGTGTATCGGGCTCTATAAGTCAGCCCTCATTAACAGACCACTGACATGCGTGGCTCAAATAATGATTATCAGGCATATTGTAATTTGAGCTGTGGTCTTAAGAAAACACTCGAAATGAAGGATATGTTA